>SJXO01002137.1:243342-301306 GCA_006408615.1 Connochaetes taurinus
TAACAAAAGAAAAAAAAAAAAAAAAAAGAAAAAAAAAAAAAAAAAAAAAAAAAAACACCTGTGAGATAATTACATAAATACTTTAGTGGAATAATTGCTAGAAAAGCAAAGGGGATGCATGTATGTAGCGATGTGATGTAGCATTGGTCTTCCACTTTAAATAATACATCTATGGACCCTATCTCTATCTCTGTGCCCTTTACTTTCCAAAAGTTCTTCAACAAGTAGCTTAGCCATCGTAACAATCAGTTTCTTTACCTGTAAAATAAACATGTTACCTATCTCATGGGGTTATTTACAAATTAAATGTTAATGCATATAAAGTGCTTGACACAGTATCTGGCCTGTGTCAATGTTCTATATATGTGAATTGATATTTATTAATAGTTATTATTCTGATTCTAATTATTTTAATTTGGTCCCACATCAAGCTTTGGGATCCATCCTGTAACAAGGGCTGGCAGTTGTCTGATATGGAAACCTCTACAATAGTTTCAAGTTCAGCATCAGTCTAACTACAGGTTCTGCTTGATTTATTTTGTTCATTCATGCATTTATTTATTCAACAGATGTTTATTGACTCTCTGTCCTTGAGGAATTCTATTCTAGTATAGAATATTATGATAAACAAAAAAATATATAAACAGAGAAGATAATTTGGGTGAATGGTAAGTACTATGAAGAAAAATTAGGAGAAGGAACGAAAGGTCAATGGGGTGGGGAAGACTCTTCTATAGAGAGTGTGTTCAGGGAAGGCCTTTCTCAGCAGATGATGTTTGAACAGAGACTGGATAAGGAGATGAAGATGTCACAGGAAGATATTTCAAGAAAAAATTCCAAGTGGAGGAAATAGTAGAAATAAAAGCAGAGATGAGAAAGTGTTTGGTACATTTGAGTTTTAGAGATTTAGAATCAATATTGAAGCATCTAGACCACAGGGAACAAGGGTGCTTCTGGGATGAGAAGGCACTGGTGAGGCTGGGAGGGCAGATGACTAAGGCCCTGAAACCTGTGATGAGGTGTTTGGATGGTTTATACCCAGCTGCCTAATTAAGTTGCTCCTGATCACCTCAAAAGCGATTCAAACTCTGCATCATCTTTAAATAAGCCTTTAACAATATTTTTGGAGGGTAAAAACTGAAATACCTTTGTGGTTTTAACATATAGCCTTCATTATTTTAGTGCTTTCAATAACCTACTATACAAGAAGGTTGCAAACGTAGGAGCATTAAGTGTTTCAGTATCCCTGTTGATCTCTCCTAAGGGACCCGATGCCTCAGCCTCCTTCCTCTAAACCATCAACACCTTTCTCCTGGGCCACAGGAGCCGTCTGCCGTGGTCTCCGTTGGTTCCTTAGGTACACAGAAGATCAGCATTCAAGCTACAGGCGTAGGCCTGAGTTAACTCCTAATGCCAGAAGGATTTCTGTTACTAACAAGATACTTACATTTCAGTTTCAGACTTTTCTTTGACCTCCCCAAAGTGAATTTAACCTATATATTCTGGTCCAAGGATCCAAATCCAAAAATATCATCCTGAAGAAATACTTATGTGCTCTAGTAAAGAGATATAATGATAGAAAAAAAAGCACTATTCTGTAGACCAGAAGAGCCCAAATGTGAACCTAAAATGAAATCATCATTGCATTCACTTTGTGCCCAGAGGCTTTGTGACCCATCCTTTCAGAGTCCTATGCACTGCGAGGCAGGATCCGCTCTCACATCTTCCTAAGGTCCAGTAATACCTTCTCATCAAAATTTATGAATCCAACTTCAAGTTACTCTGGTTGTACCTCCAGGATTAGATTTACCCCTAAATCTGAGAAGCTGGTCTCTAAACCAGAGACATCATTCCTTCTCATTCAACACAGATTTACTTGGTCAGTACCATGTGCTATGTACTGGGGGCTTCCCAGGTGGTGCTAGTGGTAAAGAACCTGCCTGCCAGTGCAGGAGACATAAGAAACATGAGTTTGATCCCTGGGTCAGGAAGATCCCCTGGAGGAGGGCATGGCAACCCATTCCAGTATTCTTACCTGGAGAATCTCATGGACATGAGAGCCTGGCAGGCTATATATAGTCCACGGGGTTGCAAAGAGTCAGACATCACTGAAGCAACTTAGCACATGTGCTCTGGTACACAGATGTGCCAGAAGCTAAGGGTATAGCACTTAACAATATAGTCCCAGGTTTAGTCATCTCTGTGGTAAAGTAAGTGGGGAAATTCCAAAGACCAGATGAGTTCAGAGTGCTGAGTGCACAGAGCAGCATGTTAACGTAGATCTATTCTGGGACTTGGGTGAGGAGTAGAATTTAGGTACATGTGAAGTATTGTATTGGGAGGGAACTGAGCTTGAGGGAAGGTTGTATAATTCTGTAGTGATGACAACATATCTCTCTGTATATTATTTGAGGAATTACAGATTGTTCATACATAAAAAAAAGTATGCATTCTTTCCCTAGAACATACAAATTATCTACCATATAGCATGATTTTTTGTAACAAAGAGTGATTTCTTCACATTATATTTCAGTTGGACCCCTGGTGTCAAATTGGGTAAACTTTAAAATATCTTGGCAGCTTGATTTTAATATCTAGTGGCAAAACTTCTGGAGGGAGACTGATATTCCTGAATTTCTATCAATGTATTCTTACCACCACATAATCATTACACCACATGTTCTTCCATTTTATAGGCTATCTAACTAGCTCCCAAAGATAAAACACTGAAACACTTACAGAGGTTGTAAAATCAGAAAACTTGGGTACTCTTTCCCATCATACTGTTCCAGAATATTTTTTTTTCTTTTAGAAGGCTTGAGAATCTATGATTGTTTGGGGTTGTATTGATTAGGGTGAGAAGAGTGGCTGAAGCATTGAGTCTGTAGAAGAAGGAAGATGAGTGAATTTCTCTTATTGGGCTTCTTCCCAGAAAGAGTCATCTGGCAAGTTGGCAAGTACAAAATCCAACAGCCATGTGCCAGATGTGCGCGGCTGCTGTTGAGCCATCTGCAGCTTGCTTTTGTACCATATGCCACTTTTACATTTGGTTGATTGGGGTATGAAAAGCAAAATTCACAATACAATTGTTTTTACATCATTCTTATAGATGTAATCAGGAAGAAAAAAAAAAAAGAACTAATATCCAGCAAGGTTAGGGAGTGAGCATAGCATAGCTGATACAGAGAAAAATACTGCCAGGATTGCTTCAGGGTCTTAACTCAAAAGCCAGAAGCAACCTTTGACTACTTTTTGAGAAAACAAATGACAAAGAGGTTCTGTGATTCTGACTCTTTGGTGGCTTGTTAACTTGAGTCATCTTCCAGGCCATTTTTTCTTTTCTATTTTCTTCCTCTTAATATGTTCCATCCATTTTACTTTTCCACTTGTCTATGGATAGCAACACTACTATACCAAATAAAAACCTAGCCAATTGTTTCCTCTTTATTGAAGATAGGCTGTAGTTGAGGTTTTATATTTCTGAGTGGTTGGCCCACTTGGCACAGTAGTACAACACAGAAAAAAAAAAGATTGCCTTGCAATTTGAATTCCACAGGTAATATAATAATGTCATGGACAGTGTAAAAGCAAGGAAAATTGATTATGATATACTTACATTTCATAACTAGAAAATAACTTCTTGTTTTCTTCCCAGACTTTTCCAAGACCATCAGCCATTTGTGACTATTTATTAATATGTTTGCTTTTTGCCAGCTTGGAATCTAGATGTGACTGAACTCTATTCAACACTTTTCTGAATCAAAGCCTAGCATCTTAATCAAGCTAACAAATGACTACACTTCTTAACTGAAATGGTCATGACACTCCGCTATTTCCAGCAGCTGCTATTCTTATTTTGGATATAGCATATATATATATATATATACTGTGACGGTATATAAGCCAACAGTACACCTAAAATTAAGGTAGCTTATTCTTTTTAAAAATTTTGTGAATATTCTGTTGTTGTGTTAATGTATGAGTGAAATAAGTAAACCTCAGAGGCCTTAAAGATACATGAATAATCAGTTGACATACAGGAAAGAAATTCAGAGGAAGTAGCATGGAAGCTATATTAAATCTACATTGTTTAATTAGAGCTAATTTAATATTTTGGGCTTCCCTGGTGGCTCAGATGGTAAAGAACCCACCTGCAATACGGGGAATCTGAGTTTGATCCCTGGGTTGGGAGGATCCCATGGAGGAGGACGTGGTAACCCACTTCAGTATTTTTGGGTCTATTTTAAGGATTTTCTTCTGTAAGTGTTTTAATAAATGTTCTTGGTGATCAAAATGACTACAGTTTGTAATGTTTAGTATATTCATATCAGTCTAAATTGCCACTGATGTTAAATCCCATTTTAAATTTTAAGATGATCGTGAAGAGACCCTTTTAGATGTTTGGCATTTAAAGTTTGGGTTGAGAGGCATTCTGTGATATCCTGATGGACTGGTTGTATTAGAAAATTTGCAGGCTTTTATAGACCATGATCTTAACATAGAATGGTGATGGGGATTCTCTGTGAGTGACTAAGTTCAGATTCTTCATCTGAAAAAATAGCATGATGGAGCAATTTATTTGAGGTCCAATTCAGCTCTTTAGAGTGTATGGTTATCACTTGCCATATTTGGTTTCCCATCCCATGGCTATCTTCACGAACACAGAAAATTGAGAACAGATTATATGTAAAGGTCAGCAGCATCCATGGAGAATTGAGAGGAATATGAGAAAACATTACTGAGGCTTGAATATATTCCAGGAAGAGGATAGGATGCTCTTCACATATTATTTCTATAATCCCCTCAGCATACATATTAGAGTTTGTTATTAACTTAAACCACATGAAATTGCCATCTTTATAGATAAAAAGCTGTGGAATATCAGCAGTACCATATGGGCCATCCTAAATGTTATTCTCTCTATTTTACAGATCAAAACACTGAGACCCCAAGAAGATAAGTAACTTGTCCAGCTACACAGCTACTAAGTGGCCACTGGAATTTAAACCAGTCCACATTTTAAAATACTATATTAATCACTGCTTCTAAAAGCTGGATATAGTTTATTATCAGCTATTTCCATTTGCATGTAATAATACCCTAAAACTTTTTCAAATTATAGTTTTAATGGATTAAATATGCCCCACCACATACTTTTTCTTGCTGGAAAGCCCTCTTCTTTTTCTATTCTAAAACACTATATACTAACTTTTGACAAGGAAGTGTAGAAATAGAGCTACTGTATCTCAAATGCCCACAATTAACATATTAATAAGGTAGAATTAACTTTGTATATAAGGTTGTAAAATAAGTACCAATCCTTTCAATTTATTTCCTTTAGTCTTAAGCTTAAATTTCACTGATGGTCCTTTACTAGAGATTTTGTGTGTGTGTGTGTGTGTATGTGTATGTGAGGTATCATTGTGCTTTAGGAAAAAATACATTTCTTTCCTTATGTTTCTTGTATTTAACATTAAGGCAATGGCACCCCACTCCAGTACTCTTGCCTGGAAAATCCCATGGACGGAGGAGCCTGGTGGGCTGCAGTCCATGGGGTCGCTAAGAGTCAGACACGACTGAGCGACTTCACTTTCACTTTTCACTTTCATGCATTAGAGAAGGAAATGGCAACCCACTCCAGTGTTCTTGCCTGGAGAATCCCAGGGAGTGGGGAGCCTGGTGGGCTGCCGTCTATGGGGTCACACAGAGTCGGACACAACTGAAGCGACTTAGCAGCAGCAGCAGCAAGAATCCTTAACATCCACCCTCTTAACAAGTCTTTAAGGGCACGATACAGTGTTCTTAACCACAGGCACGGCTTTGTATGGCAAATCTCTAGATTCTGTCTAAGTGAAACTCTATATCCATTGAATTACAACTGTCTAGTTTCTTACACATGTTTTTTTTGTTTGTTTGTTTTTTCATATTTGATTTGACTTATCTATAATTAACACACGTTGGATGCAGTTCCACCGGGTGGGCAAAGCAGGCAGCCTCTATATGGCTAAAAATATGCCTCCTTGGGCTATGTTTAAAGCCATTGCATGTGTCAGAATTTGAGTTTGGCAGGCTTCGGCATTTAACAGTCCTAGCCTGCTGTGGAGAAGTCAGCAATAGAGAAGCCAATGTACATGGGTCATCTTTGGCCCGTTTATATAAAACAGTGGTTACCCAGGTATGTGGCTGTAGGGAAGGAAGCAGGGCGCAGCAGCCACTACCTGTGGCTGAAATACTACCTGTTCTTCAGCAATCACTGTGCTGCCAGAGGACAAAGGAAAAGGGCCACCTCTCAGAAGTCAGGAGCTGCCCCTTTAGTCAGAGTTGCTTCTCTATTCTCTGTGATCCTATGGGATGAGGCCTAGGTCCTTATGTATTCAGCCCCAAGTATGTGCCATGCACAGTGCTGTGTGAGTTACATAACCAGAAGTATTCTTCACATACAGATGCTCAACAAATATTTTTGAATAAATAAATGATCCCTAATATTCACAACAATATTAGAAGGTAGATATTGTTATGTATACATTAGGGTCCCACTTCCTAAGACCATTGATTTGAGTGGGCATTTGAGATACAGCAGCTGTATTTCTGTGTCTCAAATGCCTACTAGTTGCATTTCTAGGCTTCCCTGGTGGCTCAGTGGTAAAGAATCCACCTGCCAATGTAGGAGACATAGGTTCAGTCCCTGGGTTGGGAAGATTCCCTGGAGAAGGAAATGGCAACCCTCTCCAGTATTCTTACCTGGGAAATCCCATGGACAGAGAAACCTGGTGGGCTGCAGTCCATGGGGTCACAAAGAGTCGGACAGGACTTAGCAACTAAACCACAACAGCTGTATTCCTAGTTCTTTGTCAAAAGGTAATATATAACAAATTAGAACAGAAAAAGGAGGGGCTTTCTAGTTAGAGAAATTGTCTGGTGGAATACATTTATCCCATTAAAAAGGGCTTTTGAAAAGACTCAAGAGTATTGTTTATATGCAGGTAGAAATAGGTAATAATACACTACGTTTATCTAGTTTATAGAAGCAGCATTGTATATAGTATTTAAGAGTGTGAACTGGGTTTGGATCTAGGCTGGATAATTTCGCTGCCTCTCTGTTGTTGACAGGTGAGCACTGACACAGGAACATGTAGTGGGAAGATGATGTCTCTTTAAGCTGATGACGAAAGAGGACCAAGCCCTCCTGTACACTGTCACCTTGCTCCAAACATAGTGTAGGTCTCTGTTTGCACACCTGCTCATATTCAGGCAGGCAACACTGTGTTAGGGAAAGGTCATTCATTTTGGAGTCAGACCCGAATCTGAGCCCTGATTGTCAGATGGTACACATAACCTCTTGTGTCTTCAGTATCAGAACCTGTAAAGTGGGACCAATAATACATATCTCACAGTGCAGTTCTGAGAATAAAAATTTAAAATATTACTAGAACATCTAGCAGATGATTTGGCTTGTAGTAAAATGCTCAACAAATGTTAGTTTCCATCCCTACTTTTTGAGCCTGCATTTTCTACATCAGGGCTTTCCCTGATGCTCATTTTACTAGTTTTGCCAGTATAGAAATGTTCAGAGTGGGGGTTGTTGAAGAAAGTGGTTTGCTTCTCCCTAGCCCCTTTTCTTTTCCCAGGCATAGTTCTAGAAATGGGTTTAACGCTAACATTTCCTCAGAAGCCATGGTGGTGGTAGTTTAGTTGCTAAGTCATGTCTGACTCTTGCAACCCCGTGGACTGCAGCCTGCCAGGCTCCTCTGTCCATGGGATTCTCCAGGCAAGAATACTGGAGTGGGTTGCCATTTCATAATATCCAGCAATAAATGAATTGGGAGGCTAAGTTATTCTTGTTACTGAAGAACACAATAGAACCTGGGGGGAAAATGGAATGGAAGTAGAGACATCAATGCACATGCAAAGACCTAGAAAATCCCAATTTTTCTTCATGTGACATAAGCAGCTTGTTTTGGGGGTGAGAGAGAAGCTTGGCATAAGATAAGGTACTTTCTCCCAGTAAAAATATACTGTCTTTGAGATGATGTCAGCAGGTAGAACTCCTGGCTCGAGAAGAATGCACACCAGACATCTTTATCCCCTGTTAGGAAGTACTTATAGTACAATTCATATTAATATTTATTGATTCACTTGGAGAAATGTTTTGCTCTTTGTTTTTATATTTCTGGATGCTACATATATATTTTTTTCTCTCTGAAAATTCTAATGACCATCTGTGGCACTAGGAACTAGAGAAGTTATTATGACAGCCATATTTCAGATTCACTTAAGATTACTACTAAAGTGCATGCATTAGCTTTTAAAAATGTGGGGCAGATTCTAAACACCTATGCAGTAGCTTTTAAAACAAAATATGTCCCTCCTAAATGCTGGAAATTTCTCAAAAAAGACAAGAACATAAAATCTGTTTGGCATGTTTCTTTGAGAATATTTTTCAGGGTGTAAAATTTTAACTTCACTTAATTAACTTTGGTTGAAACAGAACCATGCTTTTTCTTCCAGTAGTTGGCTTCCTTCATGCTCTGTAGCCACTAACAAACACTAACAACCAACTCATTCTTCTGGAAGCTCTCTTCTCCCCTAATCTGGGTTCTCTATCTTAGTGTGACTATTTTTCTATTTCTCTGAACTGTTTTCTTTATTCATTTTTCCTTTTCCAAAAGTGTGTCTTTAATCCTATTCTTTTCTTTTTGCATCCTCTGTTCTTTACTGAGCTCACATCTTCACATGACTTCACTGATCATCTCTAAGTACTGATTTTCAAATATCACTGTCAAATATCAACCGTTTTCCAGTTCTAGTCAAGCTGATGACACAAAATTAACCATCTCAATCTCCATACAGAAAGCAGTCTTTTGAGACCCCTGTTATAGGATGCCTCAGAACAACTTCCTCTGTCTTATGCTAAAAGCTTGGAGATCATTTGTCCAACTCNCACATGACTTCACTGATCATCTCTAAGTACTGATTTTCAAATATCACTGTCAAATATCAACCGTTTTCCAGTTCTAGTCCACATATCCAATTCTTTGACAATACCCCAGAAGTTCCAGTAGCACCATAATGAAATCATTTTCATTTTTTGATACTGGCATTAAGAATTAAAACTCAAACTCTCAGCTCCATATTTGATTCCTTCTTTTCCTACTCTACTTTCAGTTATTCAGTTATCATATTCTGTCAAAACTTTTAATCTCTTCCTCTTCATT
This sequence comes from Connochaetes taurinus, assembly GCA_006408615.1. Taxonomy (NCBI): domain Eukaryota; kingdom Metazoa; phylum Chordata; class Mammalia; order Artiodactyla; family Bovidae; genus Connochaetes; species Connochaetes taurinus. Next base: position 252,558 of record SJXO01002137.1, read on the forward strand.
ATAGTCATTATACTATATTTAATCAATTCTAACATCTGTATTTGTTCAAATGTTACCATCTCTGAAAGTAAAATGTGGCATACAATTGATAGGATTGTGTTAATTAGCCGTGCTTTCTGTTAATTCACAATAGCACATAAAATAATGACGCATCTTACAACTGACTTGATGTCCTACTTTTTATAAACTATTTACCACTCTCTTGAATTTTGATAACTATTTTCTCAAACTCCAATTATTCTTTTCAGCACCAGAATATTCTTCTTAAAGTATAATTCTGATCAGTCACTCTCTTGTCAAGAACTTTTTTATCCCCATCAGAAATTATACAGATTCTGTGTCTTGTCATTCAAGGCCCTCTAGACGTCTTGTCTTCACGTCTCTTCAACAGTCTTGCCACTCCGTATGCAAACTGGAGTAGTTGTCAAGTACAAGCTGTAACGTCGTCTCTGTTCCTTCACTAAAGGCAGTGCCCTGCTTCAGATGTTGCATTTTTTCTTCCATCTGTTGATGACCTACCTTGACTAAAGGAAGTTTAAATGTCACTAACACCAAGAAACCTTGATTTGCCCAGTCTCTCTCACATGATACTACTATTCCTACATAATAAAGGAGGAAGTTAAGAAATTAATTGGAGAGTTGCCACTCAAAGGTCAGGGACACTGACAAAGATAGGATTTGAGCCTAGATCTTTTTGTTGTTGAATATTTACTTATTTGGCTGAATCGGGCCTTCACTGCAGCATGTGGGATCTTCATTGTGTCATGTAGGATCTTTCATTGCAGCTCACGGACTCTCTAGTTGCGGCACCTGGACTCTCTCTCTAGTTGTGGCACCCGGACTCTCTAGTTGCTGCACCTGGACTCTCTAGTTGTGGCATGCAGGGCTTCTGTAGTTGTGGTGCGTGAGCTTAGTTGCTGCTCATCATGTGGGATCTCATTTCCCCAACTAGGGACTGAACCCATGTCCCCTACGTTGCAAAGTGGACTCTTGGCCACTGCACCACCAGGGTAGCCCCTGCACCTGGATCTTTCCTGCTTGAAATAATACGCACTCTTCATTTACATGTGATACATAAGAAACGAGCTGAGAAAAACAAGGAAAACAAGTCCGAGCCTCTGTTTCTTGTCTTATAGAAGTAGAAGCCTAGTAATAACTTTATTTAACTTTAATATCTACTTATGATGACATAACCTGAGATATTCTATTTTCAACTGGGTAATTTATCAATCACTATGGGGAGAACTTCCCTGGTGGCTCAGATGGTAAAAAATCTGCTTGCAATGCAGGAGACCCAGGTTTGATCCCTGGGTCAGGAAAATCCCCTGGAAAAGGGAATAGCTACGCACTCCAGTATTCTTGCCTGAAAAATCCCATGGACAGAGGAGCCTTGAGGGCTACAGTCTGTAGAGTCCCAAAGATTCAGACAGGACTGAGCAACTAACTCTTTCATGAGGAGAACTTAGAGCCGTAACATTCAGTGTCTTTTTATATATCTGGACACAGAACCATAGTAATTGATATAGCAGAGAACTACATTCAACAGTGTTGCCAGCCATAGTCTTTGCTAATCAAAAAGTAAATAAATACAATTAAAGGATACACTAAAAAGATAACATGACAAAACAATAAAAAGGTGAAATTAAACAGAGAAATAGATATGCATGCATACATATACAAAGGATAAAATGTACAGCACAATTTTTCCACAGGAATAAATTGGCTCCTTTGAATTGAAAAGCTCAATTTCTTTCCTGTGTTTCTATATTAGTCAGTCTTCTCTAGAGAAATAGCACCAACAGGATATGTAGAGATATGGATCTAAAGAAATTGATAGAGATCTAAAGAAAGTCTAGCTCTTACCATTATGGGGGTTGAGAAGTTCCACCATCTACCCTCTGCAGGATGAAGGTCTTGGAAAGCCAGTATTGTCATTTCAGGGCAAATTCAAAGCAACTGCAAGGCCCTAAGAACCAGGGCCACCAATGTCTGAGGGTGGAAAAAGAAGGGTGTTCCAGCTCAATTGCAAGCAAATTCACTGTTCCCGTGTCTTTTTGTTCTAGTCAGGCCCTCAGCAGATCGAATAATGCCCACCCACGCTGGTGCGGCTCATTTCTTTACCCAGTCTACAGATTCAAATGCTAACCTCTTCTGGAAACACTCATACATAAATTATGTTTTGCCAGCTATCTGGACATCTCTTAGCCTAGTCAAGCTGATGACACAAAATTAACCATCTCAATCTCCATACAGAAAGCAGTCTTTTGAGACCCCTGTTATAGGATGCCTCAGAACAACTTCCTCTGTCTTATGCTAAAAGCTTGGAGATCATTTGTCCAACTCTACAATTATGTGTGGGGAGAGGAAGTCAGTGAGCTTAATTCAGGATCAGTTGGAGTACTCTGCACTCAGCCTTCCAAATCTGAAGTCCAGAATCTATTTTCTCTTAGAATCTGCTCTATAAAATCTCTCACTGCAGACCAAGTACCTCATATAAAATCCATCACTCACATGCAGACTCACTACCAGTACAAAAACAAATCAGCTTTTGCTTTTCAAAATAGCAATTTAATTGATGTATAATTTTTGTGAAAAAAGATCCATTATAAGTGTAGCATTCCATGAATTTTGACAAATATAGCGATCACCACAATCAAGATATAGAAAATTTCCATCATCCTGAAAGTTTTCCTTATGCCCCTATCCTGTCTGTCCTCACCTTCTTCTCTGGCCCCTAGCAACCACTATAATTTCTGCTACTATATACTAAATTTCTTGTGTTGAGACTTTCATATAAATGGAATCATATAGTATTCTTTTATATCTGGCTTTTTTGCTGATCATCTTGTCTTTGGAGATTCAATTACGTTGTTGCATGTATCAGTAACTAGTTTCTTTTTCTTGCTGAATCCATTGTATGGTTCTATATGCTTACCCATTTACTTATTGATGGACATTTAGTTTATTCCCACATTGTGGCTATTACAAATAAAGTTGTGTGAATATTCTTGAAAAAGATTATTTATGAACATATGTTTAATTTCTCTTGAATAAGTACCTAGAGATGGAATTTTTGTGTTTTATGGCATGTTTAGTTTTATGAGAAACTGCCCCCAGCATTTCTTAAGTGGCCATATCATTTTGCATTCCAAGTAACAATATATGAGTTCCTCTTCAAAACTTGGTAGCATAAATCTTTTTAATTTTGGCCATCCTGGTGAGTTTGTGTTGAATTTCATTATAGCTTTATTTTTCATCTTAGAATGATGTTGAGCATCTTTATTGTGCTTTTTGGCCCTTTATTTACCTTCTACTAGGTTGCTTGCCTATCAAGTTATATAGGAAACACTTATTTTCTTTATTCACCACTGGGAATACTTGTGATATGTGTGGATTTCCCCCCAATACTGACCAATTCTGTGACAACAGCTGAGTTTTCTAACAATACAACTCAATTCTGACACTAATCAGAGTTAATGAATATCCCTCATTTTAAGGGCTCAATCACACAAGATTGCTCCCTACTTCAGATACCAATCACAATCAGTGGGTCCCAGGTTACCTGCAACTTCTGTCTGACTTAGCTACAAATCAGAGGTTCCCATGATCCTCTTCTTAGTGTTAGTAATTTGCTAGAGTGGCTCACAGAACCCAGGTAAACAGTTTACTTACTATTGCTGATTTGTTACAAAGGATACAAATGGATAGCCAGATGAAGAGATACATAGGGGAGATCTGGATGGGTCTTAAATGTAGGAGCTTCAGTCTTTGTAGTTGTGGTGTGCTATCCTCCTGGTACATGGGTATGTTCACCCACTCTGTACTTTTGGAATTTTTAATGGTGACTTCATCATATGGACATGATCAATTATTAACTAAATTTCCACCCCCTCTCCCTTCTCCAGAACGGGGTTCCGAGTTGAAAGTTCCAAGCTTCTAATCATGGCTTGGTTCTTTCTAAAGCCCCCACCCAGGAGCTCACCAAGAGTCACCTCATTGAAACAGAAGTTGACCCAATAACCTAGAAATTTCAAATAATTTAGAAGCTCAATGTCAGAAACTGGGATCAAAGATCAAATATTAGCAGAAACAGGGGGCAGAGATCAATATATATGTATTATATATATATATATATGCACACACATGCAGGCATATATATTTATTATTTCACAAATTGTAAGAGTTATTAACATATAAGTACAAATCTTTAGTCATATGTACAATATATATTTAATAATGTCACGACTCTTTGTGACCCCATGAATCGCAGCACGCCAGGCCTCCCTGTCCATCACCAACTCCCGGAGTTCACTCAAACTCATATGCATTGAGTCAATGATGCCATCCAGCCATCTCATCCTCTGTTGTCCCCTTCTCCTCCTGCTTTGATTGTGTGGATCACAATAAACTGGAAAATTCTGAAAGAGATGGAGATACCAGACCACCTGACCTGCCTCTTGAGAAATCCCTATGCAGGTCAGGAAGCAACAGTTAGAACTGGACATGGAACAACAGACTGGTTCCAAATAGGAAAAGGAGTACGTCAAGGCTGTATATTGTCACCCTGCTTATTTAACTTATATGCAGAGTACATCATGAGAAACGCTGGACTGGAAGAAACACAAGCTGGAATCAAGATTTCTGGAAGAAATATCAATAACCTCAGATATGCAGATGACACCATCCTTATAGCAGAAAGTGAAGAGGAGCTAAAAAGCCTCTTGGTGAAAGTAAAAGAGGAGAGTGAAAAGGTTGGCTTAAAGCTCAACATTCAGAAAACTAAGATCATGGCATCCAGTCCCATCACTTTATGGCAAATAGATGGGGAAACAGTGTCAGAATTTTTTGGGACTCCAAAATCACTGCAGATGAGGATTGCAGCCATAAAATTAAAAGACGCTTACTCCTTGGAAGCAAAGTTATGACCAACCTAGATAGCATATTCAAAAGCAGAGATGTTACCTTGCCAGCAAAGGTCCATCTAGTCAAGGCTATGGTTTTTCCAGTAGCCATGTATGGATGTGAGAGTTGGACTCTGAAGAAAGCTGAGTGCTGAAGAATTGATGCTTTAGAACTGTGGTGTTGGAGAAGACTCTTGAGAGTCCCTTGGACTACAAGGAGATCCAACCAGTCCATCCTAAAGATCAGTCCTGGGTGTTCATTGGAAGGACTGATGCTGAAGCTGAAACTCCAGTACTTTGGCCACCTCATGCGAAGGGTTGACTCTTTGGAAAAACCCTGATGTTGGGAGAGATTGGGGGCAGGAAGAGAAGGGGATGACAGAGGATGAGATGGAGGTAGTATGTCTTTCTGATTCATAAATTTGGCATATATTTATATTAGTTTAGATCCTTAGGTTTTATCAAAAATGTTTTACAGTTTATAGTGTACAGATATGACATGTATTAGTATTTTATTAAAATTTCCCTAATTATTTCATGTTTAAATATAATGAAAATAGTCAAAATTAAAAGTTCAATTTCTAGTTTTTCATTATCAACAAATACAAATGCAGTGAAATTTTTTTTTTTTTATAGTCCCCTTGTATCCTGTGAACTTGCTATTTTGCCTGTGAATTATAACACTGATAATTTTTGGTAACTCCTTAAGGACTTTCAAGGGGCTTCCCTGGTGGCTCAGAGGTTAAAGCGTCTGCCTGAAATGCAGGAGACCTGGGTTCAACCTGGGTCGGGAAGATCCCCTGGAGAAGGAAATGGCAACCCACTCCAGTACTCTTGCCTGGAGAATCCCATGGACGGAGGGGCCTGGTGGGCTACAGTCCACGGGGTTGCAAAGAGTCGGACACGACTGAGCGACTTCTCTAAAGACTTTCAATATGCACAACCGTTATTATGTTGTTTTAGAGTACGAATGGTTTTCACATATTTTTACCTCTTTCCATCTCTTCTGTTCCTTTTTTTCCCTCCTTTTTTGCATTATTGCACTGGCTATAGCCTCTTTCGCAATGTGGAATAAAAGTGGTGTGAGCAAGCATTTCTTGTTTCAAATCTTAGGGAAATTTTTTAATCTTTAATCATTGACGATGTTAGCTAAAGGTATTTTATGGACAACATTTATTAGATGAAAAACTCATTTATATTACTAACATAAATGGATGTCAAATTTTGTTAAATGCTTAAAATTTCTTTTGAGATAATTGTGTGCTTTTCCTCCTTTGTTAATATGTTGAATTACTTTGACTGATTTTCAAATCTTGAACTAACCTTGAGTTCCTGGGGAAAAATATAGTTGGTCATGGTATAGTAAGCTTTTCAGAGATTGTTGGATGTGGCTTGATAATATTTTGCTGAGGGTTTTTGTGTCTATATTTATGAGAGATTCTTGTAATATTTGTCTCTTATCTTGGTATCAAGGCAGTGCTAGCCTGTACTAATAATGTAAATTGGAAAGTGTTTCCATATTTTCTATTTCCTAAAAGAGTTTGTACAGTTTTTGTATTATTTCTTCCTTTGATGATTGATTAAATTCATATTGAAGACATTTGGGCCTGGGATTTTCTTTATTGTAGCTATCAATTGAAATGCTTTAATAGGTATATGGCTACTCAGAATTTCTGTTTCTTCTTAAATCACTTTAGATAATTTTTGTCTTTTAAGTAGTTTATCTGCTTGATTAAGTTGGCAAATCTATTGGCATAAATATAGTCCTCTAATATTTACTTATTATTCTTTTATTACTTCTATACTCTGTAGTGATGGCACCTCTTCCATATCTAGCAGAGGTAACCTTGTTCTCTCTGTTTCTTTCTTTCTCTCTTTCTCTTTAGATATCTCAATATATCTCATATGTTCATAGTTCATCAACTTTATTTTAAAAAAACAGCTTTTGATGTTCATGATTTTCTCTTATTCACTCTCTTTATTTTGCTGAATACAAAATTCAAAATATAAAAATACAATATGATGCAAATAGGATTTCTTTGGTAGCAAACAACTGAAATTTATTTCTCAGAAAATTATCAATTCAATAGATGGAAAGTAATTAGTTTTGAAAGGATCAATAATAATTTATGTCTGCTGCTAAGTCACGTCAGTCCTGTCCGACTCTGTGCGACCCCATAGAGGGCAGCCCACCAGGCTCCTCCCTCCCTGGGATTCTCCAGGCAAGAACACTGGAGTGGGTTGCCATTTCCTTCTCCAGTGCATGAAAGTGGAAAGTGAAAGGGAATTCGCTCTGTAATGTCCGACTCCTAGCGACCCCGTGAACTGCAGCCTACCAGGCTCCTCCATCCATGGGATTTTTCAGGCAAGAGTACTGGAGTGGGGTGCCATTGCCTTCTCCGAATTTATGTCTAATTAAGTATAAATAAATAAATATCAAATTCCAAAGAAACAGAACATGTATCCTCTTTAAAAGCCTTCTAATATAGTAAAAATATTATGTGCATAAAAAACTACATTTTTAAAAGTAGAAAGAATAAAGACAACATTTTTTATTCAATGAAAGAATAAATAGTAAAACTAGAAAAGAAAAATTCTGTCATCTGAAAATTTAAGATTCACTTAGAAAAGCTTCGTGATTAAAGGAATTCCCAATAAAAATATCAGAATCTAGAAAATTATAATAATTATTTCACAATTTAGTAGAACCATTTGTATTCAGCCTAAACAGTATTCAGAGAAAATACATATACTTAAGAATCCATATAAATAAAAGAGTAAGTATAAAAATAAGCATCAAACTCAAGAAGTTATAAAAACATGAAAAAATTGGTTAAATGAAAACAGAAGAAAGGATTTGACAAAGAAAAAAGACACTCAAGACTTGAAATCAGAAAACAAAAAATTCCATAGCTGAACAACAAACCCAAGAGCTGTTTTAATAAAAGCAACAATATCAGTAGCATGAGTAAGGCAATAATATATTAGCTTATCCAAACAGCACATGAGAATAGAGAAATAGCCAGGACTTTGGTGGAAATTAGAGTCATAAGTAAAGTGAAGTCGTTCAGTTGTGTCTGACTCTTTGTGACCCCACGGACTGTAGCCTACCAGGCTCCTCCCTTCATGGGATTCTCCAGGCAAGAGTACTGGAATGGGTTGCCATTTTCCTTCTCCAGGGGATCTTCCTGACGCAGGGATCAAACCCAGGTCTCCTGCATCCCAGGCGGATGCTTTAACCTCTAAGCCCCCAAGGAAGCCATAAGAAACTACAATTAATCAGAGACTGTATTTGAAAATATAAGTGGAGGAAATGCAAATATAATTTATAAGTTACTGAAAATGAATTTAGAAAGATAGAAATTCTAAACAAACCAACTGCCGTAGTTGAAAGAAAGCTATTAAAGAACATCATGACAAAATGTACCAGGGTAAGATATAACAGAGGTAAATTCTATCAGATCATTAAATAAAGATAATTTAAAATGTTACAGACTCCTCCTCAGCCTAGAAGGAAGGATTGTAATGGAAGGTTCAGTCACAAAGCAAGTTTACTCTTGCCTGCTACTGTCCTCTGAAATTTGCTTAGCGAGCCTGTTTTTTCTTTTTAAAATCTCTGTCCATGGAGTAGTCCCATGACTTTCGTGGTCACAATGAAATAATAAAATACTGAATAACTTAGAGACTAGAATATCCATGCTTTTGTGAAATGGATACTTTTTACTTATCCATGCTTAAGTAAAATGGGTTTTCTTGTATCCCTCTTTCCTCAAGGAAGAGCTTACTGCAAATAGAAACTTGTAAGCAACGAGGAGGAGGAGGCCAATGTCTTTCTACTATAAATAGCTGCAGGCCACTAAATTTTTGCAAGTTCTTCTGAGTGTTCCATCTTACCACACATTTAGGGAGTTGCTGTCTCTCACTTAGGGTCTTGACCAACATTTCTATTGTTATATTGTGATATAAGAATGATTCAATAAAATTCACTAGATGAATAATTCCAGTGAAAGAAAGCATATGATTATTTATAAAGATAATAAAAATGTGTTTGAAAAAAATCAATATTTAATGTTTAAAATATAGTAAGATTGGGTAGATGGTTTCTTAACTTTATAAAACAAATTTATCTCAACTTCCAAACCAGTGAAATAATTAATATGTCTATTAGTGTAATGGTGACCCCTCTTACCATTATTATCTAACTTAGTCTGAAGGTTTCAAGCTCAATGAATAGGTAAGAACAAGAAATGAGAGATATAAAACTGAAAAGCAAAAGGTAAAATAATTCCTTTTCTTAATAAATGGTGTATTGTTATCATACCAGAAAAATCCAAAGAATCAAAATAGTTTTCAACAAGTAAGAAAACCAGCAATATTGCTGAGGATTGTTTTTGTAGAAAAATAATAACCAAAAGTAATAGTATTTTTTTGTAGTTACACAAAAACCAATTTGAAAATATAATTGAGAAAAAGATTTAATTACAGAAAAATATAATATTTAATAACAAACTTATAAGAAATATACAAGACATAGAAAAAGAAAGCTCTCATGTGTTAATAAGATACCAAAATTATAAATGAGAAAAGAAAAGGCATTTCGGTTCTTGTGTGGAAAGACATAAAATCATGAGAGTATTATTTTCTCTAACTTAATATGGGAAACATTTAATTTTAGTAAAAGACTAACAGTGATGTTTTTATAATGCAAAATATGATTCTGAACTTTAGTCAGAGAAGAGAATAACTGTGAACTGGTTATGTTACAGATATTGAAATAGCATAAACACTATAGAATTTAAAACAGTTGGCAAGGCAAATAGACCAGTAAGACTAAATAGAGTCTAGAAAAAGGTACAACTTATTAATAAATGATTTTAGCATATAATCAAAATCATATTGTTTTCTGATGGGGAACAGAATACAAATTATTCAGCAGATTAGGCTAGAGTAGCTAAATGACCAGCTAAAAAAATTTCAAAGATTTAAATATAAAAAGTCAAAGCAGAAATACACTAGAAGAACCATGAAAGATTTTTTAAAAATCCTTGAAGACAGTCTGTTACAGATAATATAAAACACTTAAACCAAAAAAGAAAGCATATATAACTTTATACAAAATAAAGGAAATATGAGGAGATTAAATGGATTAAAATAAATACAATAGACAAAGGGTAGAATTTATGAGTACATATAGTTTTCCTAAAAAATAAATTTTAGAAAAAGACCATTAACCCAGTAAATGTGAGACAAGACCAGGAAGAAATAGTATATAGAAGGAGACATGAGAATTACTATTAAATATATAAAAGGTCCTAAATTTACTCTAAGGAGAAAATGTTCGTATGTAGGATTGGCAGAGATTTTTTTTTTTAATGGATATACTCTAGATGAGGGTGCAAGGAAACAAGGACTTACAGTTATTGTTAAAAATGTAAATTGGGACAATTCTGTAGAGAGCAATTTGTACTGTCTATCCAAGTGAAAAAAATACATAATATGCTTTCACCACTGATATTGCTTCTTGAAATTCATCCTCAGGCTATACTCACACAGGGCAAAATAATCTATGCCTAAGTATATTTTCTTCAGTGATACTGCTTCAAGAGGGTGGATATGAGCTAATTTTCTAATAATAAGACACTACTTATTTTAATTACTGTATATCCAGGTAGCCATCAAAGAGGATGAAACAGTTTTATATGTATTGATATAGAATGAACTCTGGGATAAATTATTATCATATAATCATGCAATGTTATTATTACGACATGTTAGCAACCTGTTGAACAATGCACATAATGCCACATTATTCACAGTGAATGGAAGATTACTCGTCTCTGTATATCCTTTGTACATTTTTAATTTTGTAGCATTTGAATATTTGATGCTCACAATGACTACTTGAAATCCATCATATAATACCCAGTTTACAGATAAGGCAATCGAGGCTCAGAGAGGCTAACTAATGTGCCCAGTATCATAGGATCAGTGACTCATTTACCACCTGGAAACCAGGTCTGTCTAACTTCAAAGTCAATGATAACCAAGGTTTGGCCAAATTCAACTGAGCATCACATTTAACTAAGTTTAAATAGATGTTAACCATTTCTCCACATCATTGAGCCAAATAGCACAACTTCTTTTCTTTAAGTACCAACTTTGATATAAATTAGCTAACTTTATCGCTATAGTTTGTGATTTTATGTACATGAAATCTTGTTCTCCTGAAAGATCCAATTAAGATTACATAAAGGTTTACAACAGTCCTGTTGTGTAAATGGTTCAACATTCCAACAACAAACTAGATAAACATTTTGCCAATCACTAATTAAAACACTGGCTCTAAGTACAATAACCTGGAGTCAGTTTGCATTCACATTTCTATTAAAGGCTAATGAATGCACAGCTAAACTAATTTAGTCAAATTGTTTCTTCATTGTGTTCAAAGTTAAAACTAACAATTCAGCTTTAGCCCAGAGTCTTTTAAATTATTTTTTCCTCCCCTATTGAGTAAAAGTCTAATTAAAAGCTTTTAGTCTTCCACATTGTGCAGGCTGCTAAGTGATATTGTTTAGTCTGCAGGGATTCAATTATTACTTGGCTTTAAAATATACATCTCCACAAGGATTTTTTTTTAAGCTACTTTGCCTGGAAGGTTTTGTGGTCTAAAATTTAATTTGATAACAAGATTATTGAATTGTGAAACAAAAGAAAAATTATCTTGGTGTAAGATTTTACTTGGTGCACAGTTTTAACTCAGTCCTAAGATTTACTGACAGTTTGCTATTAAAGTTCAGATTAGGTGGAATGGAGATGTAAAAAGTCTCCAAAATAATATGTAGTAGGTATGAGTTTAACTCTGCAAATTCACAAACAGGACTAGTTATAATTTGCAAGGCCTGGTACAAAATCAAAATGTTGGATCCCTTGTTCATAAACCTGGAATTTCAGGATGGCAACAACAAAGCTTTAAACCAAGCACAAGGCCTTTTTGACTATGGATCTCTAATGCGTGCCTATGAAGCCACCCCTGGTCTCAAGTGCAGAGTGTAGAAATCTCACATTATGTTATTATTGCTTTTAAGATGAAAATGATTCCCTCAATCCCGTTCTACTAGATGATGGAGAAGCCCACATTCTTCTAGCTCCCCAGTTTAAAGGTTGGAGGTCCCATAGACTCTGAAGTCTCCTGGTCTGTAATCTTCAGTGGTTGTCACTGAAATGTTTCTGGTCCAAGGCCCCTCTTCTGTTCCTGTTGCCAAAGATACCTGACTTGCCTGGGGACTTGGTGCCTAGCATTCAACCTTTCTAGCTACACCAAATTTATGATCCAGATCAATAGATTTTGAGAGTGAACAGGGGCCCTACTGACCTAAATGGCTGATAAGGAGGCCTCTCTAGGCCAGCCGGACTGTGTAGTCATCTCCCTATAGCCATTTACTCCTGAGGTCCAGCTGCATCTCCAGGCACTGGATGGGACTAAGGTGGGGGACTTCTACACTTAGCAGAACCTGCACACTCCCAGCTTCTCCATGAGTTTGCGGACACTCTCCCCTCTGCCACCTGATGTGTAAAACTTGGGGTACTGTGTTAGTTGCTCAGTCGTATCCAACTCTTTGTGACTCCATGGACTGTAGCTCTTAAGGCTCCTCCATCTATAGGATTCTCCAGCAAGAATACTGGAGTGGGTTGCCGTTCCCTTCTCCAGGGGATCTTCCCAACCGGGGGATTGAACCTGGGTCTCCCATGTTGCATGCAGATTCTTTACTGTCTGAGACACCAGGGAAGCTCTTAGCATATAGAAGATAGTCAATTCAAGTTCATCTGAAATGCCTATTATTTTCTTCCATTCCCCTTTCTTTACTCAAATAAAGTAGTCAGAGATAGTTCTCACTTGAGTCTTTCTAGCTATTTAGCTTCCCAGTGAGACATTTAGGCTATAGGTAGCCAAAAATTTTAAGTACTGTACAACCAACCAAAAAAACAAAACCCCAAGTATTATTGAAGAATGATTTTTTTTTTCTAAAATAACAAATGTATAAATGTAAAGAAACAAACTAAAAATGTGAAAATATTTTTGTAGAAAATGTTTCTTGAAAACATAACCATTTCCCTGTTTTCTAAAAACATGTGTATTGTGTATAGTAGATTTGTCCTTTGGCTGTATAGGGTCATTGTATGAATTAGAATAGAGCTATTTAAAGCATATGCTCTGGAGTTCAACCACTTAGATAGGAATCCAAGCTTAGTCGTAAGACAGTTTACTTAAATTCTCTGTGTCTCAGTTTTGCCATCTGTAAAATATAGATACTAAGAGTTCCCATGTCATAGTACTATGGTGAGCATTACATCCTAATGTAAAAATATAAAGTACTTTGAACAGCACCCTCCAGGGGATCTTCCCAACCCAGGGATCAAACCGAGGTCTCCTACATTGCAGGTGGATTCCTTACCATCTGAGCCACCATGGAAGCCCAAGAATACTGGAGTGGGTAGCCTTTCGCTTCTGCAGGGGATCTTCCTGACCCAGGAATCAAACCCTGGTCTCCTGCATTGCAGGCGGATTCTTTACCAGCCGAGCTACCAGGAAAGCCCAGTCAATAAATAGGAATACCTAGAATTAATACATTATACTTGAAAAAATAACTCAGAGGCATTTATGTCTCCTTTAAATGACCCCATTTTGTAGTTATAAGTTTGCTTTAAAGTAAAAATAATGTGTCTGTATTTCAAATATTAGACATCATTTACTACTATTGTTAAAAATTGTATACATCATGCTAAGTCACTTCAGTCGTGTCCGACTCTATGCGACCCCATAGACAGCAGCCCACCAGGCTCCCCTGTCCCCGGGATTCTCCAGGCAACACTGGAGTGGGTTGCCATTTCCTTCTCCAATGTGTGAAAGTGAAAAGTGAAAGTATACATCATAACAGCATGCTGTTCCTTTACTGAATGCCTTTACTAGTTGTTTTCTAATCATGTGCCCAATTTTCTTAGAGATGCCTAAAGTGAGGAGACCAGTCCTGGGTGTTCATTGGAAGGACTGATGCTAAAGCTGAAACTCCAATACTTTGGCCACCTCATGTGAAGAGTTGACTCATTGGAAAAGACTCTGATGCTGGGAGGGATTGGGGGCAGGAGGAGAAGGGGACGACAGAGGATGAGATGGCTGGATGGCATCACCGACTCGATGCACATGAGTTTGTGTGAACTCTGGGAGTTGGTGATGGACAGGGAGGCCTGGCGTGCTGCGATTCATGGGGTCACAGAGTCGGACACGACTGAACGACTGAACTGAACTGAAAGTGAAAATAGTTTCGGAGTAAAACTGAAGGGCAATCGTAATAGTAGAATAGATTACTGATTTGAGTTGATTAAAATGTTTTGTTTCTTGCTTCTCTCTAGATGCTTGATCATACTCTCAATAATTGAGATAGCTAATTAATGGGCCACTAGTTAAGTGAGCATTATAATATCTCACAAGTTTGTTGTGAAGATGAAATAATATATTGTATAAGGAAATTTTTATAGATACCATAGTGATACATACATTCAGGGTTTTATTATTGCTGATTCACATGCTAATATTGTTAAATGTAGAACTCTTTCAATGCAAAACCCTACAAAAATTTAAATGGTATTTTTTCCACAGAAATAGAAAATAATTCTAAATTCTGTAGAGAATCACGAAAGACCCATCATAGCCAAAGCAAACTTAAGAGCAAAGCTGGAGGCATCACACTTCCTAATTTCAAACCATATTACAAGGATGTAGTAATCAAAATAGTATTGCATTGGCACAAAAATAGACATGTAGATCAACTGAACAGAACAGAGAGCCCAGAAATAAACCCATCAGTAGATGCTCAATTAATTTTGACAAAGGAAGCAAGAAAGCCAAGAATATGCAATGAGAAAATGATAGCCTCTTCTAAAACTAATATTGGGAAAAGTGGACAACACATGCAAAAGAATGAAACTGAACCACTCTCTCACACCATGCACAGATTAACTCAAAATAAATTAAAGACTCAAACATAAGACGTGAAACCATGAAACTTCTAAAAGAAAACATTGGAAGAAAGCAACTTGATGCCTATCAAATATTTTCTGCATTTGACACAAATAGCAAAGGCAACAAGCAAAAATAACTTCAATTGCTTTCCCTTTATACATTCCATTTCCCTATTCAGTGTCCTTGATATGGGCTTTCTTTTTCTTATTCAGTCTATTCAGTTTTTTCCAAAACTCCAAATCATGTGAATAAAGCCAGAAATGTTTAAGCTGTAATATACATACAGTTTACATCTTATTCAAGCACAGGTGCCATTAGCATAATGGATCTTTGAAGACCTTGTAATCCTTTTATACTCATACAATTGGAGAAAACTCACTTTCTCAGCCTGAGAGAAGCCCCTCTCCCTTGAAGCTGGCAGGACCTCAGACAACAACTTACACAGCCTTGATTTCAACATAACCTCATGTTTCTCATTTAAAGCCTATAATGATAGTAATTAGGTAAAAATTGACTTTATTGGGTTTCCCACTCATTGACAATGCCACCTTAACCAACTTTTCAAAGAAAAAGAGAAACAAAGAATCCTGCAATTTCCTCTTATGGTAATTTTTACAGAACCTTAGCTTCAGTTACAATGAGATGAGACATTCAGACCGAAACCTTGAGGGAACAGTTAATGGCCAAAATGAATTCCCCTTGTTACTCCCACTAAACTGTCAACTTGCTACCATAAGACTGTCTCAATAACAGTTAAATTAACAGTGTAATTGAATGAGATGTCAGTACAGAAGAAGAAACTGGTGAAACTTTCTATTTAAACTCAATTTTCAAGTTTCCTAAGTTCTCAAGTCTTCAGAGAGCTATCATTTTGCTGGAGGAAAAAAGATCATATTCATGATTGTCTAGTTAGGTTTCATTTGTATCACTTTAGTCCCTTAAAAAAGAATTTTGTCTTAAACAGTCACTTTCTGTTTTCACAGAAAACAGCCTAGCTTTCTCTGGATTTTTCATAATTGCCTTTTGAAAGTGCATCCCTCCCCCACAGGAAGTCATGGCACTATTTGAGATTCTGAAATGCTTTAAGTCCATAGTAATGAGGTCAAAGTGAAGGACTTCATGAATACAATAATATTTTTTTCCAGAGAAGCACTCCTCAACTATCTTCTTTGTCTCATCCCCTGCCCCTGTCTCTCTTTTACTGGTTTGAAATCTGGAAGGATCTATAAAAGTTCTATGTGTTCACCAAGGGGCCAATGAAACTAATACAGTTGTTTAAAGTTCTGGTCCAAGCCAGAGGCAGAGCTGAGACTAGAACTTAGGCCTATATCACTCTTTTTGTTAACCAAGTCCAAACTTGCTGTATGAAAAGTCAATAAATAGAGAGATGAGGTACTGCAGAAATAAAAAGCAACTTTATTCAGAAAGCCAGCAGACTGAAGAGATGATGAGCTAGTGTCCCAAAGAACCACCTTGCCTGGGTTAGATTTCAAGCTTCCCTTGTACTAACAGGAGGAGAGGTATGGCTGGTTATTGCAAACCTCTTGCTGCAATAATCCTTCATTCTTGTAGCTGTCTATGTAGGTCTGATCACAATGGTCCTATAAATCTCCAACAGGACAAATGCTATTTTCTGTTCTGTAACTTTTTATATGGATGGAAAAGTATTATCCCTTTAAAGGTCAGAGACTTGAGAATGAATTGTCATGTATATAGGTAATATTCTTTTACAGAATATTTGCATTTTTACAGAGTGCAAAGCCAACATGACTAAGTACAGGCAATAGAGCACAAAGGTTAGAGCTACAGGAATATATCCAATATGGAGTCAGGTTTATTTTTCTCTGTTACATTTTTATTAAGCCAACTATAAAATAATCATGGATTTTTTTTCTCTCACCGTGAGAAAGATGCTTTTGCTCTTTTCTACTTGAATCTATCAAGACTGATAATTTCTTATTTCACTTACATTTATATTATTGTATACTCTTCATGTTTTTCAAGACTTTTTGGATCTTCCATTTCATAATATCTGTTGAATAAATGAATAAATTTAATGAATGAATCCAAACAGAAATTAGAATGCAACAAATGAAGTAGGATTGAAAATTTGATAGGCCTATCAAATCATAGGAAATGTTGATAATCCAAAATTACAAAGATTTATACCTAAATTTTCTAAGAGTTTCTTCAAGCTCTATATTTAGCTATCTGATCTATTTTGAGTTTTTTCCTGAGACAGTTGATTTTTAATATTTTCTTTAAAAAATACAAAGGAAAGTAACTCTTTAGGTCAATAAAGCTCTGGAAAATGAGGTTATTTTAAGTCAACTTTTGTATATGGTATGGACTATACAATATGGTGTGGGATCCAAAGTCATTTTGTAACATGTTTGATATCCAGTTAAACCACCACCATTTGTGGAAAAGACTATTATTTCCCTTTTGAATGGTAGTGACAGTTGTCAAAAATCAATTGACTATAACAGCAAAAGATCAGAAACAGAAATTAAGGAAACAATCCCATTTATCATCAAATCAAGAAGTATATAGTACCTAGGAATAAACCTATGTAAGGAGACAAAAAACCTGTAGTCCAAAAACTATAAGACACTGATGAAAGAAACTGAAGATAACACCAACAGCTGAAAAGATATGCGATGTTCTTGGACTGGAAGAATCAATATTGTTAAAATGACTCCTATGCAAGCAATCTATAGATTCAATGCAATTCCTAATAAATTACCAATGGCATTTTTCACAGAACTAGAACAACTTTTTGTTTTTTAATTTGTATGGAAACACAGAAGACCATGACTAGCCAAAGCAATCTTGAGGAAAAAAAACAAAGCTGGAGAATTCTTGCTTTCAGAATACACTACCAAATTATAGTAATCAAAATAGTATGGTACTAGTACAAAACAAACATAGAGATCAACAGAACAGGACAGAAAGCTCAGATATAAACCTACACAGCTTTGGCCAATTAATCTTCAACAAAGGAGGCAAAAATATACAATAGAAAAACACAGCCTGTTCTGGGAAAACTGGACAATCACATATAAAAGAATGAGATGAGAAAATTCTCTAATACCATATGTAAAATGAATACAAACTGCATTAAAGCTGATAGATTTTTAATTACTTATTGAATGGTTAGTTTTACTCTTTCATTTAGATTCATTTTAGTAAGTTGTTTTTTTCAGAAAACTTTGTCTACAGTTTCACATTTATTAGCAGGAAGTCTAATAGTATTCTTTTATATTTATTTTTTTACTTTCTGTAGTTACAACTCTTTTATCATTGTTAATATTGTTTTTCTTAATAAATCTTATAAATTTGTCAACTTCCTTAGACTTTTCAAAAGTATATTTTAGATTCATTCTATACACATGGTTCAAATTTAGTCTACTGATTTTTTCCAGCTTTATAAATATAGCTCTTAACTCAACAATTTTTATTCTACCTTTTTTCCTCTAAGCAGTTAAGGCGATAGGTCAGACTTTCAGGAACATTCAGCCTGCATTCCATAGTTTTGCTATGTTGTAAGTTTCTTGTCATTCTTTTCCAAGTATTGTCTAATTTCCATTACAGTTTTTACTTTTTTGCTCATAAATTGTTTAAAAATGTTGCTACATTTTTCTAATGTTTTTCTTATCTGGTACTTGGTGTTCATTTATTCATTCAAATTTATTCCTCTTGGACAGTTTCTCCTCCCTATGGAATTAGATATCCTACCTCTTTATCCCCCATCAGTCTCCCAATCGTCTTAATGGTCTTTCCACTTTAAACAGTGTTGCACAGGTGTTAAGACCTGTTTTTATACAGACACTCTATCTTCCACTCTGCCTCAATGCTTGACTTTTCTTCACTCTATTTGGTTGCCAGTTTCTAACATTCCTGTCCTTATTCTGCGTATTATCCTGTGGGCTGCTTTAAATCCTAGCCCTACTCTTCTTTCTTATATACACAGGTATAGTCCTAGGATTTCTCTCCAGTGGATAAGAAGATGATTTGCAGATGTCAGTTATCACCAACTTTCCAGGAATTTTCCAGTTCTGTGGATTTCCCTTTTAGCACCTGGCCGCACCTTAACTCTGACCTCATAGTGTTATTTATTCCATCCCATGGAGTGAGAAACAATAGTGGCTCTCTTTTCCTTTGTCTTAGCTGAATATTGAGCAGAATACTGAACACTAATCCCAGTTCTCTTGGCCCCTTTTCCTATCTTCAATGTATTTAAGGGCAACTGAGGTACATTTTTGTCAAATGGTAAAGAAGTCATGTACTGGCTTCATTGTCTCTTCTGCTCATAGGAACATTTTCCTGTCATATTTAGCATAATTTAGTGATATCTCTCTACTTGAATGGTCATCTTGGAAAAAATAAAAGGCTAGTATCTTGATTTCCTTCATTCCAGCAACCTCAAGTCATTCGGCTGAACAAAAGGCTTTTAAAGTTTCACTCCTGATTAAATACCATATGCTGAGAAATAACTCTCATAGCGTAAATTCTATGAGATCTTCCCTTAGTTAAATACCTGCTATTGGGTTTTTCTCCAGAATTCCTCACCAACAGAGAATGTACTGATTTGTTTACTGCTATATGTTTATGGTTACACAAGCCACTGCCTTGGCAAGAGAGCCGAGGCAAATTTCTGGGTTATAATTCCTTCAGGGTTATATTCTTCCCCAAATTCTACTGACTCCCCACCCCACCAAGAGTATTTTTAATGGCCTGTAGACAGAGCAGCTGAAAAATGCACCTACATCTTTGGTTGCTTAGACTTAGCATGAGATAAAGCAGTGAAACTTAGAGTCAGCTAGTATGATCACCCACCATTGCCCTTTGATATATAGAATTTGGCTCAAGTATGGAGGTTGTGACTAGAGTATGGCCATCCACATGCATGCTCCTTGTTCGTGATGACTTAACATCAGAGGTCCTAATTTGTATGTGAAGCTCAGGCTTTCACTTTCAATCAGATGGCCTCACCAAAGCTGTTGGCCTTTATACTTATTTTTTGTCTTGACTCAGTCTCTATACTCCCAAACCTGGGATCTGGGTCATTAAGAACATTGCGGAGTACGGTCAGCAGAAGCTGCAGCAGGGTTCACACTGGAGATTCTATACCAGCTCTTGACAGTCTGTTCAAGGTGTGCACCCTGAGCTCTAAGAAAATGTGGACACCCGGAGGTGACTTGGGCTGGGAATCTAATCACCTAATGGGCTTCTTCTGATTTCCTTGGCTTTCCCCAACTGTTCATTAATAAAATACAATAAACAATTGATCAGTTTAATAGTTTGAAAACAGTTTTTCACACAAAAAGCTCTAAGCCTCAGTCATTTTTATTTCTTTATAATTGGTAAAGCATTGCCAACTGGTGTTAGATGGTAATGGCCCAGCACTGTGGACTCACTCTGTGCTTGAACACTCTGTGCCCAAAGTATTTGAGAAAAATTGGGAAGAAATGAAAGCTTCCCAGGTGACAGAGTGGTAAAGAGTCCACCTGCCAATGCAGGAGACACAGGAGACACAAGTTTGCTTCCTGGGTCAGGAAGATCCCCTCGAGGAGGAAATAGCAACCCTCTCCAGTATTCTCACTTGTACAATTCCACAAACAGAGGAGCCTGGTGGGCTACAGTCCATAGGGTCACAAAGAGCTGGACACGGCTGAGTGACTAAGCATGCACAGGATGAAATAAGAAATGAGAATTGGTAATTCCAAGACTGTCCTCTCCAAACTGCTCAATAGTTTAAGTTGTGGTTACTCATGTTTCTTCCAAGTCCTATAGAAAATAATTACTTCATTTAATTAAAGTAATACTTCTGGATAATCGGTATCCCTAATTACCTCTTGTGTTAATCAACAAAAAATAGTAATTGACCCTGAAATATCTAGGACTTAAGTTTCAATTTTTTTAAATCCCACAGAGCATAGGGCAAAAGAAGTTCTTTGTTATCATAAACCATGGGTATTTTTCTAAATATTTTGGAGTGGAAAGAAGAGATTCATTATCTTATCTTTGAAGATATGAGAAGAGAGAAAGATTGTATGTGTTTGTGTGTGTGTGTGAGTATGACTGAGAGAGAGAGAGTGTGTGAGTGTGAGTGAGAGAGAGAGAGGTATTGGATTCCAGAAGACTTGAGAAAAGGATAAAAGTAGGAAAGTCTCAAACTTAGAGCCCAAGAGTGGCCTGCAGAAGGGGCAAACACCTCGAAACCCCACCTACTGTTTTCTGCGTCCTCTGGACTCTACATACAGGTACTCATTGCTTCAACAAAGATTTCTGCACTCCACATGTGACTAATGAGAAGCAAAGTTGCCAGATCTGAATGGGCTACATGCCCATTTTCAGTAATAGGCAGGAGCAGTCTCTGAAGAGGACTGTGGAATCCCTAATGTTACATGTTGTGTTCAGTCCCTCAGTCATGTCGTGACTCCATAGACTGTAGCCCACCAGGCTCCTCTGTCCATGGCGATTCTCCAGGCAAGAATACTGGAGTGGGCTGCCATTCCCTTCTCCAGGGGATCTTCCCAACCCAGGGATCGAACCAGGGTCCCCCTCATTGCAGGTGGCTTCTTTACCATCTGAACCACCAGGGATGTTACATAAGTTCCTGGAAACTCTGCATATCTCAGGGAATTGGGGGTGCGAAAGAAGAATAGAGATATTAGTCAAAGTTTAGTTGATGAAAAGGAAAAAGAGAAATGGTTTAGTTTTTGCTTACTCGAGATTTTCGTCAAGATTCATATTTGCTAAAGAATGGTAACATTTGTATACTAGAAAAGATCACACTGAAAAAGAATAGATACATGTATATGCATAACAATAACTTTGCTGTACACCTGAAACTAACACAGCATTGTTAATCTACTATACTCCAATATAAAATAAAAATGTTAAAAAAAAGATCACAGAAACTCTTGACACTGGTGTCTTTATAAATTAGGCCCACTTGATTATTGGCTAGCAATGAGTGAATGGCCAATTCCTGAAATTTATATATTTCTCTACTTCCTAGTGTTTTAGTTAGCTCTGAACATCATGGATGACATAAGTAAGTCTTTCTTTTTCAGTTACATTCACATTTCATTAACATGCTTCCACTCTTAACCACCATTTTGGGGACTAAGTTGGCAATATCTCTTAAAGTTGGAAATGAAAATGAACAAACAATATCCAATAATTCTGTGTCTAAACATATACTCTAGAGAAACACTTGAAAATGGGCAGAGGAGACAGTTACAAGTATTCTCATTGCATGACTATTTCCTCACCAAAAAGATGGGGAAATAAATATTTAATATCCATTAATAAGAGAATGAATGCATCATGGTATATTTATCAAATGACGTACATAGTAATTCAGGTAAATGAACTAGATTCATATGTACCAGTATGGGCAAATTTTTAAAGTTTAATATTGAGTAGAAAAAGCAAGGTACATGGTTTTACCATTTATTTAAACTTTTAAAATGCATAAAACAATACTAATATTGTTTAATATTACTTATATATTACTGAGCATATAAATAGTATTAAAAATGAAAAACTCAGGTGAATTGGATACAGAGTGATTTCATGAGAAGTTGCTTCCAGTGAGAGAGAGGAGAAAATGAAACTATAGATTGAATACTAAAGGGACTGCACTGTATCAGAAATATTTTGTTAAATTAAAAAAAAATCTGTGGCAAATAACACAAAATGTCAACATTTGTTGTTTATTTCTGGATGAGTGTTTAGTACATTAGTGAACACGTAATCTACATGCAGTACATTAGGGCCTTAGTGTTCATTATAATATTTTTGCCCTTTATTTTAGAATTTTATATAATTTAAAAAATTATCCTCTCTTCTCCCTCATCTATAGCAAGTCAGGACAATCTAATATCCTGTATTAGATATTAATTGTGAATTTTCCATTTTAAAATCTCCTTTGCAAAATATGCATGTAGACAATTAACACAAGCTGCAGTCACCTAATGCTTTAGCAAGGACAGACTCTATGCTATGTGTGTAGCAGGAGGGGAGGGCCAAAGGGAGGAGAGGTGGAATTTCACTGGGCATTTTGGAAGGCTTCTCAGAGGTGGGGCCATTTGTATTGGACTTTACTGAAATCCCCTTCATTCTTCAGGTAGAGCATTCTAGGGAACAGAGATATGAAAACTTCACAGTGCCCTCAGAGAACAATAAGACATCTGCCATCCCCGGAGACAGGAATTCTCACAGGAATGGCTGGGAAATGAGGCTGAAAGCAGGGCTGGAATCAGACCTTGAGAGGAGCCATCATTGCCAGGGAATTTACACAGTGTTGTCAAAGGAGTGGGAAGTCACCAGGTTTTCTAAGGAGGTGAATGCTGTGATTTAGCCTGTGTTTGGGGTAAATAATTGAAAAAGTTTAAAGAATTAAAATAAAATACAGCCTGAAAGCTGACAGATGAGTCAGAAGGATGAGGTTAAAGTTAAAAGGACTACGTCTACCCTACATGATAGTCATAATCTATAAGGACTGTCGATTAGAGATAAAGAGGGCCAAACCAGGGGAGCATTTACAAAGTGAATCACAAGGTAACAAAGCCCTTGTGGATGGATCATCTAAGGCTGGGAGCTGACGGAGAGGAACCGGCAAAGGGTTGAGAGGAATGAAGAAACGAGCTTGATATCAGTGGAGGGGAGGATTTCTAGGAGAGGATGTGAATGTCAACTGTTCCATGACTTTAAAATAGATGAAGTTTCAGTTGATGATCTGCTAGAGAGCAGCTCCAGTCTGGTAATGAGAGAGGAAGGCAGGCTGCAGGCTATGTCAGATTGAGATGAACTTCTCATTCTAGAAGTACAGTGGTAAAGAGAAGAAGAAACTCAGGGTAGTAGCTTGAGAAGAAATAAAATTGATTCATAATTGTATCTGAAATTTATTTTCAGATCCATTACCTAATATCTGCCTTTCAGATATATAACATACACAACACCAGAATTATAATAAGATGGGTTATTTGGGAGCTTTCAATAAAGGGAGGCATAGCAGAGTTCTGACTTTTAGCAAAAGACCTATGAAATATCTCATTATGAATTATGCTATTCATTTCCTCTTTCATTTATACCCAATACTGGATTGAAAGAAGCTTTCATAAGCAATTCTATCAGAGTAAAGTTCAGGGGTTTATGGGACAAAAATACAGCATTTTTAGACAAGGGTATCTTTTTTTATTTTTTCATTCCTTGCTGGATGAGGTTTCCACAGCTTGAGGAACTCATGTTTAGGGAAAACAAAAAGTTGTGCTAATGAGAATTCTTTGCATTTCCAAAGGCTTTATAACATGTAATACAATAAAGAGAAGGCAGGCTGTCCAGGGAAAGCACTGAGTAAATTGCATGTTGTGGAGGAGTGCTTGGGGACTTTTGAGATGCCCAGAAATAGAACTGTTTTTCAAACTTTCTAGGCAGCCCAGGTGCCACCCAATCCAGGACTAGGTTTTCTCTGTGCACAGCTGGCTGTGGGTGGATCACTTGTACCCACCCAAGCTGTGAACTGAAGACCAATTTCTTTGAAATTGCCTTAGTTAGAAAGTATTCTCTTCCTCGATTCACCCACCAGTCAGCCTCAGGCACTGGATGTTTTCTGTGTCTGGAACCGCTGAGGATAGTGAAGGTCCTCTCCATTCCTTGTCACCAGATCCAACCATATATTATAGTTATAATATTTTACAGTTCATTAAATACACTGGCATCACCGACAAGATGGACATGAGTTTGAGTAGGTTCCGGGAGATGGTGATGGACAGGGAAGCCTGGTGTCCGTGGGGTTGCAAAGAGTCGGACATGACTAAGTAACTGAACTGAACTGAATTCTGGCAGCAGGAATGCTAATCTCTGTGTTACAGTGGAAGGACACAGAGGCTCAAAGGAGTTGAAGGAAATTATCCTGACTGTCAAGAGGTGATTGGGAAGCTCAGCTCACATGGGAGGTTTTACCCTTTATTCTTTCAACTGGGGAGAGTGTCAGTGGAAACCATTCACTCCTTCATACACCTCACAAAAGAAGAACATGATATTCTGGTCAATGTTTGGTACGCTCCTTGGTCCTTATATGAATGGTAAGGTCTCTGTGGTCCAGGGGCAGAAACAAGCTGCCCACTTTCCTCTTTGACATCTGGGTTCTCAGGAGGTGGGTCTCTTCTGACTTCATCTTTGGCATATACACATCTGGGCAAGTGAGGTGGCGTTAGTTGTAAAGAACTGCTCTGCCATTGCAGGACAGGTAAGAGATGTGAGTTTTAGCCCTGGGTTGGGAAGATCTCCTGTAGGAGGGCATGGCAACCCACTCCAGTATTCTTGTCTGGAGAATCCCATGGACAGAGGAGCCTTGCAGGCTGCAGACCATAGGGTCTCAAAGAGTCAGACATGACTGAAGTGGCTTGGCAGGCAGTGCAAGAGCCAGTCATTCCCACACCCACTGTAAAGGCTTGTGGGTAAGATGGTTCAAATTGAATCTGAAGCTTATAACTCCTGGGTTCAAATCTCAATCCTGTACCTCTACAGTTCCTCTGCTCGCCGTTTTCTAGAAACATCTGGACAAGCACCACATGGTCTTCACAGTGCCTATGCTCCCTGGAGTGTGCAAGGACAGTCAGCAGAGCAGACAAAAAGTAAGTAGAGCCCTTCTTTATTACTTTTCAAACAAAAATAAAGCTTTTCTAATAATCCGTATATGAGTTAACACTGGATCCCACACCCCTGACATCTCAGCCAGTAATCCAGGCCCTTGAGGCCTCCTGAAGGAAAAATGGAAGTTTCTCAAGGTGGAGGTGTTGACAGGGCTGCCCTCACTCATTTGATTTACCATCTTGTGACAAAAGTGTAGTTTATTTGCCGTTTACTGCCACCAAGGTGATTATTTTAATAAAAACAAGAGTTGGAAATTTTATAATTTTTAAATACTTTGCAGTGAGAAGTGGAATGACTTTGAAAGTCTATTACCCACAGAAGTTTGCCATTTATCTTGCAGCAAAATCTTTACAACAGTTGTTGAAGTGTAAAAGCTATATATTTTTATTTCATGAAAAGATAAATATTTTAAATTTGCTAAATATTTTTGTGAGGGAAATGGCTTTCAACAGTATGCTGTCTAGGAGCTATCAAAAAAAATCTCACCAAATCTGTCCCTCTCAAAGGTAAAGATGACATTTAAACAATAAATGAGAAAGAAAATGCTACTTCTTAAAAAAACTCACTACAATGAGAGTCCTTCAAAAATTAATATTTGCAAATGTTTCCACTGCTGTGTGATTTTATTACTGAAAATAATGTGTCACCTATAAAAACTCTTGTATTAATAAACTCTATGTACTTACAAAACAGGAAAACTGAATTTTTTAACTTATTTTAAAAATCTTCCAAATAAAGTTATTCAGTGAATTTTGAACTACTTTGTTTTAAAAAAAATAAGGGAAAATACCTTCCAATTTGTATGTAAGAACATCTGATTAACATCAGGGAAGATGGACATTTTGCTATCTGAATTTTGACAAAAAATTTTATATAATTGGTAGATGGCAGTGAGTTTTATGATTTTGTAAACATAGATAGTGATGCACTTTTTTCAAACTATGTATACTTTGGGGATGTCTTTTCAACTACAATAGCAAATAAAATCAAGTGCTCATAAACCAGACTTAAAAAAACAGAACTTCTTCAAATAACGGAATCATAAAGTTGAAGCCAATTAAAAAATAATAAAACATTTTACCAAATTTATTATAGACAATATTGTAAAAGGAGCAATAAAGGTTATCCTATTAATTAAAATTAATGTTTATAATTATTTAGTCTCTCAGTTCAGTTCAGTTGTTCAGTTGTGTCCAACTAATTGTGACCTCATGGACTGCAGCAGGCCAGACTTCCCTGTCCATCACCAACTCCTGGAGCTTACTCAAACTCATGTCTGTGATGCCATCCAACCATCACAACCTCTGTCGTCTTCTTCTGCCTTCAATCCTTCCCAGCATCTTTTCCAAGGAGTCAGTTCTTCACATCAGGTGGCCAAAGTATTGGAGTTTCAGCTTCAGCATCAGTCCATCCAGTGAATATTCAGGACTGATTTCCTTTAGGATTGACTGGTTGGATATCCTTGCAGCCTATGGGACTTAAGAGTCTTCTCCAGCACCACAGTTCAAAAGCATCAATTCTTTGGTGCTCGGCTTTCTTTATAATCCAACTTTCACATTTATACATGACTACTGGAAAAACCATAGCTTTGACTAGACGGACGTTTGTTGTCAAAGTAATGTCTCTGCTTTTTAATATGCTATCTAGATTGGTCATAACTTTTCTTCCAAGGAGTAAGCGTCTTTTAATTTCATGGCTGTGGTCACCATTTGCAGTGATTTTGGAGCCCCCCAAAATAAAGTCTGACACTGTTTCCACTGTTTCCCCATCTATTTGCCATGAAGTGATGGGACCGGATGCCATGATCTTCATTTTCTGAATGTTGAGCTTTAAGCCAACTTTTTCACTCTCCTCTCGCTTTCATCAAGAGGCTCTTTAGTTCTTCTTTGCTTTCTGCCATAAGGGTGGTGTCATCTGCATATCTGAGGTTATTGATATTTTTCCCAGCAATCTTGATTCCAGCTTGTGCTTCACCCAGCCTGGCATTTCTCATGATGTACTCTGCATAGAAGTTAAATAAGTAGGGTGACAATATACAGCCTGGATGTACTCCTTTCCCTATTTGGAACCAGACTGTTGTTTCATGTCCAGTTCTAGCTGTTGTTTCTTGACCTGCATACAGATTTCTCAAGATGTAGGTCAGATGGTCTGATATTCCCATCTATTTAAGAATTTTCCACATTTTTTTTGTGATCCACACAGTCAGAGGCTTTGGCATAGTCAATAAAGCAGAATAGGTATAGATCCACATCTTAACACAGAACAAATTTTAAAGGATGACATAGAGATTAAATGCTCCTATCTAACAGCATGAAAAGGCAAAAAGATAGGAATAGTTAATCTCTATGTCATCCTTTAAAATGTGTTCTGGGTTAAGATGTGGACCTACATATATTCAGAATACATGCTCAAAAGCTTTTTACTGTTGATCATAGTAGTAGTAGCAGTAGTTGTTCAGCCATGTCTGACTGTGGCCCCATGGAATGTAGCCCACCAGGCTCTTCTATCCATGGGATTCCCCACACAAGCATACTAGAGTGGGTTGCCATTTCCTTCTCTAACCACTGGGAATACCTAGATAGAAACTTGCTCAGAAAATGCAGTCAGGCCCTAGTGGTAGGAATTCAAATTATATCCTTTCTCTATGGGGATACTATAGTGAAGGTCTGCTGAGTTGCTCCTGGAAGCTCACGTTAGTAATTACTCTTCTCTTCAAATCCCTGATGTCCTGATACACCTCCAACCATACATTCTTCCAGCTACTCTTGGTGGCACATTTGTTGATGTGTCCTCCCCAGCTGCAATAATTATGTAGTGCCCTTGGTAAGTTAGGTTTCCTCCAATCCTTAAATCCATGTTGATTTTCACTGCCTGTTTCTTTGACCTTTGTCTTGAATATTTCACAAGCTGTTCTAAAACTTACATCACAATTCTAGTTTGATAATCCTCCCTTGTGTCTATGTAGCATTTCCAGCAGTATGATTCACACACCAGTTAACTGCCTTATTCAATCACAGTTGCTTGTCAAAAAACAAAACAAAAGACAGGTACAGGGATAACAGCAGAGATATAATGTCAATTGTAGAACTCACTCAATTTAGAGTAGAAAACTCACTGTCTGAGTCTGTGGCTCAAGAGGGCACAAAACAATCTATTACTCTAATTCTTAATAACTATAAAAAGTCTTTTTATTAACATGAATTCAAAACTAGAAAAGTCAATTGAATTGGTTCAGCCTGCTGCTGAATTGTACTCTTCATAAAAATCCCTTTGATAAAGCTCTATTTCATGTCCACTTAGAACAGGGAACAAACTTTTTTGTAATCAGTAGGGAAACTCTGGATACAAACATCAACTAAAACTGTCGATTTCTCCTGGGTGTAAACCATCTTCACAGTTGTTTATTTTTTTTATCTATCACCTATATTCATGGTTCAAAGCTAGATGAATAGTAGAACTTCAAGAGATACTTGCTAAGCTGTGGGTTGATGTTGGTTGGTGAAATGGAGTAATGAAGCTTGTAATGCAAAACTGCAAATATGGACTGCTAAAGGAGTACGTCAAGGCTGTATATTGTCACCTTGCTTATTTAACTTCTATGCAGAGTACAACATGAGAAACGCTGGGCTGGAAGAAACACAAGCTGGAATCAAGATTGCCGGGAGAAATATCAATAACCTCAGATATGCAGATAACACCACCCTTATGGCAGAAAGTGAAGAGGAGCTAAAAAGCCTCTTGATGAAAGTGAAAAAGGAGAGTGAAAATGTTGGCTTAAAGCTCAACATTCAGAAAACGAAGATCATGGCATCTGGTCCCATCACTCCATGGGAAATAGATGGGGAAACAGTGGAAACAGTGTCAGACTTTATTTTGGGGGGCTCCAAAATCACTGCAGATGGTGACTGCAGCCATGAAATTAAAAGACGCTTACTCCTTGGAAGAAAAGTTATGACCAACCTAGACAGCATATTCAAAAGCAGAGACATTACTTTGCCGACTAAGGTCCGTCTAGTCAAGGCTATGGTTTTTCCTGTGGTCATGTATGGATGTGAGAGTTGGACTGTGAAGAAGGCTGAGTGCCGAAGAATTGATGCTTTTGAACTGTGGTGTTGGAGAAGCCTCTTGAGAGTCCCTTGGACTGCAAGGAGATCCAACCAATCCATTCTGAAGATGAGCCCTGGGATTTCTTTGGAAGGAATGATGCTAAAGCTGAAACTCCAGTACTTTGGCCACCTAATGCGAAGAGTTGACTCATTGGAAAAGACTCTGATGCTGGGAGGGACTGGGGGCAGGAGGAGAAAGGGACGACTGTGGATGAGATGGCTGGATGGCATCATGGACTCGATGGACATGAGTCTGAGCGAACTCCGGGAGTTGGTGATGAACAGGGAGGCCTGGCGTGCTGCGATTCATGGGGTCGCAAAGAGTCGGACAGGACTGAGTGACTGAACTGAACTGAACTGAAACAATTTAATGTTGTTTTGAGTTCTGGATACTCCTGTATCTGACATTTCCATAGTATATACATTTCAAGATATGTGCATGCAAGATATGTGCGTGTGTGCTCAGTTGTGTCTGACTCTTTGCAACCCCGGGGACTGCAGCCCACCAGGCTCCTCTGTCCATGAGATTTTCCAAGCAAGAATACTGGAGTGGGTTGCCATTTCCTTCTCCAGGGGATCTTTCCTACCCAGGGAGTGAACCCACATCTCCCATGTCTTCTGGATTGCAGGCAGATGCTTTACTGCTGAGCCACTGGGGAAGCCCACATTTCAAGAACACATATTATTTATTCTGTGAAAACTTAATTCAGAGATAGTTGAAAGACAATGACTTCAGTTTCTTACCTCAGTGCTTTTAAGAGTCTTTAACCACTCTTTGATCTCAGTGGTGGAAATCTCTACATCAGTCTCTAAAGTTGATCTACGTTGAGCAACACTCTCCAGATTCTGCCTCAGTTTCCTGATTTCTCTGGAAGGAAAGTCATTTAGGTCTGTCCCTCTTCTTTGCTCTCCCCTGCTCCTTCTCTGCATTCCAGTAAAACTGAACTCAGTTGGAGGGCTATTGAAAGAATGTTCTTCCCTCTCGGCTCCTGCTTAAAAAGCATAAACAAGTACACAAACACTGAAAAAGTGAACAGTGGTTATTAAATATAGACTCCAAAGTTATAATGTTGGAGCTCCTTTGAGAGTTTAGCTAAGATTTGATAAATTGAAGCTCTAGACTTTTCCCTTGGCTCCCTCTGGTTAACTTTTGGCTTCAAGCACTGGATTGAAAGGATTGATTCCTAGATATCCAGATTACTAAACTGACTAACTCTTGTGGAAGTTCCCAAGGATCGAGTGCATTTTTATAGTAACATAAATCCAACTTTAAAATATATTAATATATACATCTTGGTGCTCTTTATTTCTCCCATTTTAAAAAGTGAATGTGTGTGGTTCTCCTTCCTCCCAACTCTGTCTTTCCCAACAGAGCATCAGATTGAAGGAATGACAGAGATAGCACATGGCACCTTTATCACACTCCTTTTATTACCAAGTATTAATGCTTCTCAAATATTATTTTGTTAAACAGTATTATTTTCTAGATCAGTTTTTCCCAATTATTTTCCATTTCTACAGCTAATCCTGGATTTCATTTAAAAAGAGGAAAGAAAATGAGGTTCAGAGGACTGATGTATTTATTATGTTTCTTACATGGGGAATTGGTGCTAACAGATTTCAGGTGCTTACAAGAAGGCTGCTTCAAGCATGCACATACAGGCCAAATATCATGAGTCAGTGATGCCAGAATGCACTGCAACAATTTGATAACATTTTCATTAAAAGCAACAGAAAGAAAACATGCAAAATGATACACTGAGTAAGCCTTTTCTTCTCGTAAAAGGTCACAAAAATTGAGAATACATTCCTGGTGCAGACTTCAGACAGCTTGAAATAAATCATAGGACATTAGTTAGGTTCATTTTCACTCTCATCTGAAAATATATTTTCCATCCTTTATTTTGGTTTCTCTCTATCTTCCTTTTCTCTCTCTGTGAAGTATGTGATTTCTATGGTTTCCAGGCAAAAACTGATCTGAACCTCTACTACCTTAGAGGAACATAAAGTAAGAGTTTATAATAATAATAATTTTAGCAAATTATTATTAAAATCAAGTCAATTATTGTTAATATCAAAAATTAAGAGAGTTCAGGGATAATTTCTGATGAAAGTAAAATCTTTGGAAATTAGGAGAAGAATTTTTGTTTGACTTAAGATGGACCTTAGTGTTTATGGTTCATTCACACAGCGGTAGAACAGTGATGCTAGTTAGTCTTCATGGGGCCATGCATGCACACATGTGCACATTATAAGGTGTGACTCTTCCAGGCAACAGTCTTGAGTCTGAGGCTCACTTGCTCCTCCCTAGTCTAGGGCTATGCCATAGGCGTGTGTCCTCCTCTAGGTGTGTTTATCTAATTAGTGGTAGGAGCTTCCAAAGAGATTTTTGAAGTCCTTGAGTACTGAATATTACATTTGTTTGTCTGCTGTACTCAAAATGCATACAATATCTAGTAGCGACATCTTGAAGTTTTCCCAAAGCTACAATTATGTCTTTCTAGTGAAGCAAGGATCAGAAGACCTTCTTCACACAAATCTCAACAAAATGCTGCCCTTATACCAATTGCTCTCTTTCTTACACTTGCAGAATCACAGCTGGGTCTCCTGAAAAGATAGCACATAAAATTGTACTAAATATGCATTAAATTACTTTGCAAAATGATAGTGGCATCCATTATAAATCCTGTGTTGGAGGAGTTTAATCAGCTATTTAAATTTTCATCAGCATGCAAGTCAACATGCGAGTTCTTGGCCAAAGGCATTCTATTTACCACGTAAATATTCGTTGATTAAGAAAAGCACAGACCCCTACATTTTTCTATGGTTTCAGAAGCACACAAGTATTTCTCAGGAGCAATAAATAAAAACATGAAATTAAAAAAAAATTAAACTTGAATATTGATACGTTGTTTAGTTGGCAACTAGTAATATGCCACTTCACAGTGATTTAATATTAATATTTTTCAGGAAATCAGGTTTCAGAGAGTGGAATTAGAGGGCACAGAAAATTCTAATAATTGTATTTTAGAATAACAACGCTAATAAATGTGAAGCAACCTATTTACTGATTGTATCACACGTTTTTATCTTAGGTCCTTCTGTGTTAAATCTTTTGTCCACCAGACCACTTATACCAAAATGGCAAGGAATGGAGTATTTCAGATTATAGTATTTTATTTTCTTATTTATTTTCACATTTGTCTGATCTGAGATACATTCAGGGTATGGATCTATATTGATCAGCTTCAGAAAACAAAACTGATACATTTTCCATCTGCTGGGCTCCAGGGAAGGGGTCAAGAGGAAGGTGTCTTCTTGTCCCCATCAAAGTAAGTCCTTCATTTACAGAGCCCTGGGTGTCACACAAGTGCTGGAGGGAGGAATGTGAGAAAGAGAGCAAGGGAAGGAGGACAGAAGGGAACTGAAGTCACCTTGAACTTGGTAAGGACTGATTAGTTCCTAGATTACTGAATATTGTTCTACACGTTTTCCTAAAATAATTTATTATTCTGAGATGAGAGGCAGGAATGGTGATTCTTTATAGAAAATGGAAATGGGACTCCCCAGTGAAAAAAGAGAAAAAGCACCGTACTTGGATACTATGGTTTTGCTTTTGGAATGGGAGTTTGTAATATCAGAGATGTTTAAATTATCAGTTATGATTATATTTCTAATATCTAGCAATTAATCTGACATGTAAAATGATAAGGTTGTAAAAGACAGTAGAAGATCATTTAGGAGAACCTCTCTTTCCTTTTGTGAGAGATAGTTTAAGCTGTATGTTATCCTCATAAAAGCCATGAGGTATTTGGTCTACTCTGTTTTATTGTAGTCACCAGAATTTAAGTCCGGTGATGAAAAGAATTTTTCTATTTCATTACCTTCCTTATTCCTGGAACCTGGGATGGTGTCTGGAACACACTGTTCATTGAATGAGAGGGTGAACGAATGAATGAATGAAAGTGTGCTTAGGAGACTAACAGAATGAAGTGGAGGCAGGTGACCTTCTAAACCAGAAGCACAGTGCTTTTGCCAGGGTTTCCACTATGTAGATCAAAGCTGCTGAGTTCAGTTGTTAGGGCTACTATTGTTAGGCGAGAGATTTGAGTGAAGACAGTAGTGCTTTTATTCAGTTTGTGCACTGTTATGTGATACTCTCCCCTCTTTGAAGATGTCACTACCAACATCTATATAATTGAAAGGAATTTTAAACAGTTAATGGCAGCTAATGCACACTTCCATTATTCATGCATAAAGTCTTACCCTTGTTTTTACATGAAATTTTGGGCAGGCATTGGTTAGCAAACTGCCTTTAAGACTATCACTCCAAGCCTTGGCTCCACAAATCTGTAATGCTACTTGACCCACCATTGCTAAGTAGGCATATGACCCTAGGCAACTCATATACCTTCACGGGGCCTCAATTCTTCATCTAAGGAGGGCAAATTAGGGTGTTCTGGGAGACCGCCAAGGTTTCTTCCAGTGTAATAGTCTATGAATTTACATTCTAAGATCTACCTTCACTGCTGCTTGCAGTCTACATTATATGGCTAAGTCACACTTGAGTGTATCTTACAAGTGTGTCTCTTGTTCCCTGTTGCCCTTAGTAACTTGCCATTGTCATGCATCTGCCCCTCCTCAATTGGGAATTGAGGTGGGTGGAGCGTCCATTCCCACAGGCACAGATACCTCAATCACTGAGGCCAGCGGGTGAGACAACTATGGGGCTGGTGACTATCTTTCCATTTAGTGTCGATAAGATCATAGGTAAGTCATGTCAGTATTCAAGAAGTTGCAAATAAGGTATCTCTTTAGTCCGTATCGCAAAGCTACATGGAACACAGATTACTCATTTTCCTGCTGTGTAAGTGTTTGTGTGTATGCATGTTTGCTTGTTGAATGACTGTGAGTGTATGAGCCACTACCAGCAGAAAAGAAATGAAGATATGATCCTGAGATAGAAAACCATCAATTCTTTCATAAATGCAGACACTCTTACAAGCAAAATGAGAGCAAGTGTTTTCAGAACCACAATAGTACCAATTAGTTCACAAAGCATCTCACTAGTTGGATGGCAAAAGATTGACTCAGAAATCTAGTCTGTTCTCTGGGGCAATGAGAAGTTTGTCTGTTCACAGTATATTTAATCCTGCTCTCTGCTTCTATGTACTCCAGGATAATGGCTCTGATACCAAAATCTTTCCTGATTTTGAGCCTCATTTCCTTTTTCTTCTTTCCATTCATTTCATCTTAATCATACACTCTTAAAGCCTCTTAAAATGTTCTCTTTTCAATGCATTTAATCACTTTTTCTATAAGTATTTGAAAGATGATTATAAAAACTCTACTCATTTAAACAATTTTAAGTTAATCATACTGCACACTTTCTCCTTCTTCCCTCCTCCTCCCTCCCTCCCTCCCTCTCTCATCATATTGAGAACTGTGAGATTCTCTTGGCAATGATTTAAAGTTTATCTGGTAAATCTGAACAGCTGTTTATCTGATATTTGGAAGCTCACTAGAGCAATATCTGGTATTCAAGGTAAATAAACTTACCCCTTTGCCTCAGAGTTGTTGAACGTTTTGGACATTTTGAATTTTCAAAATCAGTGTCTTTGCCAACTCCCCTCATCCTGTTTTATAAACTCACCATCATCTGCAAACTGTTATCAATACCCAGTGTGCCAATCTCCTGGGAAATAAAGGGTAAAGAGATTTAAAATATTGTCTCAGACTTCAGAGGAAAGGGAGCTCATGAACGTTAATATATTTTTAAAATCATACACTGGTAGCATATTCTAAATGTTAAATTCACGAGGGAAATAATAATTACTGCAGGAGTTCAGAAGGAAAGATGGCAAGTGGAAAGCTCCATGAGGAAGGAGGGCAGTGGTCTTCTAGGCTTTAGCCTCACAAATGGAAAGAAACCCAGTTATTGTCAAAGTGTTCCATCTACCACTAAAGGATCCACAGATGGATTTCAGATATGTCAGGGAAGGGAACATCCCTCGTGGTCCTGTGAGTAATATTTCATGCTTCCAATGTTGAAATGACAGGGGTCACCTGAAATGGCTTGGGAAATTTTGATATTTCCAAGAGGTAGATAGTCACATGGATTTGGAGAAGAGGTTTCGTTGGATCACACTGTTGACTAATTTTTCAGGAACATGGCATTCAATCAGCTGAACTAATGCCTTATACTGCACCATCCACTTGAGTCAGCATAGATCAGGTGATGATTATATTAAAAAAATACATTCTTTGGTATTTTTTTCATTCTTTAGTCTTACCTAATGTTTTCTTTTGGGGGAGTGACATTCTTTATTTCTTGACTTTGTTGGGTCTTGTCTTTTCCACAAACTACACTACACAGTAGCAGCTTAGAAAACTAGAACACACTCCATGCCATTTCATTATCCATAATTTTCAGGAACTATGGAGGAGCAGTAAATGGCTTTGTGTCTCTATTCTTTTTAATTCCAGCCACCCTTACACCCATCCAGATGTGAGACATTGCTAATTGAGTAGGTAAATTTTTAAACCATATCCTTGATGAGCAAGGACAATGTATGTTAAAAACTGATGAACTCAGACTTATTTCACCTTATGGGATTCAGCTTTGGATAGGAAACAATAAACCTAGTTTTGCCTTGAGATATAATCTGATTGTTGATAATAATAAATATGGAGGGTACCTACCATTCTTTTAGTGAATGTAGAGCAAAAAGCAGTAATCTTATTGGCATCAGCACAGGTTGGAAGGAGAGGGTACTTTGATTTTCATTTTCTCCTATTTCTTTGTGTTTAAATTCATGTGTTAGCCTAAAATCCTAAGTGTGACTATGAAGTAGAACTCCTTACCAACTCTCTGTCTCTTATACACATCTCCTCTTGAGAGTCCCTTGGACTGCAAGGAGATCCAACCAGTCCATTCTGAAGGAGATCAACCCTGGGATTTCTTTGGAAGGAATGATGCTAAAGCTGAAACTCCAGTACTTTGGCCACGTCATGCGAAGAGTGGACTCATTGGAAAAGACTCTGATGCTGGGAGGGATTAGGGGCAGGAGAAGAAGGGGACGACCGAGGATGAGATGGCTGGATGGCATCACTGACTCAATGGACGTGAGTCTGAGTGAACTCCGGGAGTTGATGATGGACAGGGAGGCCTGGCGTGCTGTGATTCATGGCGTTGCAAAGAGTCAGACACGACTGAGCGACTGAACTGACTGACTGACTGTGCTGATTTTTCCTAGGGAGTCAGTTTTTTACTGAGTTAAGGAAAACTTTTCTCCTGTTTATGACTGGCGCTCCCGACTCCCAGTGTAGGATTACTCCTGCTCAAGACCTTAGACCACTCTAGTCCTTAGGGTGTTTGCTCCACTCTGGCCTCAGCACCGTACCCATTTCTTGAATTCCTGTTTTGTAAATCAGGAGGTAAATTCTGATGCCTCAGTTCAGTTCAGTTCAGGCACTCAGTCATGTCTGACTCTTTGCGACCCCATGACCCACAATACGCCATGGCCTCCCTGTCCATCACCAACTCCTGGAGTTTACCCAAACTCATGTCCATTGAGTCGGTGATGCCATCTAACCATCTCATCCTCTGTCATGCCCTTCTCCTCCTGCCTTCAATCTTTCCCAGCATCAGGGTCTTTTCAAATAAGTCAGCTCTTTGCATCAGCTGGACAAAATTTTGGAGTTTCAGCTTCAACATCAGTCCTTCCAATGAACACCCAGGACTCATTTCCTTTAGGATGGACTGTTTGGATCTCCTTGCAGTCCAAGGGACTCTCAAGAGTCTTCTCTAACACCACAGTTCAAAAGCATCAATTCTTCTGTGCTCAACTTTATAGTCCAACTCTCATCCATACAGGACCACTGGAAAAACCATACCCTTGACAAGATGAAACTTTGTTGATAAAGTAATGTCTCTGCTTTTTCGTATGCTGTCTAGATTGATCATAACTTTCCTTCCAAGGAGTAAGCATCTTTTACTTTCATGGCTGCAATCACCATCTGCAGTGATTTTGG
Organism: Connochaetes taurinus; assembly: GCA_006408615.1. NCBI lineage: Eukaryota > Metazoa > Chordata > Mammalia > Artiodactyla > Bovidae > Connochaetes > Connochaetes taurinus. The sequence continues at coordinate 290,288 of SJXO01002137.1, forward strand.
AGCCCAGAAAACATAAAGTCTAACACTGTTTCCACTGTTTCCCTGTGTGTTTGCCATGAAGTGATTGACTGGATGCCATGATCTTAGTTTTCTGAATGTTGAGCTTTAAGCCAACTTTTTCACTCTCTTCTTTCAATTTCATCAAGAGGCTGTTTAGTTCTTCTTCACGTTCTGCCATAAGGGTGGTGTCATCTGCATATCTGAGGTTATTGATATTTCTCACAGCAATCTTGATTCCAGCTTGTGCTTCCTCCAGTCCAGGGTTTCTTATGATGTATTCTGCATATATGTTAAATAAGCAGGGTGACAATATACAGCCTTGACATACTCTTTTTCCTATTTGGAACCAGTCTGTTGTTCCATGTCCAGTTCTAACTGTTACTTCCTTACCTGCATATAGGTTTCTCAAGAGGCAGCTCAGGTGGTCTGGTATGCCCATCTCTTTCAGAATTTTCCACAGCTTATTGTGATCCACACAGTCAAAGGCTTTGGCATAGTCAATAAAGCAGAAATAGATGTTTTTCTGGAACTCTCTTGCTTTTTCCATGATTCAGCGGATGTTGGCAATTTGATTTCTGGTTCCTCTGCCTTTTCTAAAACCAGCTTGAACATCAGGACTGAGGAAGGCTTTCTTATCTCTCCTTGCTATTCTTTGGAACTCTGCATTCAAATGGGTATATCTTTCCTTTTCTCCTTTGCTTTTGGCTTTTCTTCTTTTCTTAGCTATTTGTAAGGCCTCCTCAGACAGCCATTTTTCTTTTTTGCATTTCTTTTTCTTGGGGATGGTCTTGATCGCTGTCTCCTGGACAATGTCACAAACCTCTGTCCATAGTTCATCAGGCACTCTATTTATCAGATCTAGTCCCTTAAATCTATTTCTCATTTCCACTGTATAATTGTAAGGGACTTGATATAGGTCATACCTGAATGGTCTAATGGTTTCCGCCACTTTCTTCAATTTAAGTCTGAATTTGGCAATAAGGAGTTCATGATCTGAGCCACAGTCAGCTCCTGGTCTTGTTTTTGCTGACTGTATAGGGCTTCTCCATCTTTGGCTGCAAAGAATATAATCAATCTGATTTCAGTGTTGACCATCTGGTGATATCCATGTGTAGAGTCTTCTCCTGTGGATTGTTGGAAGAGGGTGTTTACTATGGCCAGTGAGTTCTGTTGGCAAAACTATTAGCCTATGCCCTGCTTCATTCTCTATTCCAAGCCCAAATTTGCCTGTTACTCCATGTATTTCTTGACTTTCTACTTTTGCATTCCAGTCCCCTATAATGAAAAGGACATCTTTTGGGGGTGTTAGTTCTAAAAGGTCCTGTAGGTCTTTGTAGAGCCATTCAACTTCAGCTTCTTCAGCATTACTAGTCGGGGCATAGACTAGGATTACTGTGATATTGAATGGTTTGCCTTGGAAACAAACAGAGATCATTTTGTCGTTTTTGAGATTGCATCCAAGTACTGCATTTCAGACTCTTTTGTTGACCGTGATAGCTACTCCATTTCTTCTAAGGGATTTCTGCCCGGAGTAGTAGATATAATGGTCATCTGAGTTAAATTCACCCATTCCAGTCCATCTTAGTTCACTGATTCCTAGAATGTTGACGTTCACTCTTGCCACCTCCTGTTTGACCACTTCCAATTTGCCTTGATTCATGGACCTAACATTCCAGGTTCCTATGCAATATTGCTCTTTACAGCATCGGACCTTGCTTCTATCACCCTCAAGTTTCCAATAATCAAGCTTCCCCTGGGCTTATGTGGATGTATCCATCCCTCCCAGCTACCCATCTCTGCCCTACCCCTCCAGAGAAGGAATTTTCTGTTGCTAAATAAACTCCAAGATAGTTTTCTAGTATCTCTTTCCAGATTTTCAAATACTGGCCACTTGTCTCCCTGCTCTTATGCTGTTGCCTGACACCCAGCTTGAAAGGATGTCTTGAAATTCAGGTATGGTCTAGAACCTTTGACTGGGCATGGTTTGGTTCTATCTGTTTTTTCCCCTTGATCAACTCATTTACAAATTTCATATCTTCCTCTGGATCCATAATCTCATGCTTTGAGTTACTAATGTCCTTAATCCCTGCCATCATTGTCCAACCTTTTAGGATTCAATGCTTGTCTAACCCTAGACAAGAAGTATAAGTAATCTTGAAGGATTTGTTTTATTTTGCTTATTACTCTTAGACTTGAACAAAGTATTGAAATTAATATAAGACCTAGTGCAAATTGAGGTGGGTAGTAGGGGGTTCTTGAGAAATGGAGAATATCCTAATTAGAGGTAGGGGAAGAAATTTAAGGAAAATTAGAGAGGTAATCCTAGGGCAAGTTCGGGGAGGAAGAAGCAGTTATTTGAAATAATAAATATCCTTTTATATAGTGGTTTGATTAGAATAAAGTTGATACTTAGTTTATAATATCCTCTTAAACGGAGCTTCTAAAATCTTTAAAATTTGCAAAATCTCTAGAGATCTTTGGCAATATTGTTTCCTCAGAGTCAATACTTAAAGCTTTTATTGAGTTTCTGTGTGTAGGTGATTCAAAATTAGGTATAATGTGTATGCAAGTACAGTCCTCATAGTGCTTAGCATAGAATTGATTCTTGCACTGTTTTCACTATCACATTATAATATTTTGGAAGCACCATTTAGGGATTAAATGCCAAGATTCCAATCTAAATCTTGCTTCTTGAAATAATACACGTTGCTAATAACCTGTGATTGTCACACCAGTAACAATTTGTACAATACCATAAAGCATTATCACAAACAACCCATTTTATTTGGCAGTTTTATATTTCTATATGTACTTTGTTTTGTAAAATGTGAATATTTCAGTTTTAAGCTACTGTGCCATGTGATGTTCTCCTTTTATAAAATTATTATTAACAGCACAAGCCTTGACTTTTAATTTAGCATGGGTTTAGCTTATAATTTTTAAAGCACTTTTATGACTAGAAGCCATTTTTCAGTGATAATTAAAATTATATTAAGTGAATCTTGTAAAATCTAACACCATAAACTGTTATGGTAGTGCTAATCTGATAAATCTCAAAAGCAATGAACATCATTAGCACTTTAAACACGTGGAAAACAAACATAAAGGAAGATACAGAAGCAAACATAATGGTAGTACTTAAAGTTTGAAATAATTAGCAATAATGCTGATTTATAAGCTGAGTATTTTCTGAGACTCTTGCAAGGGAATTAGAAGTTTCAAATTATGTTGCTTTATTTTATTAGAAGAGGAAGAATACCAAAATCATTTTGCTAAAATATTTGCCTTTGAAGAAAAATGAACCTATAATTGGTAAACTGAGCATTTACCTGAAAACAGAAAATGGAAGAAAAACTGGGAGGGAAACACAGCACGTCTTTAATAAATGCATATTAATTTTGTGAGCCTGCAACTTATGCTTCCGACTTTCTCTAAGCTTCCCTGGGAGTTCTGTTACAGGTTCAGGCTGGATATTATAGCCCAAGGAACCCATGAAACATGAGGACAACACTGAAGTCCTTTGAGGCCCCAATATTCCTTTGAAGAGGAAGAATTAAGGTACCAAGGTTAGTGTAGCAGCATAGCTTAGAATCACATATGGCCATCCTGCTGCTGCTGCTAAATCGCTTCAGTTGAGTCCAACTCTGTGCGACCCCGTAGACGGCAGCCCACCAGGCTGTGCCGTCCCTGGGATTCTCCAGGCAAGAACACTGGAGTGGGTTGCCATTTCGTTCTTCAATGCATGAAAGTGAAAATGAAGCCACTCAGTCGTGTCCGACTCTTAGCGAACCCATGGACTGCAACCCACCAGGCTCCTCTGTCCATGGGATTTTCCAGGCAAGAGTACTGGAGTGGGGTGCCATTGCCTTCTCTGATGGCTATCCTAAAACAGTCCATTTCTCCCTAGGGCCAGTTATCAGGTCCAGACGCAAAGGAGACCATATCTTTATAGTGGTCATTAAATTGTGTTTGAGAAAGCCCTGGACATTTAGGCTATAGAGCTTTCTACACAAAATAATAATTTTGCTTCTAAAATCAAAATGTGAGATCATTTTTACACCCTCACCCTCTCAAATATAACAAGCATTAAAAAGGAATCAGTCAAAAAAAAAAAAAAGAAAAGGAATCAGTAAAATTTTGAAGTCTACTTAAAGTGAAAGTGAAAGTGAAGTTGCTCAGTTGTGTCCACTCTTTGCGACCCGTGGACTGTAGCCCACCAAGCTCCTCCATCCATGGGATTCTCCAGGCAAGAATACTGGAGTGGGTTGCAGTTTCCTTCTCCAGGGGAATCTTCCCGACCCGGGGATTCGAACCCAGGTCTCCCACCTTGCAGGCAGACGCTTTAACCTCTGCAGTTAGGTAAAGAGCAAATGGTTTCCTTTGAGGAAAATTTTATTAAATTAAATTTTACCTTATTAATGTTCAGTACCATATGTATAATACAAAAAAAATACCATAACAGATTTTTGAGTTGAAATTTCTTTATTTAGTTTGTCCTTATACAAGTTTCTTTTCCTTGAGAATTGGGTTCCCAAAGTGCCTCCTCAACGTGGAGAATTTCAGTTTTAGGAGATGTGGAATTTGAAGCAATTTTGTGGCAGAAAATTGGGTGAGATTTAGGAGACAAAATGCCCCAGGGGAAGTGCATGGGAGAAGCCAGAGAGGAGGGTAGACCCGTTGCTTCTCCTCACTATCACAGTGTAGTGTCCCAGGTTCTGAATAAGAAGAAAAAAATGATAACCCTTAGAAACAAGGCAGAATTGTCCACAGATTTATGAAAGATAATCATCATTCTGGGACAGTAACTTGTCTTCTTCAGTTGTTATCTAAAAACAACATAGACTGGGTTGCTTAAGCAACCAAACTTCATTTCTCGTATTTCTGGAGACTGACAAGTCCAAGATCACGGTGCTGTCTTGATTCCTAGTGAAGGCTTTTGCCTCCTGGCTTGCAGTCATCTCCTTGCCATGTCCTCATCTGACAAATGAAGAGAGATTGAGAGAGAAAGAACCTCAGCTTGGGGGCACAATTCAATCGATAGCAGACTATATATTTTTTTCTTTTATTTCTTCTTATATGTTTATTTCCTAATCAAAGCAGAAGATAAAAAACAGAGGTTGACTAGTTCATCACTTGTGGAAGCACCTAACACCACATTCTAAAAAGGGAAGTTTTATTTTTTCAGCACTACAACACAGAGGTAGATAAAACAATGGTAATCAGCAATGCATGGGAGAGGATTTTTCAGTGTTGCCTTAAAACATATAAGAAGATGAGACAAACAACCCTAAGCCTTCCCTGTTAGGTAGGAAGCAATTAAAAAGTGTCAGAGAGGGCTTCCCTGGTGGCTCAGTGGTAAAGGATCTGCCTGCCAACGCAGGAGACCCAGGGTTCTATCCCTAGGTCAGAAAGACCCCCTTGAGTAGGAAATGGCAACCCGCTCCAGTACTTTTGCCTGGAGAATTCCATGGACAAAAGAGCCTGTAGGGCTACAGTCTATGGGGTTGCAAAGAGTCAGACACAACTGAGCACACACATGCCAAAAATATTTATAGGGCTTTCACAGGTCCCCTCATGCCATCAATTCCCTAAACCCATTCCTACAGAGTCTTAAATTCCTCAGTAAGTTTTTCACATGAGAGTATTTCAAGAACACAGTGGAAGTCGAGGCAGAACTACTGTTTTATTCCTGCAGTGTTGTTTTTGAAGTTAAAAGAGACGTATACTCTGACTTCCTTTCCTGATAACAGGGAAGTATTTGAAGTAATCCATCCATCCTCTTTCAGCACCGCATCTTATTTCCAAGAGGTAGATAGTCACATGGATTTGGAGAAGAGGTTTCGTTGGATCACACTGTTGACTAATTTTTCAGGAACATGGCATTCAATCAGCTGAACTAATGCCTTATACTGCACCATCCACTTGAGTCAGCATAGATCAGGTGATGATTATATTAAAAAAATACATTCTTTGGTATTTTTTTCATTCTTTAGTCTTACCTAATGTTTTCTTTTGGGGGAGTGACATTCTTTATTTCTTGACTTTGTTGGGTCTTGTCTTTTCCACAAACTACACTACACAGTAGCAGCTTAGAAAACTAGAACACACTCCATGCCATTTCATTATCCATAATTTTCAGGAACTATGGAGGAGCAGTAAATGGCTTTGTGTCTCTATTCTTTTTAATTCCAGCCACCCTTACACCCATCCAGATGTGAGACATTGCTAATTGAGTAGGTAAATTTTTAAACCATATCCTTGATGAGCAAGGACAATGTATGTTAAAAACTGATGAACTCAGACTTATTTCACCTTATGGGATTCAGCTTTGGATAGGAAACAATAAACCTAGTTTTGCCTTGAGATATAATCTGATTGTTGATAATAATAAATATGGAGGGTACCTACCATTCTTTTAGTGAATGTAGAGCAAAAAGCAGTAATCTTATTGGCATCAGCACAGGTTGGAAGGAGAGGGTACTTTGATTTTCATTTTCTCCTATTTCTTTGTGTTTAAATTCATGTGTTAGCCTAAAATCCTAAGTGTGACTATGAAGTAGAACTCCTTACCAACTCTTGCAAGATATTTATCCTGAGCAAGAAACATGGTTTTTAGCCAATAAGAATTAGATTTCTAGTTATCATGCTGTAAGCTACTCCTGTCCTTGTACAGCCGCTGTGCTGCAACTATATCCCTCCTTGCTGTTCAGTCTTCCCTCAACACTGCCGGTGTGTCTCTTAGTTTTATCTGTGGGTATGTGGGTCATCATACTCCCAGAGTCTTTCCCTTTAACTATTCGTGGATGATTTGAGGTCTGATCTCCAAGTCTTCTGGATTTCACTCAGGAATGAGGAGAGTGGTGTCTCTCAGCATTGTCCCAAGGTGAGCTGGATTGGTGTCTTTAGCTGTAACATGAAAGCCAGGTCTTGGTCTCTTTGTAGTCAAGCTGAGAGATCAGGAAGGCACTAGTAAATTCCTTTTCAACCCTTTATTCTCAGCACTGATTTCACGAACACATCCACTGAATTCACATCAGACTTGCCTGGCAAGCTTAAAAAAAAAATATCAATAACCCTCACCCAGGACCAATTCATGGGGTAGGAAGGTTGGGCAGGTGTGGGTATTTAATATGCTGGTGCTTCCAAGTGCAGCTAGAACTGTGAATCCTCTTTGGGGAAGAAAAGGAAGGCTCTTTCTTATACTGTGATATTCTGGCAGGTGAAAATGATCCGTATCATTTGAACATCACTCTTATTACATTATTTACTTACTTATTTTCTCCATTAATATCTGTCCTAACTAGACCATAAAAGTTTTATGAGATCAAGGACTTCTCTATTTTATTTGCTTCCCAGCAAATATTGTCTAGTTTTCCCAGAACAGGGAGCAGAGATCAGGACACAGTTGGTGCTCAATAAATAACCATTGAATGACTAAAATATCACTGGAAACAGAAGTAAGAGATGAATAGCGATTGTGAGGAAAACTTTGTCTAAATATGACCAAGGGTTATACAATAAAGCAAATCATAGTAAAACATAAGCACTATAATAAATAGTAAAAAGATGGTCAAAAAACAGGAACAGATAATTTAAAGAAGAAATATAAAACGTATGAGCTATGAGAAAACAAAATTTAATCTCACTGTAAGCAAACATTCAAATTAACATATTAGTTTTACATACGTTTTATATTAGTTTTATATATGCGACCCCATGAACTGTAGCCTACCAGGTTCATCCGTCCAAGGGATTTTCCAGGCAAGAATATTGAAGTGGGTTGCCATTTCCTTCTCCAGGAGATCTTCCCAACCCAGGGATTGAACCCAGGTCTCCCGTATTGTAGGCAGATGCTTTACCATCTGAGCCACCAGGGAAGTCTCTAGTTTTATATAGTTTTTATCAAATTGACAGAGATTACATAAAAGTAATATTCATTGCTGAATAGGATGTAGTTTGATAAGGACCCTCACACTCCAAATTAGTGCAGCCCTTTGGGAAAGCGATTGGGAGCTACATATAAAGAGCCCTGAGGAAGATAATTCCTGTTGACCAAAAAAATCTCATTCATAGGATATATCTTGAGGAAATAAACATCAATTGTTTCACCCAATATTTGTAATCAAGGGCATTTATCCCAGCATTTTTCAAATAGTAGATTGGAAACAGTCTGTTTCTTAAATAGAGGCATTTAACTATATCACAATAGATCCTCATAGGAAAGACTGTAATAAAGCCATTGCTAAAATATTAATGATAGGAAAAAATGCTCCCATTATATTAAGGGAAATGGTTATAATAAAATGCCAGGCACCTTGCTTTTAAATATGTAAATTTGTAAAGCATTGCTGGGTGGTTAGCTTGATTTGTAATTATTTTTATAGTTTGTTCTTTGGTATTTTCAGAAGTATGTATCTGATTATATCTTGTGTATACAATCTGGCCAGTAATAATAACAGTTTATGTAAAGTAGGTTCTATATGTGAAGTACTATTCAGAAGACTTTCCTTGTAAAGCTTTGAAGTACATAGGTAGGGACTTTAGACAAGAAGTGATCAGGCAGTTTGCTCAAGGTCACCCAGCTCATAAGCTTGAGAGCTCATACTTCTACACAGTCAGAAAAGTCAACATAGGGAACAGTTTTTGGTTCTGAGGAAGAGTGTGTAAGAGATCACACGGGACAGAGCCCACCTGGGGTCTAGAAGAATTAGAGGTCTGGGGCAGTAGAGGGCTTTTAGATCAAATATGATCTGCTTTTTTTTTTCCCTTTGATGAATACAATTTACATTTGCTTTCTTTATCAATTTTTATTTATCTTTTCGGGCATACCTCACAGCTTACGGAATCTCAGTTCCTCGACCAGGGATTGAAACCTGGGCCCTTGGCAGTAAAAGCATGGAGTCCTGACCATTGGACCACCGGGGAATTCCCAACATTTGCTTTTTTTAAAAAGCATGTTATAGCCTGGAGAATTCCATGGACAGGGGAACCTCGTGGGCTATAGTCTATGGACTCTCAAAAAGTTGGACACGACTGAGCAACTAACACTTTTATTTTTCAACATCTATTATCCTACTTCAAAGCAGAAGCCTGGAGAGGTGACGCGATCACAGAGACACTCTCAGGGCTAGGAAACTCAGTCCATCCCTTCTGACCACTTTGCCCTGCCACTGCCAACCACCAGCCATCAACTTCCCTGACAGCCTGCTGTGGATGCTGCTGCTTCTTCTGTCCTGGGAAAACACCTTGGGAAATAGCCCATGTGTTCTTGAGTTAAGTCTAACCAAGGGCACTGGTGTGACTCCATGACTCTGACTGCTTGGAACAAAATAGGGAACCCCAATCTTAGTTCATGGAGTCTGTGTTTCTGCTAGAGGTAAGAGATCTCCTCTTTATTAGCACACCCAGGGCAAGGCCAAGGGCTCTGCTGTTTCTCTGTTAGCTATCCACATTTCTTCTATTAGCAGCATCAGAAAGAACTTTGTGAGAAGAGAAGGGGGCTGGTGAGAATTAAATCATCCTTCTCAGGGGCAGGGGAATGGGCAGACTGAAGAGTTGTTTATCACTCTGTATCACTGTGCTCATACAGTGATTGTGTAAGTGTCAGGTAGCTGTTTTATATCTGGTTTTCCAGAGAAATACTCAAGGGTATTGCCAGACAGAAGGGTCTGTGTCCAAGTAAACTCTTAAACCATCACCTCAGGCCAGTCCTTTGTCCTTACTCTCAATGCAAATAAATGACTCTACAAATGTACACTTAAAATGTGATTGGTGCTAATATTTACTGGCTTAAAGATATTTATGAAACTTCTATTTAGGTATCATTTTGTTCTCCCTGTCTTAAACAAAATTGTTTTTTGATATTTTAATTTAAAAACATACCACAAGGAACTTCTCCCAAGGTGGTGGTGAGATTTTCTTCATTGTAGCTTCAGTTAATAAAGCATTTTGGGATAATGAAGGGTGAAAATCACAGGATAAATGTAGAAATTCTTATATTAATGAAGCATAACATATTATTGGACCCTTCATGGAATTTTCCATTGCCAAATCAAGGCTCATTATTCTGCACCTGAGCACCACAATCCCTAGAGTTCCATGGCATGTTTTAATAATAAGAAAACTGTCCCATTTTGTCTTATAAAACCTATTTTCCCTTTCTGATGGGCTTTATTTTTTTTTCTTCACTAGCTTTTAGTATGGCCTCAGAGATTCATGCTTTCAAATATAAATTCCCTTAAGACATATCTTTTTCAATTGTGTGGGTTGAAGCAGGGTAGGGGGTTGCTATTATCTGAAAAACAGATTAGCAAGTCTTGCCAGAAAATTTCCATTGGAAGATATGTAATGAAATATTTCCGACTTTGGGTTTATGATCCAAACCATGACGTCTACAGCACAGACTTCATGGTATTTTAAGACTATATATATATATAATGACAATCCTGTCTTTTTAAATTTCTGTCATGGGCTGACATGCTGAACGATGTACATTGGAGACCCTGTTAGGAAAGGCAATGATTTCCTACCGCCTTCATTCATCGTTCTCCCAGGATTAATTTCTCCCTACTGTGTTCTCTCACTGGACTTTGTGTGTGGACCTCTGTCTTTTTTTTTGTAATTGCCCACAGTTTTCTCATTCATAAAATCATTTCCATGCTTGACACATTGTTGGGGTTCAGTTGGATTGGGTGAATGGATTTAATTACATTGATAAAATCAAAGCATTTATGCCAAGTAGTGATTTCAGTTTATTCTATGAATGATAAGTAGTGATTTCAGTTTATTTTTTATCAGTTCAGAGAAAGAACAAAGAGTATTTGAATAAATTTTAATATTAAATTCAGATTTACTATTAGGTGTAAATGTACCTATTAAAATTTTTAAAAGAATCTCATATTGACCATAAATGTAAAACCTGAAGATTTTAAGAAGTAAAATCAGTAAAAACAAACAAACAAACAAACACATTTTTGAACAAGAGCCATAAAGCAGGTTATAGTAAAAAAAAAAAAAAAA
>SJXO01002138.1:0-31114 GCA_006408615.1 Connochaetes taurinus
TTGGGTCAGGACCCCACCTTATGAGCTTGCTTAACCAGTCACCTCTTTAAAGGCCCTGTTTCTGAACACAGTCCTGTTGGGGATTAGGGCTCCAGCATGTGGATTGTGGGGGGACACAGTTCAGTCCATAGTGTGGGGTGTAAGCTGGCTGTCAGCATCTGTGAGCCCCGGGTGGGGGCTGGGAGCCTCTTGTTGAAAATGACTTTCACTGAATTCCCTTGTTTCGCTGCTTCATTCCACACCCGCGAGTCTCATCCTCGAGTCCAGGGCCTCTCATCCTCAAGTGCACGGCCTGCGTGGCTCTTCTGCCCAAAGACACCTCTTGTTTCCTCCCAGGTCGGGGGCGCCACGTGGATCTGGATCCACAGCGGCTTCTGCCCACGCTCTCGCTGGGCTTGGTGCTCCGGTTCCCTTTCCAGGAATTCCCAAGCCCTACTCCCCCACCCACCTGCGTCGCCTGCTCACAGTTGCTCTGACCTCGCTGATCAGCCGAGGTTTCTTTCTCCTCTTTGTCCTTGCGGGCTGTTCCCCCCTTGTTCCTTTATTGCTATTGTCATGGAGAGTTTGGGCAGGATCTGAGGAAACAGTAGTGGTTTGGGTGGGCCACGTCTAATTGGAAGTCCAAGGTGGGCACCTCCCGTGTGGGCTGAGCCTGCTGAAGGCGGTGCGGGGACGCTGCACTGCGCCCTCGTGACTTCTGTGACCCAAGACAGCAGGATCGCATCGGCGAGGCTACATCATGGCGCGGAGTTCCTGGTGAAGCTGAATGCATCTCCTTTTCTTGCAGAAAGCCTAGATGGGCTGGCTGTCGAGACAAAGTTTAAATAGCATTCATGGGTTTATTTGTTCAGAATCCAGTGAAGATATTTTGTGGAAATAACTGCTGCTGAGAGGTAAGGACTCTTCTGCGATGGAGTATCAGGATCAGCTTTATTTTTGAATTAATGGGACCTAGAAAGATTAGACAGATCTTGTGTCACCATCTGCTACAGTTCTTGAGGCTCAAGTCAAAATATTTTTCCCTCTTCATGTGTTTTGCCAAGTGTTTGTCTTTATTATTTAGGAAATTCATTGCTGTTGTTTCAGGTTGAGATTCTGTTTCCAAAACTCGATGACACCCCTCCTCTTCCTGCTCCTTTCTGTGTTTAAACTGATGTTTTGACCTTAATATGATGTCTTATCAACTGTTAAATGATAAAGGAACACAAGTGGGAAGCTTTCTAATTACTTCTTTAGATGTTTCCGGGGAATGCGTATGAATTGAGTGGAGCCCCATGGGTGAATAAGTCTTGTGGTTTTAGAGTACTCCATCCTATGTGAGTGTAATTAATGCCAGGGTCCGTAAAAGAGCCGTGCTATGCACCTCATAAAACTTGGAGAAGGTATAAAAGCCCCCTCGTGCTGCTGGTTGTCATGGTTACTGTTTGGGGAGCACTTTGTTATCCGTTTCCAGCCCCTTCCTTCCCGTAGCAGGACAATAAGGCCATAGATTTGTGGGTCTCTGCTGCCCTGCTGTGTCTCGCCTTCTCTCCCTGTTAACCACCTGGGCCTGGCTGGGGGTTGGACGCAGGGACGCAGGGGGTGGCTGACTGCACTGTCCTGGGACCTCACAGGGTGGGGGAATCAGGCTGGATAAGTTAATGACTTAACTTATCAGGTCACAGGTCGGTGATAAAACGAATTGGCCAATAGAGGAAGGCTGGGATGCTGTAGTTTGAAAGGACTCAGGGCTGGGGAAAGGGGAAGAGGTCCTCCCTGCAGGGGGACTGAGGAGACCGAGGGCCGTGGTGGACCCCTGGGCAGGGGCATGAGGTGGCCAGTGCCCCTGCTGCCGCGAGCACAGAGAGGATGCGGAGGCAGCTCCTAGTCAGACCGTCAGTCCAGTCTGCACATCGCACCCTGGATGGGGGAGTGGCTTCGAGTCGCTCTCTGTGTGAGTGGACACATCCCTGCCCTCTCTGAGCCTCAGTGTCCTCGTTTCTTACGGGAACTCTGCTGCTGCTAGTCACTTCAGTCGTGTCTGATTCTGTGCGACCCCCCAGGCTCCTCTGTCCATGGGATTCTCCAGGCAAGAATACTGGAGTGGGTTGCCACGCCCTCCTCCAGGGAATCTTCCCGACCCAGGGATCTAACCTGTGTCTCCTGCACGGCAGGCAGATTCTTTACCACTGGGCCACCAGAGGAGCCCATTATGTTCCAAGGTATTTATTATAGTCTTGACAGCAGTTCCTGTTTTTACTGGGGTCACCGCTGGAGCCGTTTGCCATCACAGTTCCCTGTACATCAGAATCTGGACTCGGAAGCGTCCGCCCTGACATCTTCACGCCGTCCAGGAGCGAGCGGCATGAAGGAAGGGAGCCTGCAGAGCCATTTAAATGTGTTGGTGCAGCTCTCGAAAGGCCTGTGTGCACTTTGTCTTTGAATTGAAGTTTAATTTTGTTCTTCCTGCTTCAGAGTAGAGTTGGTGTGATTTTAATAGCAAATTTGTCATTGGCTTTAACTATTATTTATTAAAAGTGATTACTTTCTATGTTGAAGCCTAAAATGGAAAGGTGTGGAGGCAGGCTCCTGGAGGAGTTGGTGTTTTCGCTGCCCCTGCTCTCACGGTAAGCAGACGGCAGCTGGAAAGAGGGGATGTTATCAAGGTGGAGAGCTCCTCTGGTGGCTCAGTGGTCAGGAATCTGCCTGCCGTGCAGGAGACACAGGTTAGATCCCTGGGTCGGGAAGATCCCCTGGAGGAGGGCATGGCAACCCACTGCAGTATTCTTGCCTGGAGAATCCCATGGACAGAGGAGCCTGGTGGGCTGCAGTCCTTGGGGTCGCACCGAGTCGGGCGTGATTGGAGCGACTTAGCAGCCGCCGCAGCATTACGGCGGAAGCAAACTTGTGAATAGTGTAGGGTTTTGAACTTTAATTTAACTTTAAATGACTGTGACGAAATATCCCAAATAAAGATGCTTTTCAGGAGTCTATTGTCTCTAACTCAGAGAAAATCTGATGAATATGCAGGAAACTGACGAGGGAATGCCGTGTAAGGCTATAAAACGCCAAACTGCTAACTGTTTTCGGAACAGTATTTCCGGAGAGTTTTCTGGTGGTGTAGCTGGTGATGCAGGCAGTCCCCTGTCCTGGAATTGCCTGTGGGGTCAGTTGGCTCCAGACCCTGGTGTGACTCAGAAGAGAAACCTCTCCCTCCCCCGTCCTCTCCCCAGGCCCTCAGGGGCTTCCCGGATAAAGGCTGAGAGTACTTCTCGACAACCTTAAATCACGTTTATTTCTGTGACATATGGAGTTTTGATGGTTTCCCAGAGAGATGCTTGAAAATATAAGTGCTTTCCCCAAATCCCCCCAAATCCACAGTGTTCCCACGTCCTTCCAGCTGAGTGACAAGTGTGTGAGCGCTCACAGGCTCGGATCCCCGGCTGCATGGCTCTCGGGATTACCTCTGGAGAAATTCGCGTCCTGATGTCAAGGGGACTTGCTTTAAATAATGGCCCGTGTTGGATATTTTTAATGCAGTTGCTCTGATTGTTTTGGTCTGGGAGGCTCGGTGACTGAATCTTCGTCTTGAGCTCAGACCTGTTCATGGAAAACTGCTGATGCCGCCTGTCCGAATGGGCTGGGTCACTGTTTTTTCCAGCTTTATTGGGGTACAGTTGACTTCTGACATTGTGTGAGTTTAAGGTGAACAATGTGTTCATCTGATATGCTTACATCCTGCAAAAATGAAGCCGCCATGGGTGTAGCTGACACCCCCATCCTGTCGCGTGATTACAGACTGCGTGTGTGTGTGTGTGTGTCTGTGTGTGTGTGTGCGTGTGTGTCTGCGGTGAGAACATTCAGGACCTACTGCCCCAGCAGGTGGCGCTCGTGGTAAACAGCCGGCGCCAGTGCAGGAGACTAAGAGACGGGGGTTCCGTCCCTGGGTCAGGAAGGTCCCCTGGAGGAGGGCATGGCAACCCACTCCCGTATTCTTGCCCGGAGAATCCCCAAGGACAGAGGAGCCTGGCAGGCTACGATCCGTAGGGTTGCAAAGAGGTGGACGCGACTGGTAGACTTAGCCTGGATGCCCGCTCCTAGCTACTTTCAGCTTTGCAGGCTAAGTCGCTTCAGTCGCGCCCAGCTCTTTGTGACCCCATGTACTTCAGCCCGCCGGGCTCCGTCTATGAAATTTCCCAGGCAAGAATACTGGAGTGGGTTGCCATTTCCTTCTCCAGGGGGTCTTCCCTACTCAAGGGAGTGAACCCGAGGCTCTTGCATCTCCTGCTTGGCGGGCCCGTTCTTTACCCGCTGAGCCCCCGGGGAAGCCCCAGGCGTGTAACCGTGTCAGTGACTGCAGCCACCATGCTGTCTGTTAGGTCCCCAGCACTTGTCTGACTGGAAGTCTGTGCCCTTGACCTCGCATTCCTCCCCGGCCCCCTCCAGCCCTGGTAACAACTGTTTCACTGTGTCTCTGTGAGCTTAGCTTTCTTGGGTTTCACATGTAAATGATAACATACAGTATTGTCTTTATCTGACTTATGAAGGGCTGTTCGTTAACCTCTGAATCTTGTCTTTTCCTCTCAAAAGTGGGGAGAGTGAGGCCAGCCCCTTAGAGTGTTTGGGTTGGTGCAGAGGGAGCTTGTGGAGGCGAGGCTGTAATCAGAGGTGCGGGGTTTCTCCTACCGCACGTTCCCAGCATCACCCTGCTCCCTCCCCCGTGAGCCTGGCCCTGAAGTGCTTAGGAAACGCTGAATCAACGTGGTCTGTTTCCAGAAGCAGTCGCTTGACACTGTTTTTCCTAACAAAATATGCACATTCTGACAACCCAGTCGGGTGTTTCCTTTCTAGACTCTCGGCACCCACAGGCAGCTCCTGCGGTCCAGGGCGTCCGTGCGGTGCCTGGCCGGGCCTGCGTCCTGGGGTCTGAGCTTGGTCGTCAGGCCCTCCTCAGGGTACAGGTGCTGTGTTTATCCGGGGACCACAGCAGCTGCTCTTCCAGGGAGCTCCGAGGGTGCCCGGGGGGTCCCCTGGGCTTCATGTGTCTTCCTTCATGTCCCTGCTGTGTGACGAAGCTGTGCTTCCAGGGATCGGGAGCAGGGACCCCGTGAGACCCGGGCCTCCTGTTCTCGCCTGAACATAAGCAGCCCGAAGTGCCCAGGCATTAGCTGGCTACCCTGAGTCAGGGGCCCTGGGTGTCTCCTGGCGAGCATATGTCCCCTGTGGGGATCAAGACCTCCACCCCACCCCGCTCCAGCCCACCCCAGAGCTCAGAGCCGCGGGAACCGCAGGCACGAAGGCTCTGTGAGTGCTGGCAGGGTGCCGAGTAGACGACCGCGACCGCACGGCTGCTGCTGCCCAGGTCAGCTTGAACGCCAGCCGGGCTGAGTGGCTGTGAACCACCCTGGGGCTTTCTCCTCCTCCTTCAGCTGCTTGTATGGGGCCCTCCTGTTCCCAGTTCCCTGTCCCTCCTCCCCGCAAGTGCTCGCTGCAGTCCCATCCCGTCTACTAATGCGCTCAGACCTCTACCCTCAGCTCAGCTCCCGGGGAACCTGAACTAAGATGTGCTGAATCTTGTGTTTTAGGATGATGAGTGCCTGTTTAAAATGAGCTGTTTTGTTTGCTGGGGAGAAATTCACGTGCTGTGTGTGTGCATGCGTGCTAAGTTGCTTCGGTCATGTCCGACTCTGTGATTCCCTGGACTGTAGCCCAACAGGCTCCTTTGTCCATGGGATTCCCAGGCAGGAATACTGGAGTGGGGTGCCATTACCCTCTCCAGGGATCTTCCCGACCCAGGGACTGAACCCAGGTCTCTTAGGCCTCTCCTGCATTGGCAGGCAGGCTCTTCACCACTAGTGCCACCCGGGAAGCTTGACACAAAAACATCCCTCCAGAAAACTGCACCCCTGACCCCGTCTGCACCTTCGGCTGAGCCAGCCAGGAGCTCTGCACTGTGCCGGAAATGCCCCCTCTGGGGCTTGGCCTGGAGCCCCTGCTGTTGGCCTGGGGTCTCTGGGAGGCCCTCCTTCCTCGTGGGGGACACAGCAAAAGCTGAGTGTCTCCCCAGGGCACCGCAGGAGGGGACCTCGCCCATCTTCTATCCCGGTGGAGGTTCAATGTCGAGACCCCTTCTCCCCCCGAAGCTAGGACCCCATGGGCTCTTTTGGTTACAGCCTGCTGGGGAGACCACTTTGACGTGGCCGACTGCGTGTCCTGCCTTTTGCTCACCCTCCTGGCTCATTACACCCCGTCACCAAAGACTGCCCCCAACTTCCAGTTCATCCTCCAAATTTAAAGATTTCCCCCTGGTTCAAAATAATTTGTTATACTTTCTTGAAAGCAACTGGTAAAGAGGTTTTTTCCCAATAATGAAATAAAAATAGATGTTTTTAGGAAACTGTATGTACTTGAATGAGTAAATTTGACCCATTTGGTGAAATATTGGTCACACTGACTAGAATTACATCTCATATGTGACTTTTTTTTTTTTTTTCAAAGTAGGCTTTTGGGAACCACTTTGGGTTTTCACACACACAAAAAAAAACTTGACTTTTTTTAAGAGCTTGGTAATACCAAAGAGCTTTTCTTTTGTTTTTGGCAAAAAGGAAGGCTTCCCCATCCTGTAGAGCAAAGGAAAACACCCCCACCACATACAAAACCTCTGGAGAAAGCATTGAGCTCAAGAAATCAGAGTTCCAGGAAGAAGAATCTCCACGGCTGGGTCTGCAAGGGTGTCTTGAACTTTTAAATGCAAATGTGGTTGGAATCGATAGGTTTTTGAAACTGTGTAATATGATGAGTGAGTGCTGCCTATACAGCATAATTACCCCGGACCCATGGGAGCAGGAATCCTTTTGATGAGAACTGACTTTGCCCGGATGAAAGGAGGCCCTGCCTGTGAACAGGCTGGGGAGGGACCCTTTCATATTCTTAGAAGAGGCTGCTGGCTTTGCATGATGCCAGTGGCCTTTCAACCAGAAGGCCCAGAAACATTCTCCCTCCAAACCGCAGAAAGTGGGGCCATTACTAACCCCCAAGAATCATATTGATTTTAATTACTTTTCTTTGAATTCTTACTCAGAAACCAAGCTTGAGAGTGGTTGGGGCTCATCTGTTTCTTTGCAATTACTTTATAGATAATTTGGAGTATCATTTGAAAGATGCCTGTTTTCATGGGGGAAGTAGGGTTATTTTTAGATGACTCGAAATCAACAAAACTTGAGTTTTGTGAAGAGACGTTAGTAGACCTGTGCCTTTGGGAGCACACATTAACTCCTTTGGTCTGTTTCTCGTTCCTGTAAAGGAGGTCTTTCTAGACACACCTGCCAGCTGCAAGTTTGGGCTCCTGGGAATGGTTTCTCCAAAGTGAAGTCTGACACCTCTGGGTGCCCCTGGAGCCTCGATGGACGAAGCTGACCCCTGGCTTTGCCATGTCGGGATTGGCTGTGACGTTACTCTGAGCTCATCACCCTCACTTATTACGGCAGGGGGTGCACATGTGGATTTTGTGTACCATGGCTATCTCCCCTTTCCTGGAAACAAGAACACCTTCCTTTTTGCACAGAGAGAAAAAGACCCCCTGCAGTTCCTTGCTTTTTCTGGAAGGAAGCTTCATGTTTTCACTTGATCTCCAGGTGATGTGTAGGTGAGAAACATCTCCAAGACACATTCCTCCTGCCATTCCTCCTGGATAAGCAGGGCCCTGCTGTTTAGCCAACCAAAACTTTCTGTCTTCTGAGCCCTCGAGGTCTTCTGTACTTTCATTGTAGTTAATAGGAAAAGGACTTTACCAAACATGCCTTTTTTTTTTCTCTCTCTTTTCTCTAAATCCTCGGACTTTCAATTCAATAGCTCCTTGTTTGTAACTCGGGCAGCTCCTGAAGACAGAGGTCAGTCACTGAGCCTCAAAACTCCACCTTCTCGTCAATAACAAAATCAGTGTGTATAGGACCTTCCAGATTCCCAGAGGGAATCGTCACTGGGATAATCATTTAAAGACATTTTTTTGGAGCATTTTCCCAGAAATGAGATCTGGGAGTCCTACCTCCTGGCTCTGTTTCCTGGGGCCACTGTAGCTGATTACTACACATTGGGTGGCTTGAAGCAACAGAAATGTGTTTTCTGATGATTCTGGAGGCTGGAAATACAAAATCAAGGTGTCAGCACCTTGTGCTGTGCACGCTGCAGGGG
This sequence comes from Connochaetes taurinus, assembly GCA_006408615.1. Lineage (NCBI taxonomy): Eukaryota > Metazoa > Chordata > Mammalia > Artiodactyla > Bovidae > Connochaetes > Connochaetes taurinus. The sequence continues at coordinate 8,170 of SJXO01002138.1, forward strand.
TCCCCCTGGGGGGATCCTCATGGCTCTTCTGGCATCTGGAGGCTCCAGTGGTCCTCTGTGATTCCTGGCTCGTAGGTGCATCTTTGCTGATTCACTTATTTCTGGCTGTGCTGGGTGTAGGGGTCCCCCTGGGGAGATCCTCGTGGCTCTTCCGGCCTCTGGGGGCTCCAGTGGTCCTCTGTGATTCCTGGCTCGTAGGTGCATCTTTGCTGAATCACTTACTTCTGGCTGTGCTGGGTGTAGGGGCCCCCATGGGAGGACCCTTGTGGCTCTTCCGGCCTCTGGGGGCTCCAGTGGTCGTCTGTGATTCCTGGCTCGTAGGCGCCTCTTTACTGATTCACTGATTTCTGGCTGTGCTGGGTCTTCGCTGTTGCACAGGCTTTCTCTCCTTGCGGCGAGCGGGGGCTTCTCATTGCAGGGCTGCCCTTGTTGCAGACACGGGCCTGGGGCGCACGGGCTTCGTAGTCGTGGCTCCCGGGCTCAGCTGCTCTGCAGCAGGCGGGATCTTCCTGGTCCAAGGATGGGAGCCCAGTCCCCCGCATTGTGAGCAGGAATCTTAGCCACTGGACCAGCAGGGCAATCCCTTGCAGGCGCACCAGCGCAGGCTCTCTCAGTGGCTCTTCCGGCATCTGGAGGGTCCAGTGATCCTCTGTGATTCCTGGCTCGTAGGTGCATCTTTGCTGATTCACTGATTTCTGGCTGTGCTGGGTCTTTGCTGTTGCACAGGCTTTCTCTCCTTGCGGTGAGCGGGGGCTTCTCATTGCAGGGCTGCCCTTGTTGCAGACACAGGCCTGGGGCACACGGGCTTTGTAGTCGTGGCTCCCGGGCTCAGCTGCTCTGCAGCAGGCGGGATCTTCCTGGACCAAGGATCGGAGCCCAGTCCCCCACATTGTGAGCAGGAATCTTAGCCACTGGACCAGCAGGGAAATCCCTTGCAGGCGCATCACCGCAGGCTCTCTTTCCATCGTCACGTGGTTTTCTTTCCTCTGTGTCTCTGTCTCTTATCAAGTGCACTTGTCATTGAGTTTTGCGCCACCGTAAGTCCAGGATGATCTCATCTTGAGGCCCTTAATTATTTATATCTGCAAAGATCCTTTTTCTAAGTGAGATGCCAGTCCCCGGCTCCTGGGTTTAGGACGTGGGCTCATCTTCTTGGGCACAGCATCTCTGTGTCTCTCCCGTGTTTCATGATTGAAGCGCACACAGCAGACACGTCCTCCGGGGGTCGCGGGCCTTGGGAGCGGGTGGCAGGGATGCCCTGCCCCTGCTGCTCCGTCGCTCAGTCATGTCCGACTCTTTGCAGCCCCGCGGGCTGTAGCCCGCCAGGCTCCTCTCTCCACGGGATTCTCCAGGCAAGAACACTGGTGTGGTAGGCATTCCCTCCTCCAGGGGATCGTACTGACCCAGGGATCGAACCCAGATCTCATGTCTCCTGCACTGGCAGGCAGCTTCTTAGCCACTTCCCACCAGGGACGCCCAGAGAAAGTGTTAGTCGCTCAGTTGTGTCCGACTCTTTGCGACCCCATGGACTGTAGCCCACCAGGCTCCTCTGTCCATGGCATCTTCCAGGCAGGAATGCTGGAGTGGGTTGATATTCCCTTCTCCAGGGGATCTTCCCAACCCAGGATTGAACCTGGGGCTCCTGCTTTGCAGACAGATTCTTTACCGTCTGAGCCACCAGGGAAGGTCAAATGGAAGCAGAAAGCCATGTGTAACAGATAGCCACAGGCAAGGGTTTCAAACAACGGGGAATGTGACTAAGTGTTGGTTTAGAAATCCTCCCCCAGACCCCAGTGGAGCTGGTGCAGGGACACCCAGGGAGGGGTGAGTGTGGCTACCAAGGGGGGGTGGGCTCCAGGCAGGGGGAGAACTCGGCTGCCTTGAAAGACCATCTAATTTACATTCAGAGACTCTCTCAGTTTCACCTCATTAGAAAGGGATGCAACTCGACGCAAGGACAGCTTGGTAAATTAACGCATGAAGCCCTGGGAAGACAGGGAGGCTGGGTTAAAAGCCCTTAAAAGCCAGCGGCTATCCCCCGTGGATGCACTGTCGGACTCCATCAGCCGCAGGTGCACCCGGTGGGGCCAGGGCAGATGGAAGCCACCTGGCAGGGCTGTGCCCCCTGCCCGCCCCGCCTGTTCCGCCCAGGGTGGGGGACTGTGCCGCCTGCCCGTCCCCTCCCCTTCCAGGGTGGGGGGCTGCACACCCTGCCTGCTTCACCCCCGGGGTGGCGCGTGCGTGCACCCTGCCCCTCTGCCCCCTCCACCCCAGGTGGGGGGCTGTGTGCCCGCCCGGGCCTCTGTCCCGGCTGGGCTCAGCCGCGCTGACTCTGGCTGCCTTCCCAGCCTGTCCCCGTGGTTCCTGCAGCACTGCCAGCAGGGGGCCTGGCTGAATTTGCAGTGATGACCAACAGAGGGAACTCGGCAGCTCTTCTGAAGGCCGGGCCTCCAAGGGCAGTGCTGCCTCCAGGGTCTGGGTCCGAGGCCTGGGGCCGCCTGCCCGACAGCAGCGCTGGAGCGAGAAGGACAGGCCAGGTCCGACCTTGCCTTCTGTCAGCTGGGACGGTCGGCAGCGTGAGGCCAGGGCCGAGGGGAGAGCACTGGTCGGTGCTGAGAAGGGAGGACAGGGCTCCTCTGGCCCGTCTGTGGACCCCTGAAGGGAGAGGGGGTTTGGACAGAACCCACCATGTGGCCGTGCCCACGGTGGTGCTCACAGGGGCCCCAGCTGCGGGTGGGGTGCTTGTTTTCGCTCCCGGCACAGCGCAGGCCTGAGCCCGCCCGCTCGGGCCTGGCACGGTGGCTCCTGGACGCCCGGTCCAGGGTGACCAGGGCAGGGAACCCACGCTTCCTCTGCAGGTGGAGCTGGGGGCATGAGAAAGCTCTGGGCCGGGGCGGTGCCCGCGCCCACGGACGGAGGCAGAAATGTCCTGAGCTCATTCTGGAGCCTGGATGACGGGAGGCTCGGCGGTCAGGCAGGCGTCCACAGGCCAGGTGGCGGCGGAGACAGGGGCCTGGCTGAGCCACAGTTCCGTTTGTGACTCGAAATTTCTGTGTGGAAGCCACCACAGCAATGCACGCGTGGATGCTCCGAGCCGGCCAGGCGGTCCCCGCGCGCCGAGCGGAGGCTTCGCGGCCTCAGTGTGGATGGCGTCTGTTTTAGGTGAGCAGACCCAGGCCAGCCTGAGCCATGAAGGGGTGTCCCGGCTCAGCCGCGGGCACCCCCAGAAACCGGGCTGCGGGAGCCCCGCTTGCAGCCCTGCCCCTGGCCTGGCCTCCTCCCCAGCCCCGCCTCGGGCAGGGAGGACACGGGAGCTGGCCTCTTCTGGCTCTGATTCTCGTCTCCCGGGAAAGAAGGCCGAGCTGGGTCCCCTCCGTCTCGGTCAGCCTGCCCTGTGTCCTGGGCTGATCCCTCGTCTGGCCACTGTGACTACAGGCTGGATGCTCTCTGCCCCAGGAAGCTGGAGTCATTCATGGGGCGTGGGTGGGTGCGGGGACAGTGGTGGGTCAGGCAGTCTTCCCCTTATTCCTAGCATGCCACCTGCATCTCGCTATTCCTTTAAATCCATCTTTCTAGGTCCTTCTTCTTCCTCTTCTTTTTTCCCCCCTAAAATCAGTGCCTTTTCATTTCCGAGATTTCTAAATATAGTCATGTACAGCAGAGTGCCTTATGACTGTAATTGCTGGAAGAGCCCTGGGCACAGAAGGGGATTTGTGGGCTCACATAACTGAGCACGCAAGGTGAAAGTGTTGTCTCTTGCTGGTGGTGAGTGTGGTGCCGTCTGCGGTGGGGACCAGTGGCCCCGTCTCAGCCCTTTTGGGTGTGGAAGCTTCTTCACTTTGCACAGTCCTCACTCCCCGCTGCCACACTGTGGCCCGTTTCCTCCCCAGATGTCCTGGGTGTGAGTCACTGGGACCAGGGCTGATGGACAAGCCTTGGGCTTTGGAGAGGACCCTACTCCCTGGGGGAGGGTTGGGTGTGTGTGTGTGTGTGTGTGCACCGGTTGGGGACCAGCCAGGAGTGGGCATACGCTGGCCAGGTTGAGCAGGAATGACTCACCGCTCAGTGATTCTGTGCTGAGCCCCTTCTCTGGTCCTTGCTCCCAGATGCCTAAAGGCGCAGCAGCTCCTCGGCAGGCTTTCTGTGGCATCAATTTCTTTTAAAGATGACATTAGTGTCAGTAAGCATCCTGGCAGTTTTGGACATCATCCTTCTGTTCAGTGAGTGCTGCCCTAAAATGAAACCATTTTGAGCAAACCGCTCAGTGATTCTGTGCTGAGCCCCTTCTCTGGTCCTTGCTCCCAGATGCCTAAAGGCGCAGCAGCTCCTCGGCAGGCTTTCTGTGGCATCAATTTCTTTTAAAGATGACATTAGTGTCAGTAAGCATCCTGGCAGTTTTGGACATCATCCTTCTGTTCAGTGAGTGCTGCCCTAAAATGAAACCATTTTGAGCAGGATCGATAGAGTTATTAGGAATTATCTTCCTAGACTCGAAATGAAAGTACTATCGATCCCTGTGTCCATTCCAGGTCACTGGGGCTGAAGCCGGGCAGGATTGTGGGGGCACTCAGAATCCTCATGATGGAGCTTTGTGTTTGAAGCCTGGATACAGGAAATTTCAAAAGAGGATGGTGCTGTGCCTGACGGTGGGTTGGCTTGACAGACCCCTGAGTTGCAAAGGTATTCTATGTTTTTTTTCAAGCAGCTATATTCTTTAAGCTTTTACGTTTAGGCTTGTGATATGTTTTGAATTAATTTTTGTTTACAGCATGTGGTAAGGGTCGAGAAATTTATTTTATGTGACTATCTGGCTCTTCTGAGATGGTTTGGTATAAAGACTTTCCTTTTCATGTATGATCTCTTCTGCAACTTTGTGGAAACCACTTTTGCTCTCTCTGTTTTGTTTCACTGATGTGTTTGTTGGTATTTTATGCCACTGACACTCTGCCTTGATTACTGGAGCTTTGTAGTAAGTATTGAAGTCAGGGAGCAAGTCTGCCCACATTATTTTCTGTTTCTAAAATTGTTTCGGCATTTGAAAATTGTTTTGGCATTTCCATACAGATTTTAGAATCAGCTTGTAAATTTCCACATATAAGCCAGCTGTGCTTTTGATTGGGATTATGTTAAGTTTATAGAGGAATTTTGGTTGTGATTGACACCCTTAACAATATCGAGTCTTCAAAGTCATGAACGTGGGCCATCTCTTCACTTATTTAGATCTTACTTAATGTCTTTATTATTTAAAGCCCACAAGGCTTCCCCTGTGGCTCAGCTGGTAAAGAATCCGCCTGCAATGCAGGAGACCGGGGTTTGATCCCTGGGTTGGGAAGATCCCCTGGAGACGGGAAAGGCTCCCCACTCCAGGATTCTGGCCTGGAGGATTCTGGGGCGCAGACATGACTGAACGGCTTTCGCTTTCACACCTCTCGGTGATATTTTAAGTGAGCAGGTATTGCACACACTCAGTGAATGTATTGCTAAGTATTTTGTTTTCTGATGTTATTGCAAAAATAATTTTAAAAATTTAGTTTTCTGATCGTTGCTGATGGTGGTGGTGGTTTAGTCGCTGAGTCGTGTCCGACTCTTGTGACCCCGTGGACTGCAGCCCCCCAGGCTCCTCTGTCCATGGGATTCTCCAGGCAAGATTCCTGGAGTGGATTGCCATTTCCTCCTCCAGGGGATCTTCCCAACTCAGGAATCAAACCTGCGTCTCCTGCATTGCAGGCAGATTCTTTACCAACTGAGCTATGAGGAAGTTGTTTTCTAGGATATAAAATTACAGCCTGTTGTATTTGAAACATGTGTTCTGGGACCTTGCTAATTTATCTTTCAGTTCTAATAATTTTATAAATTCCTAAGGATGGTCTCTGTAAGTGGTGAGATTATATGCAAGTAGATAGCTTTCCTTCTTTTTTCTAATCCCTACGGTTTTTATTTGCTTTTCTTGTCTGATTGCAGTGGCTGGGACTTTGAGTATCATGACCGAGTGTGCATGCTGGGAGCAGGGCAGAGGTCAGAGCTTTATCCCCTACACTGGGGGAGAAGTACTCAGTCTTTTAACACCTGGTGGTATAACTATTTGTTTTTGCTGCTTTTGTTGTTGTTTTTATTTTGGATCCCTTTAGCAGATTGGACATGTTCCTTTCTATGCCTAGTTTGCTGACATTCTAAAAATCATGAATGAAAAAAAAAATCATGAATGATTGTTGCATTTTGTTAAACGCTCAAATGCTTTTTTCATGTCTATTGTAATAATCATGTGATTTTCTTTTATTCTGTTAATAACACAACTTATTCCTTTTCTAAACCAACCATGCCTTCTTGGGGTAATTCTCACATGCTCATAAGATATTATCTTCTTTATATTTGCTAATATTTTGTTAAGGAGATATGCATGTATTGTGACTTATTTTTTTTCTGTGATTTTCTTTTATTGTATTATACTTTTAGGTTATTGTGTTAGAATTATGCTGGCCTCACCATAATTCTAATGTTCCCCACTCTTATTTTCTAAAAGAATTTGTACGAGTGCTGTTATTTTCTTCTTTAACATACGTAAGGCTATTCAGATTTTATGCTTCATCTGTGTCAAATTTGGTAAGCTACACATTTTTCTCAAATTTGTTCATTTCATCTGAGTCACCAAATTTGCTGGCAAAAACTTATTCAAATACTCCTTTATTTTTCCTGTTAAAATCTGTAGGTTCTACAGCAATACTCCATACTTCATTCCTAAAATTGATAATTTGTCCTCTTTTTTTTTTTTTTAAACCAGTACAGCTAGGGGTTTATAAATTTTATTGGTCTTGTTTGTTTTCCATTTCATTGATTTTATTATTTCCTTCCTTCTGTTTAAGTTTGCTTTGCTCTACTTTTACTAGGTTCTTGGGTTATACACTTATTCATTAAATTTTCAACTGTTTATTTTTCTAACATAGACATTTGAAGTTAAAATCTCAGCATATTTAAAAAATCATGAGTTGTATTTTCATTGTTATTTGCTGTGAATATTTTCTGAATTTTCCTTATGTTTTCTTCTATGAGAAGAATTTCCCTACATTAAGAGTTTTTTGAAATATCTTGTTATTAATTTCTAATTTAATTCCACTTTGGTCAGAGAACATACTATATGACTTTGACCCCTTTACATTTAATAGGTCTTACTCTATTGACATTGCAGTGTGTCCTGGTGAAGATTCTAGGTGGGCTGACAAAGAATGTGTATTATGCGGTTTCTGGTTGTAGTAAAGAGTAAATTGATATAGCTTTACTCATTTTTAATCTATTTGGTTTATGTATGAGGGAAGGAAATTTAAAATCTTCACCAGTCCTTTGGAATTGTCTATTCTTTTAATTTTATCAATTTTTTGCTGCATGGAGTTTGAAATTCTATTAGGTGCTTGCATATTTAAGATTGGTTTGTTTTCCTGTGTCTTCATATATCTTCTATTTTTGGCTTCTATCCTGTACTTTGTTAGCGTTATGTCATAGGGACTTTGGGTTTTTTCTGTGTCTCCAGAGAGTACTTATTGTCTTTGTTACGCAGGCAGCGCATGTGGCTGACTAAACTCCAGATTCTGCCTCTTGCGGTGGAGGCTCACAGCCAGGCGTGCTTGTGCAGTCTCAGCAGGACCACTTTGGCCCGCCCTGAGTCTGCGCCATTCAGGGGTCAGCAGAGACGTGGGCTGCGTTCGCACACAGAGGACCTCCTGTCCTGGCTGTGTCCTCTCCAGGATTTCCCACATATTCTCCAGTGGGTGTGCTTGCCCCAAACTCATTATGCTGCTTCTTCATGCCAGAAAGACTGAAAATTTGCTGTTGAAGCTTAGCTGCCCTGGATGTCTCAGATTTGGACCTGCTCTTAGACCAAAAGTCATATAAATGGGAGATCCACCTCATGCAAAGCTGCTGAAGGGCTCAGCCCTGGGCTCCAGCGACCCCATCACGCTGCCGTCTGTTGGCACAAGCAGAGAACACGGAGCGTGTCCTTGCAAGGGCGTGACCTGGGGGCCCAAGGGCGGCACTTCACTGATAGGACTGGAGGCCAGCCCCGGACATGGGTGGGCAGACACTCAAGTGCATCTGGTCCGAGTCGGTGGGCCCCTTTCTTGTTCTCACGTGGTCTTCCCTGAGGGCCCTCTTTCCTGCTCTGCGGACACAATAGTTAGGATATACAGGTCTTCCTCCGCCTGCGATGGAGCCCCACTTTCTTATAAATCACCATAAGCTGAAATAGGTTTACGACCTCTCTCCTCCCAAACGTCGCAGCTCAGCCTAGCCTCCATCACAGGTGCTCAGAGCACTGACGTTCACCTACAGTCGGACGAAACAAGGCCTGTGATAAAGTGCTGAGCCTCCTGCGTAACTTACTGGGCCCTCCTCTAAGGTGAACGGCACAGCGGCTGTCTGTCCTGGATGGCTGGAGATGTGCTGCTTTTCCACCCTGAGATCACGGGGCTGGCCAGGAAAGAGGACTGGACCCCGTCTTTCCAGCTTCAGAAAAGATTCAAATTCAGAACCTGAACTCTGCGGTTTCTGCTGTACGCACGTCACTTTCACACCATCATGGAGTCAAAGTCCTAACCCTAACCACAGCTTCCCTGGTGGCTCAGATGAGCAAGTGTCTGCCTGCAATGCAGGAGGCCCAGGTTCGATCCCTGGGTCTGGAAGATCTTCTGGAGAAGGAAATGGCAACCCACTCCAGTATTCTTGCCTGGAAAATCCCATGGACAGAGGAGCCTGGGTAGGCTACAGTCCATGGGGTCCCAAAGGGTTGGGCACCACTTCACTTTTACTTTCAACCACAAGCCAGGGACTTTCCTGGGTGGAACTGAACTTCTGGAGAGAAGCCTCATTCATCACTTTCTTCCCAGGAGAACCAGGGCCTTGCTCAGATAAAGCATTTTTAGAGCTCTTCTCTGCTACATTAGAGAAATGATTTGAGAATTTGTCTGGTTCTAAATTTCACTTTGCTCACACTTTCATCTGACAAGGTAGGCCCGGCAGGGTGGCTCTGTCCCCTCCTGGACTGGTCACCGTCACCGAGGAATAGATTGGTGGGGTGTTCTTCAGCCTTCGCTCCAGGTGTGAGCTATCTGAGCTGACATCACTGCCGACCCGGAAGTGGTAATCATGCTGGGTCTGAGAGCTGCTGAGACCCACATCATTTTCCTGATTAATATGCTGGCGGGACAGAGAAGGAGCTCATTTTGGGAAAAGTCGGAGGCGGATGGAGCCTGGTGGGGATGCACAGTTGGGAGCAATTTATGACTTTCATCAAGTCTCAGATTTCAGAGACCGTCCAGTCCACGCTGGGACTCCAGGCAGAGCGTCCGTCTCAAGCTGGTTTTCCAGGGGCCTTCCTGTGTTGCTCTTTAAAATTCATTAATGAAGTTTTGGCCGCACTGGGTCTTTGTGCTGGGCATGGGCTTTCTCTAGTTGCAACCAGGGGGGCTGCTCTCCTTTCCGGCGTGTGGGCCTCTCACTGGTGGCCTCTCTTGTTGGGGAGTGCAGTCTCCAGGGCGTGGGCTTCAGTACTTGTGATGCACGCGCTTAGTTGCTCCGAGGCATGTGGGATCCTCCCGGAGCAGCGATCAAACCTGTGTCTCCTACATTGGCAGACGGATTCTTATCTACTGGCCCATCGAGGAAGTTCCTCACCTGTTTTTTGAACTCACTTTCCAAGTGATGGATGAGAAAAATGCCACTGGGGGATGGGCTTTGCTTTTCAGGCGAGGCTTGGGAACTGGGCTGTAGCCATTGTGTCCTCGTGAGGGGAAAGCCTGCCTAAAAATGGAGACATAAACCAGAGCTGGGATGAGGGAGAAGCCAGTGGGACCCAGGGGCACAGAGCTTGAGGAGGTGTCACCCTCAGGGCCGTGCAAGTCCGGTCGGCCCTGACAGCCCCACTGAAAGCAGGCCCATGGAGGGGAGTTTGGGAATTCCTGATGACGTCGTCCGAGCTCCTGGACCCCACCGTGCCTGAAGCCATTCACACCTGGATTTTGCAGTGTGAGCCTGTATGTTTTCTATTGCTCAAGCCAGTGTGAATTGGATTCTCTGTCTCTGCAGCCAACAGAACCCTTGTAATACACCAGCCCCCTGCGTTCCTCCCCAGTGAGCTGGAAGGTTGCTCTAGACTCTCCCCAGAGTCGGCTTGAGGATCTCATTTGGAGTCTCAGCATCAGATGCACATCTCCCAAGGTCTCTAACATCATCCGTGCAGAGGCCACCATAAATACATCCCCTGTAAGCCGGCCTGTTGTCCTCCGCGATCCCCACAGTGGGGGACTCGCCTGTGAGCCAGGCGTATCCCAGGAAAGAGCTGGGAGGTTACAGAGATGAGGCGTCAGGTCGAGACGTGCTGCTCGAACTTCAGAGAAGCCCCAGGACAGAGAGACAACAGGTGGTTGTTAGGAAAATGGGTCCGATGATCTCAAGCCTGAGAAGGGCAGAAGGTCTGTGGCTTCAGAATGAGGCTCAGTTTTCTGAGAGCTGGAGGTTCTGGGGCTCACACCGTCACGATGATTCACGTGATCTCCAGGTGAGGATACTGGGCTGGCGCTGGCCCGTCCTTTCTGTGAACATCCGTGCGACCTGCCTGGGTCATGCAGGACTGAATTTGGCCTTGGTGGAGGTCATTTTTCATAGTCTGTCCCTTCTCTACACCCCTGGCCCCAAGCCAAGCTTCTGAGCTCACAGGTGATATATTTAGAATATAAGTTTATGATTTAATAAACATATAAGAACAGTCGTGAACTATCCTGTATTGGAGAATTACAGAGAAAACCAGAGTTCCCTATAGTAGATGCGATAATGGTCCCTAAAGAAGTCCTCATCTTGATCCCTCACACCTGTGAATATGGGACCTTCCAGGGCAAAGGGCGCTTTGCAGGTAAGACACAAGATGGGGAGGTTACCCTGCGTTATCTCGGTGGGACCACTGTCCTCACAAGGGTCCCTACAGGAGGGGGCAGGTGGGCAGAGTCTGAATGGGAGCAGAGGTCAGAGCGGTGTGGGCAAGGGCCAGAGCCAAGGATGCAGGCATCCCTGGGGACTGGAAAGGCAATGCCACAAGTTTCCATGAAGCCTCCAGAAAGTACCAGTCCTGCCAGGGGCTTGGATTTAGGACTCCAGAACTGTAGAAGAATACACTTGTGTTGTGTTAAGCCACTACTTTGTGATATTCTGTTATAGCGGCCACAGGAAGCCGATACATTTGCCCTGCTGGTCAGTAGGGAGCCCGCGAGTGCCTGGTAAATGCACCCACAGATACCACAGGAAATGAGAGACGCCCTCGGCACCAGCTGGACTGCGAGGTGCCTGAGGTTCCGGCCACAGGGCTGCCCTCCAGAGGCCAGAGGGGTGTCCTGATGCCCAGACAGGTGTCCTGACTGCACCTGGCTGTGCAGGTGGATGGTGAGGGGGGGTCCACAGCCTGGCTCCTCCTGCTCTGCTCCTGGGTTTGAGGCTTCCACACTGGTGGCGTCTCCCTCTTCGGATGAAGTGGTCTCTGATGCTTGGAGAGGCATTGCTGGGTAGGATAATACATTGCAATCTGAGAGATTTCTGTGGCAGATTGAAAGTAAGACAAGGATCCTGGTGTGAAATCAGAAGCGCAGAGGGCGGTGTCCACGGTTTGTTGTTGTCCAGTCACTACGTTGTGTCTGACTCTTTGCATCCCCAGGGACTGCTGCACGCCAGGCTTCCCCGTCCCCCACTGTCTCCCGGAGTTTGCTCAAACACACGTCCGTTGAGCCGGTGATGCCATCAGCCATTCATCCTCTGTCACCCCCTCTGCTCTCAACCTTTCCCAGCATCTGGGTCTTTTCCAGTGAGTCAGCTCTTCACATCAGGTGGCCGAAGTATAGGAGCTTCAGCACCAGTTCTCCCAGGGAATATTCAGGGTTGATTTCCTTTAGGATGGACCGGATTGATCTCTTTGCTGTCCCAGGGACTCTCCAGAGTCCTAGCCTTCATGATGTGAAATTCCTTCCTCTCGAAGTGCCCCACCTGTGCTGACTTAGACGAGTGGACTTGACTTCTCTGTTGTTCGAGCCTCCTCGAGAAGGAGAAATCCTCTATGACATTTCCCCATCCCATATATGTGGAAATCACAATAAACAGATTTTGTGTAATCTATTTATGCAAAACACTGAGTTTAAATTGCTCACTGAGATTGAAATCTCCAGCCAACACTTGCTTTGCAGCCCACTGGCTGGCGCGTGGAAGATGTGTAGTTAATGGTACAGCATAGACTGGGGAGCTCGGATCTCATGATCATTGTGTTATGGTCAATCTAAGCCTAATACCCTTTTTCATAGTATTTTCTGCTGCTCTAAATCTTCCCTCTGAAAAGCAATAACGGGAAGGCCATCAGCTGAGTTTATGAGGAAAGCATCGAGCCTAAAGCAGCACCGATTACTGGACGAGGGCCCTGCTGGCTCGTCAGGGACGGTGTGACTCATTGGATGACCTGGACTGTAGCCAGGGATGGGCCTCCGCCTGGCGTGTCGTTAAGATGCACGATCGGGCTGCTGGGACGGATGGCGGTGTCCTGGGTTCTGGCCTCCCATCTGCAGGGAAGCCCCTTGTAGCAGAGAGGAGGACTGCACCGTGCCCTGGGGACAGGCCGGCTCAGCGCTTGTGCAGAGTCCCAGAGGAGGCTGCAAGTCGGAGGCTTCACCCTCCCCAGACACGAGGGATCGTGAAATTCCGCAGAGCCTGATTCACTATCCTGAGGTGAGAAGCGAAGCCTGCTTTTTTCCTTCCTGCAGAGGATGGTTGGAGATGGGAATTTCAAGGCGTTGGCTCAGATACGCTTAGGAACCCGGTGGCCTTGCAAGGGACAGAGGTAACACTGGCAACACATAAACTGTGACCTTTTCATTTCTGCCACATGATTTTCCTTTTCTTTAATCCTCTTAATTCAAATCTCAGCTAAATCACTGGTCTTGTTTTCCAGTTGCCCTGTAGTATTTTTCACTGAAATGCTCCCTTTTATGGTCCACGATGCTGTCTCAGGGTATTTTCTGTCACACAGAACTGACCTGCCCTCGCTCCAGCCTATTGCACAGTTACACATTTGTCTGATGGGTACTATAATATGTCTCGCCTTTTCTCTTAGCTGGTGTAATAGAGAAGAGATCCCTGAAGAGAGGAAACATATGAGCTGAAGATGTCAGACACAATAATGTCGACTTTTCAGTAGTCGTAAGATTCAACAAAATGCGTCACTGTGGGTCTTTGGGTCTTGCGAGCACTGTGGAATCTGTGCTCTGGGTGAGTTAAGGTCTGGGTTGTAGATGTGTGCCCATCGGCCATATTTGTGTCATTGGGATCCATCAATCTGTTAGATTTTATGGGGATGCAGTCTTTTACTTTCTCCTCCTTAAGATCCAAGGGAAAATCCCAAGCTGTGTGGTTTGTCCTGTGCTTCACAAGCCGATGTGTCTGTTCTTCCTGAGAAATGCTGGGGGTCCAGGCACTTCTGGCTCCCCAGTGGACATCATGCCTGCTGGCGTTTCAAGGACACTTCTGGTCTGGAGTTGATCTCACGTCACTAGTCCTGGAATCTAGGAGTCAGAGTAAGTCATCTTATGATTTTTTTAATTAAATTAAATTTTTTCGTGTGAAAGACACACGAATGAAAGTTCACACTGTGATCATTGTTAAGTGTCCAGTTCAGTGGCATTAGGGACGTTCACAGTGTTTTCAATCAGCTCCCTCATCTGTCCATGGGCCTTTCTCATCTTCCCAAACAGAGACTTTGCCCATCACACGGCGACTCCCCATCACACGGCGACTCCCCATCACACGGCGACTCCCCATCAAACAGTGACTCCCCATCAAACACGGTGACTCCCCATCAAACAGTGACTCCCCATCAAACATGGTGACTCCCCATCAAACACAGTGACTCCCCATCAAACGTGGTGGGGGGTAGGCCAGGCTCGGGAGGGGCCCACCTGTGTCCTTGTCCATCCAGCCCCGCCAACTGGGGCTTAACTTCTCTGCCTGCATCTTGTGCTCTGGGAGGCTGCAGTGCTGATAGCATCGTCCTCCCCGTAGCGAGAGTCAACTCGCTCTCCCCTGTAGGTGTGCGTTCAGTAGGTGATCGGCTCATGGCTTTGGAAACACATAGAGCTGTCACCCGGAGAAGTGTGTCACCAAAGCGTGCTCTCAGAGGCAGGCTGGGGCCCTGTCCCTGAACTCTGCTCACCATCAAACACAGTGACTCCCCATCAAACGTGGTGGGGGGTCGGCCAGGCTCGGGAGGGGCCCACCTGTGTCCTTGTCCATCCAGCCCCACCAACTGGGGCTTAACTTCTCTGCCTGCATCTCGTGCTCTGGGAGGCTGCAGTGCTGATAGCATCGTCCTCCCTGTAGCGAGAGTCAACTCGCTCTCCCCTGTAGGTGTGCGTTCAGTAGGTGATCGGCTCATGGCTTTGGAAACACATAGAGCTGTCACCCGGAGAAGTGTGTCACCAAAGCGTGCTCTCAGAGGCAGGCTGGGGCCCTGTCCCTGAACTCTGCTCTCCCTCCACACAGAGGATTCCAGACCCTGAGGACTCATGGCCGTGCCTGCGGGGAGTCCGGGCAGAGGGGACACACAGCGTCCACCCCGCTGTCAGTCCAGGGAGCTTTCCTTGCTCTTCCCCGGCCACTGGACTCCTGACCCAGGCCTGTGCTTCTCCCGCGGAAACATCAGCTCTTCCCTGCAGACCTGGGTAATGGCTGGGGCAGGCCATCACAGGGAAAGTGGCCATCGGGCCGTTGGCTGACCAGCTTTGCTGTGCTGAAAGCAAATGTGTCTTTAAACGGGAGCTTTTAAAAACTTGTCATGGAGTGAATTGACCTTTGGTTCTAGAATTTGCTGCCATAACCTTTATTATCCGCCGAGGAGGCAGTGCTCGGGCCGGCCCTGCCTGCCGGCTGGAGGGAGTGAGAGGCAGTTTCTGCTGAGGTGCGTGGTGTGCAGGTGCAGCACCAACCTGAGGCCTTAATGCTCTTTCCTTAAACGGCTGGGGGTGGCGGTGGACCCCGAGGAGCAGGCTCAGGAGAACGAATCTGGAATCCAATAAAGCGGATGAAGAAAGCTGGCGCAGTCAGAGGCCTTGTCAAGGAGAATTGCCGGGTGAACTCTGGACCGCAGCCTGTAACCTTGTGGTCTCAATGTTTTTCTAAGAAAGGGCCCTTCACATTCCGAAACACTTCTGCTGGCCACCTCGCCTCTGAACACATGCCCATTTGCCAGGTTATGGTGCCCTGCGTCCTTCCAGGAAGGACTGATGCTGAAGCTCCAATACTCCTGCCATCTGATGCAAAGAGTTGACTCATTTGAAAAGACCCTGATGCTGGGAAAGATTGAAGGAGGGAGAACAAGGGGACAACAGAGGATAAGATGGTTGGATGGCATCACCGACTCAATGAACATGAGTTTGGGTGAACTCCAGGAGTTGGTGATGGACAGGGAGGCCTGGCGTGCTGCAGTCCATGGGGTTGCAAAGAGTCAGACACGACTGAGTGACTAAACTGAACTGAAGTGCCCTGTGTCTCCCTTCCATTCAGAGACCCCACTGACTTATAGTCACAGCCTCTGTCATCTTTGGCCACAGCCAGCACACCAGCCAATGTGATTTAGTCAAGGGAGGTTGGGGACTCACACATATCTCAACGTAATAAAGGCCATATGTATTTAGCATTTAGCTAATGTCATCTTCAGCGGTGAAAGGCTGAAAGCTTTTCCTCTAAGATCAGGAACAAGATGAGGATGCCTATTCTCACCACTCCTATTCAGCATAGTACGGGAAGTCCTAGCCACAGCAATTAGGCAAGAAAAAGAAATGAAAGGTATCAGAAATGGAAAGTAAGAGATTGTCTATATTTGCACATGATGTGATTGAATATACAGAAAGTTCCAAAGGTCAACCAAAAAAAAAAACAAAAAAACCCAGTTATATCTAATCAAAGAATTTAGTAAAGTTATAGGACACAAATTAATATAGAAATCAGTAGTGTTTCTATACAATAACAGTGAATTTTCTGAAAAAGAAGTAGTCAATTTCATTTTAATAGCATCAAAAATAATAGAATGCTTATAAATAAATTTACCCAAGGAAGTGAAAGAACTTTACTCTGAAAATTTACCAGAAGACATGGATAAAAGGAACTGAAGAAGGCACAAATAAATGGAAAGGTGTCCTGTGTTCATAGACTGGAAGAACTAATATTGTTAAAATGTCAGTACTACCAAAAGCCACCTATAGATTCAATGCAACGTTTGTGAGCCCTAGTGTAAAACTATGGACATTGGGTGATGCTGATGTGTTAATGTAGGTTCATCAGTTGCAGCAAATGTATGATTCTGGTGGGGATTTTGATAGTGGAGGAAGGTATGCATGTGTAGAAGCAGGAGACATCATTAGCTTCCTTTCAACTTTGCTGTGAACCTAAAATTGCTCTAAAAATCAAAGTTTATTAAAAATATAAAAATGAGTGTAGGTACTCCAGAGAAACAGAATCAATAGGATGTGTATTTATGTATAGGGAGGCAGAGAGACCAGGAAAGAAGCAGAGAGTTATTTTAATGAACTGGCTCATGCGTCTCTGGAGGTTGGCATGACTGAAATCTACAGGGCTGGCCAGCAGGCTGGGGACCCAGGGAGGAGACAGCTTTGCAGGTCCATCTTGGGGCCATCTGGAGCAGAATTCCTTCTTCCCTGGGGGACCTCAGTCTTACTCGTAAGGTCTTCAAATGATTGGATGAGGAGGCCTGCCACACAGTGGAGCTGATCTGCTTTACTTGATGACCTAAATGTTAACCTTGTCCTAACAACAGCTTCACGGTGACCTGGGTTGGCATCTGACCTAACAGCTGACCACGGTGGTCTTGCCAAGTTGACCGTTACAGCAGTCGGCAGATGTGGCATCATCTCCCATTTGTGGCCTGGGTTCATGAACGTGAGGAAGTTACCTTTGCATATTTTTCCAAACGAAAACTTCGTGTTTTTTTTTTTTCTGATCCTAAAAATAATAATACATCTTCATGTATTTAACTGTGAAGGTCAGTAAGGAAGTAGAAGGCCACTCTCACACTTCTCTTTCCAGAAGAGCCGCTACTCACATCTCTTCTAAGCAAATAGGCAAACATGCCTACACATGTGTGTGCATGCATGTGTGCACGTGCGCACACACACACGCTTTAATGGAAACAAAATTAAATTATGCTTGTTGCATACGAGGTCCTCTTCTGTCTTTGCTGGGGAGCGCCACTGCCCTCATGATGGGTGTTGGTATATATCATTCTTGTTAACGGCTGCCTTGGTTTCCATTGAATCAATCTGTCATCCTCTCTGTAACCGACTGCATAATCATGGGTGTTTAGGGTGTTTCGTGTGATTTGAATATATATTTTAAGCAGTTGTCTAGTGATCTGCTGGGGACCAGTTCCCGGGAAAGGAGTGTCTGAGTGCAGGGCCGTGCGTGTTAGAGTTGCATCCCTGTTGCTCAGCTGGCCTGGGGTGTGGTTGCCTCAATTTACAGTCCTGCCAGCAGCCACCTTTGAAGGTTTGCCAACGTGATACATGGGGAGGGACAGCCATTGTTCTTTACATTCGAGTCCTTGAAATATATCTGCCATTCTCCTCATGACTTTAAACGCATCTCCTCTGTCCTGCTGACTATCCTGCGTCTAGAGGACAGTGAAGAAGGCAGAATGATATTCCCTTTTCAGAATAAGGGAAGGGCATCCGTCACGGACTCAGTATTTTACATCCGGAAGCGCAGGACTCTAACTGGCGATGGGGGCACCCGGAAGGAAGGTGTAGGGAGAACCAGGATGACAGCATCTTTAATTGTCAACACTGAGGTGTGGGAATCTTTGCAGAAACAAAAATCAGGTTGTGAACACTCCCTATTCAATCAAGACTGCATCTGCAGTACAGTGCAGAGATGTTGAGAAGCAGCCAGCAGTGGATGGAGATGATAAAACGGATCGGGGAGATTTACCGTCACTCAGTCCTGAGGAGAATGGGGAGCCCGTGGATGCAAAGAGCCGAGGGCAGTTAGTTTCAGAACAAGTCTGCTCACCAGTCGTTGAGTTCCTTGTAAGGAGGGAGAGTGTCACGTGCTAAGACGTCCGCTGATCCCGCAGAAAGAGCATTCCTCCCCGAGTGTGAGTCTCATGTGAGCAAATCCGCTCCCTTCTCACCCTGTCTGAGCTGAGCATCCCAGTGGACACAGCCCTCAGCAGACAGAGAGAGGGTGGGGCCGTGTCTGCGGGCTCTGCACAGGGCCTGAGTCACAATGACCTCACGCTCCCTGAACCTTGCACAACCCTGAGGCCTCGCCCCCTCCTTGCCCTTGGTGCTTTATTTTTAATTTTTATTGAGATCTAGTTGATATGGACTTCCCAGGTGGCACTAGTGGTAAAAAACCCACTTGCCAATGCAGGAGACACAAGGCGTGGGTTCAATCCCTGGGTTGGGAAGATCCCCAACCCACTCCAGTATTCTTGCCTGGAGAATCCCATGGACAGAGGAGCCTGGTGGGCTACAGTCCCTGGGGTTGCAGAGTCAGACACAACTGAAGTGACTTTGAATGCACGCACAGTTGATGTATAATATTATATAAGTTCAGTTCAGTTGCTCAGTTGTTTCAGACTCTTTGCGACCCCATGGACTGCAGTACGCCAGGCCTCCCTGTCCTTCACCAACTCCCAGAATTTACTCAAACTCATGTCCATCGAGTTGGTGATGCCATCCAACCATCTCATTCTCTGTCGTCCCCTTTTCCTCCTGCCCTCAATCTTTCCTAGCATCAGGGTCTTTTCAAATGAGTCAGCTCTTTGCATCAGGTAGCCAAAGTACTGGAGTTTCAGCTTCAGTATCAGTCCTTCCAATGGATATTCAGGACTGATTTCCTTTAGGATGGACTGGTTGGATCTCCTTGCAGTCTAAGGGCCTCTCAAGAGTCTTCTCCAACACCACAGTTCAAAAGTGTCAATTCTTTGGCACTCAGCTTTCTTCACAATCCAACTCTCACATCCATACATGACCACTGGAAAAACCATAGCCTTGACTAGAAGGACCTTTGTGGACAAAGTAATGTCTCTGCTTTTTAATATGCTGTCTAGGTTGGTCATAACTTTCCTTCCAAGGAGTTGCTGCTGCTGTCACTTCAGTCGTGTCTGACTCTGTGCAACCCCATAGACGGCAGCCCACCAGGCTCCCCTGTCCCTGGGACTCTCCAGGCAAGAACACTGGAGTGGGGTGCCATTTCCTTCTCCAATGCATGAGAGTGAAAAGCGAAAGTGAAGTCGCTCAGTCGTGCCCAACTTTTAGCGACCCCGTGGACTGCAGCCTACCTGGCTCCCCCGTCCATGGGATTTTCCAGGCAAGAGTACTGGAGTGGGGTGCCATTGCCTTCCAAGGAGTAAGCGTCTTTTAATTTCATGGCTGCAATCACCATCTGCAGTGATTTTGGAGCCCCCCCAAATAAAGTCAGCCACTGTTTCCCCATTATATAAGTTACAGGTGTACAAAAACATAGTGATTCATAGTTGTTAAAGCTTATATCCCACTTATAGTTATTGTAAAGTGTTGGCTGTGTCCCCTATGTTGTGCAACATGTCTTTGTAGCTTATTTATTTTACACAGGAGATAGTAGCTCTCAGTCTCACACCCCCGTCTTAATCGTCTCCCCACTTTCCTCTCCCCGCTGCTAACCACTAGTTTCTTCTCTGTATCTATGAGTCTCTTTCCTTTTTGTTTGTTTTATTTGTGGAATTCCACATGTAAGGGATATCATACAGTAGTTGTCTTTCTCTGTCTGACTTGTTTCACTTGGCATAGTGCCCTCCAAGTCCATCCACACCGTTGCAAATGGCAAAATCTCACTAAGTGACTGAGCAGTATTCCATTGTATATATGTACCACATCTTCATCCATCTGTCCATGGGCACTTTCTTCCATATCTTGACACCTGTAAATGATGCTGCTGGGCAGTTTTTTGAGTTAGGTTTGTCTTTTTTCCTTCTGGATATGTAGCCAGGAGTGGGATTGCTGGGCCATATGGTGGTTCTGTTTTTGCTTTTGGAGGCACTGCCGAGCTGTTTTCCACACTGGCTGCACCAGTTTGCACTCCTGCCGGCAGCGCACGCGGTTCCCTTTCCCCATATCCTCGACAATGCTTGTTATTTGTGGTCTTTCTGAGGACAGCCATCCTGACAGATGTGAGGTGGGATCTCACTGTGGTTTGGATTTGCGTTTCCCTGGTTGGCGATGTTGAGCATCTTTCCATGTGCCTGTTGGCCATCTGTAGGTCACCTTTGGAAAAATGTCTATTCAGGTCTTCTGTCCATTTTAAAATCAGGGTTTTGTTTTGACGTTGCGTTGTATGATCTGTTTGTATATCTTGGATATTAACCCGTTTCCAGTCGCATCATTTGCAGACGTTTTCTCCCACTCAGCAGGTTGTCTGTCCCTGTGCTTCTCCCCCTCATCCCCTTCTCTTTTGGGGGGCAGGGGAAGCAGCGGTCGTCCACTAGAGACTCGCCCTCCCTTGCTGAGTGCATGGCCTCTCGACTGCCTGGATGGGGTTCTCCTCTCCCCAGTGGGCATGAGGTGAAAGACCATCCGTTCAGATTAGCGTGAGCCCCTGACTCTTGGTGACACTGAGTGCAGTGCAGGGGTTGCGAACTCTGGTCTCAAGAACTCTGGTCTCTTTCTCTAGGGGAAAGGCCTGCTACTGACCCAGTCCAGAGAGGACCCAAGGATGAGCCTGACCCAGGGCTACTCCCCCAAGTGGGACAGGGCGTCTGGTTTCCACTCTGCCACTTCAGACATGTGCAGAGTGGACAGCATCTCTCTGTCCTCCAGGAACTCCAAAGGCTAACCCCTGAGAGGGCACCCCAGCCCAGGCCTGGCCCCCCCCTCCAGCCACCTTGGGGACAGACTTGGAGACTCTCTGCCTCTCCCTCTCTCGGCCCCTCCTCCCCCACTGCTGGGGAGCCGAGCCCTCTCACTGCCATCACAGCACCTGAGTACAGGAGAGGATGTTTCCAGAGTGTGATCTGCAGAGTGGGGAGGCCTGGCGCCCACTTTGTCAGGACCAGCCTGGCCCTGGGTAGCCATCAGCCACGCTCCCTTTCACCCTCATAGCTGGCTCAGTCTGGGGGGCACACTACAGCATCTCCGGCTGTCGGGACCCTCCTTGGTTGAACCACCAGCACCAGCAGACTTCATGGGTGGATGGGGTGACTGGCCGAGTGGTGGATGCAGCTCCCCGGGGAGCCGCCCCGGTGGGGGTTGGGCTCTGTATGGGCTCCTGCTCATCAGAGCCTCCCCACAGCCTGCAACAGGCAGGACTGTGCTGCTTGTACCTGGGGGCGGGGCGGGGGGCAGGGGAAGGAAGCAGATTTGTTCTGCAGTTTTCTCTCTCCGTCATCTCACGTGGGCATGTTCACAGATTCTTCAGCTCTTAGCTGCTGTCATCTTTAATGGTCAGATAGCTTCTTTCCTCACAGATGTGCCACTCTTCGTCCCAGCATCTCCTTTCACTTCCGGTTGTGTGTTCCGGCGCATCCGCGTGTCCGTCTGCATCCCTGGCTCCTCAGGAGAGTCGGGGGGGAGAGCCGCCGGGTCGGCTCCAAGGCTCTGCACCCTCATGGCCAAGCTGCATCGGGAAACTCCGAGCTGTTGACCCCACTCCTGGCAGCGAGGCCAGCGCCTGATACCCCGCCTGGCCACAGCATTTTAATCTCATAACGACTCGGGAGCAGCAAGGGCTAGGGTAGCTGGGGGCTTTGCTCCTTTTACCAGCTTTTTAGCCGTGTTGGCCCAGCGCGGTCACCAGGTCTAACAAAGGTCAAGAAGCAGGCTGGCCACTGGCTTGGACCTCTCACCGTGAGCCCAAAGCACAGCCCTTCTTCAAGACGTCCTCACACAAGGTTCTACCTGCGGGCGCTGCTCAGGCACTGGCGGCCTGTGAGGTCTGTTTTCTGGATGGACAATTCCAGCACACGCTCCTCGCCTTCCAGACCGGCAGACCCAACGTGAGCACCGCCTCTAGCTGGGCCGATCCCTCTGGGCCGCTCCGCTTGGTCTGTTCCTGCATCAGGAACTTTGTGTCTGGACTGACTGGACAGCATCTGGAGTGAGTGTGTGTCCTTGAGTGTGTGAATGAGTGTCTGTTGCCGTCTTTGTGTTTGTGATACAGCTGACAACAGCCTCACTCTTCCTTGATCTGGTTGGTAATTTAGACCCTCTACCCCCTGCCCTGGGATGGAGCCCAGATGCAGGTCTGGAAGCTTTCTGATTCCTGGCGGCCCAGGCATGGCTGGTCCTGACCCCACCAAAGAAGTGCACCCACAGTTCTGGAAGAAGAGGAGCCCAAGACTGAGGGGACTCCATGCCCACCCGGGATGGGGCGCATGAGGCCCCGGAGGCCGAGGCTCAGGAGGCTGAGAGCCAGAGGAGGGCATCCTAGGCCCCAAGGCTGGGCCAAGGCCTCGGTCTGGCCTTTAGCCTGTCTGGAGCCCTGCACCTTGTGGGGCCCGGCTGGCCACCACCCCGAGGCTCCCAGCCCTGGGAGGTGCCGATGGAAACACTAGTGGGTTCAGTCCAGCCTGGGCCTCGGGGGAGCCAGGTGGGTGGTGAGCCTGGGGTGGAACTGGGGTGTCTCAGAGGAGGCGTGAGGAGCCTCGCAGTGGAACTGGGGTGTCTCAGAGGAGGCGTGAGGGGAGCCTGTTGAATGTTTCCTCTCTGGGGGTCGGTTATGCTGGGCAAGGTTCGGGTTCCTTGGATGCCAGAGCTCCTGCCAGGAGGGCTTCGGTGGGAGGTGGGTGCTGCCAGCCACCTGCCTGGTGGGGATGGGACTGCACTGGAGGGGGAGGGAGGGGGCCTGGGGGCTACTTCTGTCCATGTGGCCCCGCAGGGCACTC
>SJXO01002138.1:31339-43251 GCA_006408615.1 Connochaetes taurinus
GCCCCGCAGGGCACTCTCCACATGAAGCTTCTCAGCCCAGCCACCCCCGTCCCCCACCTGGAGCATCCCCTGCCGTGTGCTGACTTCGCCAGAAGTCACCTTGTGTTTCAGAGATGGATTGTGCCTTCAGGAACTCGGCCTTCCTGGGTGGTTGACTGTCTATTGCAGTTTTCTGAAAAAACAAAGTTTTTAAAATGTGGTGCCCAATTTAGTTTTTCAGCAAATGGCCTCAGATCTTTCTCAAAGTTGTGTTTTATTGTTGATGGAAAATAAGCACTAAATGATCTTTCTGCTGATCATGCTGCTTTAATTGCTCTCGCAAATTTAGAGGAAGGTCTTCTAAATGGAGATTATTTGAGCGTTTTTGCCAGGGAGGCAGGGCCAGGACAGAGGACAGGCAGTCGCTGGCACCTTTTGGTGGAGCCCTGTGTTGGGCAACCAGCTCTGATCACGCCCGTGTCTCCAAACTGACGGGTGGGAGAAGCGGGAGTAGAGAGGGGGTTCTGCAGGCCCACCTGGACTTACCCTGGGGCTTGTGTGTGTGCTAAGCCCCTCAGTCACGTCTGACTCTTTGTGACCCCATGGACGGTAGCCCACCAGGTTCATCTGTCCATGGGGTTCTCCAGGCAAGAACCCTGGAGTGGGTTGCCATGCCTTCCTCCAGGGGATCTTCCCAACCCAGGAATCGAACTCACGTCTCTCTGTCTCCTGCCTGGACAGGTGTGTTCTTTACCACTGTGCCACCTGGGAAGCCCTGCCTTGGGGCAACCCCTCGTAATACTTCCTTAAAGATAAGAAATGCTGATGCTGGGACAGACATGAAACTGGGCAGGATGGCAGATTAGCGGGCGTTGACCAGACTGTCCTGGGCAGGGTGGGATGTGGGGTGGGGTGGATCTCGTCCCCCCAGGAGGGAGCTGGGAACGGGTCCTGAGTACCAGACTGGGAGGGGCCATGCGCCCCCTTCGTTGCTGCCACCCACGGCGTGGTGACATCCTGTTCACGTGGCGTCATGAGCTTCATTTCCTAGACTTTCTAGAGACTGAGCCTCTGGTCAAAGAGCAAGCCCACCGTGGCATCTGCTGGCCCTGCCCGGAGGGTAATGCTGTGTGCTCTGTCTGAAGAAGCTTCTGCATGGCCCCTTCCGGAAGGGGGAACTCATTTTTTAACATGGGCCACGTTTGAACCCAAGATTAGCTCCCCAGGGCTACTGTAGCAAGTTGCCATGTATGGGTGGCTTCCGACAATAGGAATGTATTCTCCCCCAGCTCTGGAGGCCAGAAGTCTGAAATCAAGGCGCTGCAGGTCAGTTCCTTCTGGAGAGATCCCCTCCACGCCCCTCTCCTGGCTTCTGGAGGCTCCAGGAGCCGTTGCCAGACCTCAGCGTGTGGACGCGTCGCTCCAGTCTCTGCCTCTCTCCCTGCATGGCCTTCTCCCTGTGTGTCTGTGTGTCCGAGATCACTCTGCTTCCCTTTACAAGCACACCAGTCACTGGGTTTAGGGCCAGCCTAGGTACAGGATGGTCTTATCGCAAAGTCTAACTGCAGCTACAAAGGCCCTGTTTCCCACAGTGGGCACACAGGTGTGGGTGTCCACCCTTGAATGGTGGGGTCCACGTGCTCAGTCATGTCCAACTCTGTGTGACCCCCCCGCCCCCAGACTATAGCGCCCCAGGCTCCTCTGTCCATGGGATTCTCCAGGCAAGAACCGGGAGTGGGCGCCATGTCCCCCTCCAGGGACCCTTCCCTGAAGACCTGCGTCTCCCCTTGATTTGTTCTGTTTCCAAACAGGATTGAACCTGTCCTGGCTGCAGGTGGGGCGGTGGAGGCCCTGCGCTCAGCGCGGTTGGCTGGGAGGATGGATGGCGTGGGAACATCCTCCAGGCGGTCGGCTGGGACTGGCCCGGCTCCAGCTCTGGGTTCAGGGAGCCCTGGCCCCCTTGCCCGTGTCCCACTGCCCTTCCCTCTGAGCCTGGCTGGAGGGCTGTGGTCTACGCTGTTGGTTGGAATTCTGTTTGAACAACTTCGTCCTCAAGGATAGTTTTCTATAGCCAGGAAGGGGGGCAAATACAGAACAACTGAGCCATCCTCCCTTCCCTAGTTCCAAATGTGACTTTAGAAAAAAGTGAGAAGGTTAAGCTGCGCCCGCAGTGGGAGGGGCGCGGTGGCGCTCCTTCTGGGCCTGCAGGGTTGGAGACGATGGATCAGCTCTGCATCGGAGCTGAGGGGCGCCACGCGGCTCCCGCGTCTGTCGCCCCGAGGACTCCTCTACCTGCCAAGTGCTTGCTGCCAGCAGAGGACGCCGCTCCCTCGCCAGGGAGGCCCTCTGGCTTTGTCAGTGTCGACAGCCAAGATCCCTGGGAGTCAACCACGCAGGCGGTTTGAGGGCACGGCATCTCCCAAGGGTCTTTCTGCTGTGTTCTCTGGGACACGGAGGAAATCGGCAAGCTGTGGGGCCTGGTTAGAGGGTGCCCTTGTCAAACGTCCGTAGCAAAGAGCTTTCCGTGAAGCCAAAGCAGCTGTTTTTCAGCGGTCTCTCTCTAACCCTCTTCAGACCAGTGGGGCTTCGAGGATGGATCAGGCATTGGTGTTTGGGCTGTTTTGGGGTCAAAAGGCCTCTGTGATGAGAATAGGGGGAGTTGTGGGGTTTTAGAAAAAGGGCTTTCTGCTAAATGTACGTCTTCCCTACAGGGTTCTCAGTTCTGCCCCCAAATTGACACACCCTTTAGCTGCATGAATGGGGTACTGTTGGAATTGAAAGTTGGACACACGAAGGAAGCACCTTTCAAGGAGGCAGACCTGTGCCTCTTCTGCCCAGGCCTCTCCCCTGCCCCCACATGTGGGGTTCAGAAAGGATGAAATTGAGGGCAAAGCCTCTGGAGCTACTTCCTGCTGGTGATGCAAGAAGCCGGGGAATCAGAGGAGACACAGGGAGGAGCCAGGAGCTGGGGGCCTGAAGGCTTCCGATGGAGAAACCCAGACTATACCTGCCACACCTGAGGGGTCGTGCCGATGTGACTGTGGCGTGTGTGCATACACCTCCTGGAAGACAGCGGGGCCTGAGAGGAGGGTGAGCAAGCCCCACCACTCTGCTGATGCAGGGCGCCCTCCTGCCTCACCTGGCGCCTTCCTAGCCCAGGGCGGGGGCTCATCCATAAATACAGATGGCACTCATTTCCCTGGCTTCTCCCAGAGCTGCTGTGAATGTCAAGTGGGAAGATGGATACACAAGACAACGCTTGGGAAAGTGGACATCTTGGGCAGAAGTGCCAGCTGCTTACTGGGTGGACTCTGATGTTCACCGCCAGGCCATCTGGCGGCACTCTGGAGCGTCATCACCATCTCGATGCACATTGTGAAAGTCTCAGGACAAAACCACCTTCTGTTTACTGTAATGACACACGAGAGCATCGAGCTTCCTCCTGCCACAGGGCTCGGCCCCGTTCTCACCTCTTCCCACCTGCTGCCTCCTGAGTCTCCCCCTTCTGCCTCCAAGGCTGAGGTCTGCAGGATGGGCTGTGAGTGGGAAGTGTTAGATTAGCTTAGATATACGTGGGATCAGCTTAGTGAGCCATCCCTGTAGCTCAAATGGTAAAGAATCTGCCTACAGATCCCTGGGTTGGGAAGTTCTTCTGGAGATGGGAATGGCAATCCACTCCAGTACTCTTGCCTGGAGAATTCCATGGACAGAGAAGCCTGGAGGGTTACAGTCCGTGGGGTCACAAAGCATCGGACATGACTGAGCAACTAACACACACCGCTCAGTGTTAGATAAGCTTACATATAGATACAGGTCGGGTAGCTTAGAGTATGACTTTAAGTGTTGCTGTGTGACTATGTCTGTTTAAAATAAGAAAGCTGGTTACTATCATAGCCATGAGGACCCAGATGGCGCCTCCCTGGTCTCTGAGTCGGTGGCACTTACCTCTTCTCCCCTGGTCGGGGCCCCCAAGGCAGAGCAGAGGGACCCTCAGCTGTGGTTTGCCCTGTAGACCAGGGCGTCTGCATTTACACGTGCCAGGCCAGTGGATTTACTTCTCACTTCATCAGGGTCTGAGGAAGTCAACCCCTTCAAAAGGAGGTTGTAAAGTGTTCCGAGAAGAAAATGTGGATTGAAGATGTTGCTGCTGCTGCTGCTGCTAAGTCGCTTCAGTTGTGTCTGACTGTGCGACCCCAGAGACGGCAGAAGATGTTGCTAATAACGCACAAACTGGCGGCGAAGGAAACCGATGAAACTTCTGTGTCTGGCACAGGCTCGTCCTCAGCTACGGAATCAGTGAGGATCTAACAGGGTTTGACAAGAGGAAGGTGGGCAAAAGGACTCAAAATTATTAAGAAAGCTACATGTGGTATGGATTTACACTCCCTATCATTTCTGAAAAATTAATTGAGGAGTAGTTTCTATAGAATAACATCCGTTTTAGTGGCGGGCTTCCCTGGTGGCTCAGACGGTAAAGCGTCTGCCTGTAATGCAGGAGACCAGGGTTCCATCCTTGGCTTGGGAAGATCCACGGAAGAAGGAAATGGCAACCCACTCCAGTATTCTTGCCTGGAGAATCTCGTGAATGTAGAAGCCTGGTAGGCTACAGTGCATGGGGTCGCAAAGAGTCGGCCACGACTGACCAACTTCACTTTCTTTATTTTAGTGGTGAGAAGGTGTGTCCTAAGGAAAGTTTACCCCTGTGATCACCACCAGGATCAAGATACAGAAGAACTCATGGCCCTGGAGGGGTCCCTTGCCTTCAGCCCAGGCAAACCTCATCACCTTTCTGCGACTATAGTTGAATTTCATGATGATGGAACCGCACAGTTTGTCCTCTAGTGTCTGGCTGCTTCTGCTCAGCATAATAATTCTGATGTTCGTTCATGTTGTGAGTGTGAGTAGATTAATTTTTTTTATTGCTAACTGTGCTCTGGTGTGTGGCTTCAGGATTGTTCATCCACTCATCTACAGATGTGAATTTCAGTTGTATCCAGGTTAAAAAAAAATAAAGGCTCTGTTTTTCCTCTCCTGCAACATTCGACTTCACGTCTGACACCAGGTGTGTGGGTCCCCCACCCCCAGGATCCTCAGGGAAAGGCTGGGTGGCCTGTGGCATTTCGGTTCTCACACTATCTGCCTGGAGATGGGGTGCGTCCTGCAGGTTCAGGGCTCCATACGGGACTGGCCTCACAGCAGACCCCACTCGAGAGTCTAGGCTGCCCCATGGGCATAGATTAGAGGTCCCCTCGAGCCCCCTCCTTGGGTTCCATGATCTGCTAGGGCAACTCTCAGAACTCTGGAAAGCAGCCTCCTTGCTAGATCATGAGTTTGTTATAAAAGGGTACAACTTGGGAACCGCCGGATGGAAGAGACGCACAGGGAGAGGGGTGGGGAAGGGGTGGGGGCGTCCATGCTCCCTCCAGACCACCGCCCTCTCAGCATCTCCAGATGCTCACCAACCTGGAAGGTCTCTGAACCCAGTCTCGGTGGGTTTCTATGGAGGCCTAAGCATGACTGATCAAATCACTGGCTACTGATGGCGAATGCTGCTCCAGCCTCCATCCCTTTCCCTGTCCAGCAAGCTGGGGAGAGGGTGGTGTTGAAAGTTCCCACCCTCCAATCACCTTGTTGGTCCTCCTGGCTACCAGCCCCCACCCAGGCAGCCATCCAGAAGCCCCCAGGCCCCAGTCCTCTCGTTAATAAATGAAAAGACCTCCCTCCCAAGATTCCAAGGCTTTTCAGATGCTGCGTGTCTTTCTGAAAACTAAAGTTTTATTTCTGATTAAGTCTAGTTTTCATCTGATTTCCTTTTTGGTTCATGTTTTTTGGATCCTAACAAAACTGCCTATTCCAAGCTCTCAAAAGATTTTCTCCTTGGTTTCTTCCAGAAGTTTCACAAATCTGGCTTTTACATTTAGGACTATAATCTTTTTATCTCATTCACTTTTTGAGGTTCTTGGTTTATTAAAACATAAAGATCTCCAAGGGAGAGACACAGAAATTCTGGGATATTTTGCATATCAGCATTAAATAAAGTAATGCTTTAATAAAGAGAAAAGCAATAAGACTTTTCTGTTTTCAACATAATTATGGGATTTATAAAAAAGAAAAAAAATTAAGTAATAGTTTGCTCCAGGGAGTGTAGATTGAGAAAGAGACACAAAATTATTCTCCAGTCTCCTGTTATTGTGTTTCTGACAGCATGTACAGACTGGTGTGTTTAAAAACTCCACTGTATTCTATAATAGTTTGCACCTCTTCCCTCCATTTTTTTTAAGATAAAGCTTCTTTTTTTTTTTTTTTGCATCCCTGGCCATCTTGTGATTGTGGGTGAAGAGGCATCTGTTTTTGTTGTTGGTCGTTTGCTAAGTTGTGTCCGACCCTTTTCGACTCTGTGGGCTGCAGCAGGCAAGGCTCCTCTGTGCTTCACTGTCTCCTGGAGTTTGCTCACATTCACGTCCATTGAGTTGCTGATACCATCCAGCCATCGCAACCTCTGTCACCCCTTCTCCTTGTGCCCTCAATCTTGCCTAGCATCCGGGTCTTTCTTTTCTAATGAGTCAGCTCTTCGCATCAAGTAGCCAAAGTATTGGAGCTTCAGCTTCAGTATCAGCCCTTCCAATGAGTATTCAGGGTTGATTTCCTTTAGGATGGACTGGTTTGCTCTCCTTGCTGTCCAAGGGCCTCTCAAGAGTCCTCTTTACTTTGAGGTAATTGTAGATCCACCTGCACTTTAGGAAATCATGCAGGGGTCTGGCATGGTCCCGTGGGCCTTTGCCCAATGGTAGCATCGTCTAAAACTATAGAGCAGAACTGCAACCAGGGCTCTGTTATTGATGCAGTCAAGTATAGAATGTTCCATCACCAGAAGGACCCACAGGGTGCCTTTTTACAGCCATACTCATTTCCCTCTGCCTCCATCCCTGGTTAGCTCCTGGCAACCACTCATCTGCTCTCAAATTCTATGCTTTTGTCATTTGAAGAATGCTGCATGGTTGGGATCTTAGATTATGACACCATTTGGATTTGGCTTTTTTCACTGAGCTTAATTCTCTGGAGATTTATGCAGGTCATAGCACGTGTTAGTAGGTCGTTCCTTTGTATTGCTAGGCAGGAGTCTATGGTTGGAGAAGGAAATGGCAACCCACTCAGTACTCTTGCTTGGGAAATCCCATAGACAGAGAAGCCTGGCGGGCTACAGTCCATGTGGCCGCAGAAGAGTCAGACACAACTTTGTAACTAAATGACAAGCACTCCATGGTGTGGATGGACTACAGTTTTTATAACCATCCATCCGTTGAACGACAGGCTGAGTTGCCTCCAGTTTTGTCTGTAATGAATGAAGATGCTATAAATATTCATACACAGGTTCCATCTGAACATGAGTCTCCATGACTCTGGGATAGTGGCCAGGAGTTCAATTGCTGGGTCATCTGTTTAGCGTTCACGGACGTTTAGTTTTTGTGGAAACTGCCAAAATATCTGCCAGGGTGGCTGTACCATTTTATGGTCATCTAGTTTCTCTGGATTCCAGCCAGCATTTGCTGATGTCACTATTTTTAATTTTAACCATTCCAGTAGGTGTTTAGTGATATCAAATGGTGGTTTTAATTTGCGTCTTCTAGTGGCTAATGACGCTGAGCATCTTTTTATGTGCTTGTTTGCCATCTCTGTATCCTCTTTGGCAAAATGTCTTTTGCTCATTTTTTAATGAGACCATTTTTTTTTTTTACTGTGGTTTGACTGTTCTTTATATATTCTAAATTTATTAGTCTTTGTCAAATATATGGTTTACAACTATTTTATCCTGCCCGTAGCTTGACTTTTTTATCCTGTTAACAGTCTTTTGCAAGTAGCAGTTTTAATTTTGCTCAAGTCCATTTGATCAGTTTTTCCTTTTATGATTGTGGTGTTGGTATCAAGT
Organism: Connochaetes taurinus; assembly: GCA_006408615.1. Taxonomy (NCBI): domain Eukaryota; kingdom Metazoa; phylum Chordata; class Mammalia; order Artiodactyla; family Bovidae; genus Connochaetes; species Connochaetes taurinus. The sequence continues at coordinate 39,246 of SJXO01002138.1, forward strand.
CTGAGAACTCTTTGCCTAGTCCTAGACTGTGAAGATTATCTCATGTTTTATTTCCTAAACTTTTTATAGTTTTATATTTTACCTTTGTCCGTGATCTATTTTTAGCTGATTTTTGTCTAAGGTATAAGACATAGGTCAAAGCCCTCTTTTCTGTTTTCTTGCCTGTGGATGACCAATTCGTGTTCCAGCACCATTTGTTGAAAAAGCTGCCTTCCCTTCATTGAATTGTTTTTGCATATTTGTGGAAAATCAGTTTGGCATCAGTGTGGGTCTATGTTTGGGCTGCTTGATCTGTTCCATTCTCTGTGTCTCTCTCTGCCAGTACTATGCAGTCTTGATTATTGCATCTATATATTGATAGTGAGTCTTGAAATCAGGTAGACTGATCCTTTCTTAGTCTACTTTTTCAAAATTATTTTAGCTCTTCAAGTTCCTTTGCCTTTTCATATAAATTTTAGAATAATCTTGTCTCTATTTATAAAATCTCTTGCTGGGATTTTGATAGAAATTACATTAAACCTGAATATCAGTTTGAAAGGAACTGACATGATTGTTGTGTTGAGTCTTCCAATCCATGAGCATGGTATGTTTCTACATAGGCTTAAGTCTTCTTTGATTTATAACATTGTGTAATTTTCAGAATACAAGTTCTGTACATGCTAGTGTATAGAAATGAATTGGATTTGGATGGAGACAGGACTGGACAGGATGGACCTGGTGGGGGCTGGATGAGGACTTTGTCAAAGGAGAGTGTGGGGTAGGGGTGGGAGGGGCCAGGCCAGGACAAACTGCCCTCAGAGCGGGGGTTGGAGGTGAGGCTGGAGAGGGAGGTGTGAGAGGAACCAGTGGCTGGCAGCTGTGGTCTGTGCAGAAGGCTTGGCGCATCTGCTGATCAAGCTTGGGAGACAGTGATGGGCAGCTGAGGGGAGGGCTGGGCCCAGGGCAGCCTGTATGTGCCATGTGGGGCCTTCTCCAAATGACACGGGAGACGGGCGACCTTCAGCCTGCCGGGATGGTCTTCATGATCCTGGACCTTTACTGGGCATCCCTGGTAACTCACCTCCTTTAGAAAGGACTCCTCTGCTCTCTGCTGGCCTGGTTTCTGAAAGATGGGATGTTCTCACCAACAATTCTCTCTCCTACTGGTTACCACGTCTGGTCCTTCCACCGTGACTCACGGCACCTGAGGCCCAGGCCCCTCAGAGCCCGGGCACCGTCCTGCCCCTCTCTGCCTGCTCCCCTTGAGATGTGTGTCTGGATTTGCTCAGAGACGGGACACTCGTCTTCCATGTGAGCTTGTGTGTGTGTGTGTTCATAGCAATGAAAGTGTCCTGCCAGCTTGTCGGGGAGCCAGGCCTGTTGCAGAAACACTGAATGTGGGCGTGTGGCATTCACTCAGCTAGTGTTGTGGGTGTGGTATTCCTTGGCAGAGACGCCCCCTGCGATGCCTGGTCCCACTGTGAATCCATGAGTTGTTGGCCTTTCCCAGGAAACCACAGGCACCCCCCGGGCCCAGCTCGTATGCACGGATGGTTTTGTGCTTTCCTGGCCGACGCTGCCCTGTGCTCTCCCATGGGCCCTGTGGTCCTGCCAGCCGCCCCACACATCCCTGCAGGGGGACACCCTGGCATACGTCAGGGACGGGCTGCTCGCAGAGTCTCATTTCTCTGCTCCCTCTCCACCTTGTGCATGGCCCCCATGGGGGGCTCATCATGGGCAGAGAACATTAGCTGGTGCTGCAGCTGGAGAGTAAAACCCAGTCACAGAAATAATAATGGAGGGACGTTCTTTAGCTGACGTCCCGGCAAAACTGAATTGGGCAGGATGGCTGAGTGCTTATGTGAGCCTTGCCTGGGGGCTGGTCAGTGAGGGCCGAGCGAAGTTCTCCTGCAGGGGGTGGGGATGAGGGTCCCGCCCCCTCCATCGCTCACACTCATTTGCTGTGTGGTGGCCGTTCAGGGATGAAGCAGCCTAAGCAGGTGCTCCCTGCTTTGTGCAGCTTCTCTGCCTGGGAGCCCTCCAGCCCAGCCATGGCCTGGCTTCCTTTGGATTTTCTGTTTTGAGAACTGGCCTTTCCCATCTTTTGGGGCTACTCCTCCCCTCCTAGCTGGCTCCTTTGGGGGTAGTAGTCCATGTGAATAACTGTCAAAACTCACCTATTTATATCTTTCTAATAGGGGCAGCTGTGAGGAGATACCCCTCGTCCAAGGTAAAAGAAACCCAAGTAAGACAGTAGGTGTTGCAAGAAGGCATCAGAGGGCAGACACACTGAAAGCATAATCACAGAAAACTAGCCAATTTGATCACACGGACACAGCCTTGTCTAACTCAATGAAACTAAGCCTTGTTGTGTGGGGCCACCCAAGATGGACGGGTCATGGTGGAGAGGTCTGACAGAATGTGGTCCACTGGAGAAGGGAATGGCAAACTACTTCAGTATTCTTGCCTCGAGAACCCCATGAACAGTGTGAAAAGGCAAAATGATAGGATACTGAAAAAGGAACTCCCCAGGTTGATAGGTGCCCAATATGCTACAGGAGATCAGAGGAGAAATAACTCCAGAAAGAATGAAGGGATGGAGCCAGAGCAAAAACAACACCCAGCTGTGGATGTGACTGGTGATAGAAGCAAGGTCTGATGCTGTAAAGAGCAATATTGCATAGGAACCTGGAATGTCAGGTCCATGAATCAAGGCAAATTGAAGTGGTCAAACAGGAGATGGCAAGAGTGAACGTCGACATTCTAGGAATCAGTGAACTGGAATGGGTGAATTTAATTCAGATGACCATTCTATCTACTACTGTGGGCAGGAATCCCTTAGAAGAAATGGAGTAGCCATCATGGTCAACAAAAGACTCTGAAATGCTGTACTTGGATGCAGTCTCACATAGGAACCTGGAATGTCAGGTCCATGAATCAAGGCAAATTGAAGTGGTCAAACAGGAGATGGCAAGAGTGAACGTCGACATTCTAGGAATCAGTGAACTGGAATGGGTGAATTTAATTCAGATGACCATTCTATCTACTACTGTGGGCAGGAATCCCTTAGAAGAAATGAAGTAGCCATCATGGTCAACAAAAGAATCTGAAATGCAGTACTTGGATGCAGTCTCAAAAATGACAGAATGATCTCTGTTCGTCTCCAAGACAAACCATTCAATATCACAGTTATCCAAGTCTATGCCCCAACCAGTAATGCTGAAGAAGCTGAAGTTGAACGGTTTTATGAAGACCTACAAGACCTGTTAGAACCAACACCCAAAAAAGATGTCCTTTTCATTATAGGGGACTGGAATGCAAAAGTAGGAACCCAAGAAACACCTGGAGTAACGGGCAAATTTGGCCTTGGAATACGGAATGAAGCAGGACATAGGCTAATACAGTTTTGCCAAGAGAACGCACTGGTCATAGCAAACACCCTCTTTCAACAACACAAGAGAAGAGTCTACACATGGACATCACCAGATGGTTAACACTGAAATCAGATTGATTATATTCTTTGCAGCCAAAGATAGAGAAGCTCTATACAGTCAAGACCAGGAGCTGACTGTGGCTCAGATCATGAACTCCTTCTTGCCAAATTCAGACTTAAATTGAAGGAAGTAGGGAAAGCCACTAGGCCGTTCAGGTATGACCTAAATCAAATCCCTTATGATTATACAGTGGAAGTGAGAAATAGATTTAAGGGACTAGATCTGATAGACAAGAGTACCTGATGAACTATGGACAGAGGTTCATGACATTGTACAGGAGACAGGGATCAAGACCATCCCCATGGAAAAGAAATACAAAAAAGCAAAGTGGCTGTCTGAGGAGGCCTTACAAATGGCTGTGAAAAGAAGAGAAGCAAAAAGCAAAGATATACCCATTTGAATGCAGAGTTCCAAAGAATAGCAAGGAGAGATAAGAAAGCCTTCCTCAGCGATCAATGCAAAGAAATAGAGGAAAACAAGAGAATGGGAAAGACTAGAGATCTCTTCAAGAAAATTAGAGATACCAAGGGAAC
>SJXO01002138.1:43347-87104 GCA_006408615.1 Connochaetes taurinus
TTTTTTCCTACTTGAAGATTAATTTGTTATTGAAACATTTTTGGAAAAGACACAGCCTAGATCATTTTATTTTATGCAGAAGTGAACAAGGAGTCAGGTACAAATGATTATTGATTTGGGGCTCCTGTGATCACATTATTATTTGGTTTAAATGATTAATGCCATGAACTTTAAAGATTGATCTATCAGTTTCTACATTTTGGATTCTGCAAATAGTTTTACAGTCAATAGGTTTACAGAAACTCTGGAAACTTAGATTTTCATGTTCCAGTGGAAATCGTGGTGTGCAATACCACTGGGAAAAATAGGGCTTTAAAAAATGGTTTTAAAATAGGTTTTTCTACTGGCATAATGAAATGTTTTCCATTTTGTTTCTCTAGCCAGACCAGGATTTGGGAGAAACCGTTTTAGTTTATGAAGAGTGTAGTTTCCAGTTGATCAAAGGCCCCTTCCCTATATTTGCTTTAATTAATATTAATGCAAGTTGGTAATTAATATGTGACTTGGACTACAGTGGAATGTATGTTATTTAGACTAATTGCGTATTTAACAGCCTGTAAAACCAATGACATGGATAACAGTTTGCAATAGGAAAACAGAAAATGTGGAAAATGAGAGATAGTGTTGGGCTCACAGCCAGCCCACGTGACCTGCGCGGGTTCTGCAGTCATTTATCCGCTGTTCCTCCATCCAGGAGCTCTCGGGATAACCTCGGAATTAGCAGCACCAGCCTTTTCTGCTCTTGCAGGACCTTGACGCTGTTTGACGAGAGTTAATGTTTTTCTTGGTTTGGATCTCTTTCAAACAGCGGCTCAGTGGCTTGCCGAGTAGGTGGTGGGGCTGCAGTGGCCGCGAGGCGTGTGGTCCCACCTAGGTCCCTTTCCTCATCCTTTATTCCAGCATCCTGCAGGTGCAGTTGGACCGTGCCTTCAGAAAGCCTGCAATCTCTCTCACTGTGGGGGTGAGGTTCCACAATTAAAATAGTGTGCTTTCCAGCCCTTAGGCTCACATGGAGAATTCTGAGGCATGGCGTACTCTGGCTTGATGGAACTAATTAGGTTTAATTAAAAAATTTCAGGAATAACTATTGGAAAACCTCCTGGGCTTGAGAGGAAAGCATGGAATTTTCCCGCGTGGAGATACGCCCTCCCCTGACTGATATCTTGCAGATCTATTATTAATGTCTTTTATCACTTTGACAATAGAATTGGGTCTCCTTTGCTCTGTTATCCTTTGATCATTGAAATGAAGCTTTGATTCTATATTTCACTCATCACCGAAATGAGTCCTTGGACCTTTAATGCCTGAAGGTAGATACCTTCAAAGAATTCTGACTTTATGGCAGCTTCTCCCCCACACTGCTGCTACCGAAACATGCTTGGATGAAACAGCGCCGTCTAAGGGGATCCGCTTGGGTGGCAACTGAGGGCGAGGGGGTGGAGAGGGCGGGGCAGGGGGCCTTCCCACCTCCTGTGACTTCACCTCTGCAGTGTGCTTCCACAGGAGTCCTGACGCCGCTGGCGGCTTTTGGTGCAGTTTCGTTCAGAGCCTGACCACCCGGAGTTGGCATAGAGTCTGTGAGTTAAAGGGCCAGTTCCCACAAGGCTGTCCTCACCTCATTTGGGGCTTCCCAGGTCACCCGCACCTCTGTCCAACTTGGCTACAAAGTCAGGGGTTCCTATAGCACCTCTCAGGTTTAATAATTCACTGGAATGACTCATAGGGCTCAGGAAACATTATACTCACCATGATCATTTTATTATGAAGGGTACAAACCATTGGTTGGATGAAGAGGTACACCAATGAGGTCTGGAAGGATCCCAAGTTCAGGGGCAACTGTCCCCGAGAAGCTGGAGTGCTTCATCTTCTGGTGTATCCATATGATTGTCAATCAGGAAGCTCCCTAACCCCATGGCCCAGAGTTCTTACCAGTATGTCTGAGCAGTCAAAAGTACGGTTTTTACAGTAGTCATATATGGATGTGAGAGTTGGACCATAAAGAAGGCTGAGCACCAAAGAATTGATGCTTTTGAACTGTGGTGCTGGAGAAGACTCTTGAGAGTTCCTTGGACTGCAAGGAGATCAAACCATCAATCCTAGAGGAAATCAACTCTGAATAGTCATTGGAAGGACTGTTGCTGAAGGTGAAGCTCCAATACTCTGGCCACCAGATGCGAAGAGCCAACTCATTGGAAAAGACCCTGATGCTGGGAAAGATTAAAGGCAAAAGGAGAAGGGGTGGCAGAGGATGAGATGGTTAGATGGCATTACTGACTCATTGGACATGAATCTGAGCAAACTCCAGGAGATAGTGAAGGATAGGGGAGCCTGGCATGCTGCAGTCCATGGAGCTGCAAAGAGTCAGACGTGACTTAGTGACTGGACACCACCACCAGCATTCTGCAGGCACGGTGGGTTCAATCACTGGCCATGTGGTTGGACTCAGCCTCTAGCCTCTCAGTCCCTGGAGGCCAGGCAGCTGAAGTTCTAGCTCCGGAAACCACAGGTGGTTCCTCTTCCGGAGACCAGCCGCATCCTGAAGCTCCATCCTTCCTCTCCTAGAGTCACCTCATTAGCATAATCAAGACTCCCTTGCCCCTGGTACTCAAGAAATTCCAAGGGATTCTGAAGCTCTGTGCAAAGACCAGATCTCTTTTTCATTAGATCACAGCGGTCTCGGGCAAAGTGCCTGAAACCCAGGCCAAGCTATGCATTCCCAGACGCTGGTGACACATCGGCCAGAAACAGCCGGTTCAAGTGACCTCGGGGAGGGGCTGCTCCCCAACCTCGCAGGTCAGCTGTCCTTGCAGCGCAGGCGCTCCGGGACTGCGACCAGGTCCCCCCAACCCTAGAATGTGGGTCCTGGAACTCGGAGACAGGAGACCAAGGCCTAGTCTGTACTGCTCACTGCGGTCCCCAGAAGTGGCCCAAGAGACGCTTGTCAAATTCATGCTTCACACCCTGAGACAAGACAGACAGAACCAACATATGAGAGAGGACAAGAACGCGACCTTTTCTAGATGTGACCTCGGAGGAGATTATGTGGGGGATTCCTTTGCTTCAAGACTTAACGCTTTGCTCTTGTCATCCAGACATCAGCAGAGGGACCCTGTTAGGAAAGTTTCAAATGAAATCGCTGAACTCTTGCACGCAGCGAACCTGCACACACGCCATTCCTTGTGGGTCTAAACCTAGATTCCCCCGCTGTCCCCGCAAGGCAGGGTCAGGACACCAGGGCCTGCGGGTCAAGTGTGTCTCCTGGTCTGCTTCCTCTGAACCCAGTCCTATGCTGCTCATTGTGTCTGGCCTGCTTCTCTGACGCTGGGCAGGGATGAGAAGCTGCAGCAGAGACCCCACGGCCTGCACAGCTGAAAATGCGCCCTCTCTGGCCCTGCACAGAAGCGTCTCTGGTTCTTCGGCGCCCCCAGCGTGTTAGCTGTCCTGCAGGTCCTCAGCACCGGCTGACGCCTCCTCCAGCGTGACTGAGGCGAGGCCCCCGGACTCTGCCCTGTGGGCTTTCTGTCTGAAGCAGCGGGCTCACGGGGGATTTCATCGGAAGGCACAGTGTCCTCTGAAGAGGGGCCGCGTCACTCCGTAGCAGGAGGAGCGGCAGCCCAGGGGGTTTCAGATTGTATTTACTAACATCTCCTCTCCATTACACTGCGGTACAGGTGTGCTCCCCACAGGTGGAGACGAAGTGCTGCCAGGCTCTTGATCCACAGGGACCCCCGGGCGCCTAGAGACCCCCACCCCCGTCTCCTCCTCCTATAGTAAAAATGAAGAAGCAGCAGCCCGAGGCGAGGTTTAGGGAATTACAGAGGCTCCCGGACCGTCTGATCAGTCGCCTTTCCCCAGTCCTTAGCTCAGCTGGTGCCTGCCCCATCTGGAGGAATCCCTTCCTTCAGGCCCTCTGTGTCCCTCCTGGGCACCCTCCTGGGTGTCCCCGGGTGTCCTCTGACCTCGCTGCTCCCTTGGTGCTCTTTTCCTGAGGAGCTCAGAGCCAGGCACCTGAGCTCTCTGAGGCTCCTGAGGGCCTTCAGGCTTTGGGACCCCTTCTATGACTGCGGACACGTCACAGGATGGAGGGTCATGGTGTGTGGGGGGATGGTTCTCACCTGGGGCCCGTAGGGATGGGGGTTCCCCCCATCTAAGCACTTGATCTTTGGAAACTGTGCTTCGACTTCTGACTTATCAGATCTGGAAAGCGAAACTGAAAGTGTTAGTTTCTCCAGGTGAGATTACTGGAGTGGGTAGCCACTCCCTTCTCCAGGAGATCTTCCCGACCCAGGGATCAAGCCTGGGTCTCCTGCACTGCAGGCAGATTCTTTACCATCTGAGCCACCAGGGAAGCTTCTCAGATCTTGGATTTAGTTAAACCTTGAAGCTGATCTGTGTGCTGACATCTGAGAAAGCCCTTGATTTTCTCTGGCTGAGTTGAGGGGCGTGGGGCAGGATGGCTCACACTGCTGTCACTCTGGCTGAGCTGACCAAGGGTGAAAAAGCACTTCAGGTTGGCTGCTGCTGCTGCTAAGTTGCTTCAGTCGTGTCCGACTCTGTGCAACCCTATGAACAGCAGCCAACCAGGCTCCTCTGTCTATAACATTCTCCAGGCAAGAACACTGGAGTGGGTTGCCAAAACTCGAAGCCAGTCGCACCTCAGATGGAACTTGAGCCCACAATCTGTGGCTTAGGGGGGAACTCAGAAGGTCACTTTGCATTTAGAAATAGGCAACCTTTACAGTTAGGGTCTGCCCCAGGGGTGGAGCGTGCTGAACGTTCTTGAATCCACGTGGACGTCCAGGCATGGGCTGGGTCTCTCCGCCACCAAGGCTGCTGGCCTGGTGGTCTGCTGGCCTACTCCTGGCCTGGTCATTACTGCCGGGACCCAGACTCCCCTCTGGGGGCCTTCATGCCCATTGCCAGTGGCCCCAAGTACGGCCACCAGGGACCCTCCCTTGGGCGTCCCCTCACCCTGTGGCTAGCACTGCTGTGCTCTCTGGAAGCCCCGGCCTCCTGCACCTGCACCACCAACATGGCCTCAAGCTGGGCTGGGAGCGCCGGGCCCCGGGGACCTGCCCCGTCCTGCGTGGGGACACTTCCCTGCGTGCTCTCCCCCACCCACACCAGGTGCCCACTGGACTTCCCATGGCCCATCCCCTCCGACGGGCAGGTTCACGTCTGGTCTCCGTTGAAGGAGGCTGCAGGGTACCAGGCGGTCTGACTCAGAATCTGGTCCATGTGGGACCCACGCCATAGCTGTTTCGGTATCAGTCTGACTCAGCGTAAAGGCAGTTCTGGTTTGGCACATAGCAGCAGCAGTAATTCAGCAACTAATTGTCGTTGAATTAATAAATGAGTGAATGAAACAGCTGTTTTTGCTGCTGATTTTAAAGGAACAGGGAATTTCAGTTACACTCAAGTGTTAATCACTCAGTAGTGGCCGACTGTTTGCGACCTCATGGATTACAGCTCACCAGGCTTCTCTGTCCGGGAGATTTTTCAGACAACGATACTGGAGTGGGTTGCCATTTCCTCCTCCAGGGGATCTTCCCGACCCAAGGATCGAACCTGGGTCTCCTGCACTGCAGGCAGATTCTTTACCAACTGAGCTACAAGGGACGCCCGAGTTATACTCTAAAAGCTTATTGAAATATTTCCCAGGGCCGCCTGGAGCCTCTGGGGGCAGCCGATGCTGGGTCAGGAGCAGATGCCGAGCCCGACGCTGCCCCCTGCTCGTCCCGGCTGGTGAGTCGGGCACCGTGCCCTCCGTCTCGGCCTCCTCATCTGCACGGTGTGGTTGGAGCCCCCATAGGAGGGCGAGTGAGCCGCACTGGGAGGTGCTCAGAGCAGGAGCTTGGCTGTGAGTGGGGGCTTCCCACGCACAGCCATGTGCGCTCCTGAGCTTGGAAGTGAACCCCCCGAGGGGCAGCTCTTGCTTCCCTCCCCAAGGCTCTGTGCTGGCGCTCCTGGGCACCCGCGTCAGTGGAGGGGCCCCTCTGCGGCCCCCCGGAGATTTTCTGCTCAGGCTCTCATGGGGTGAAGTCAGAGGGTCTGCCGGGTTGGGTTCCCTGCTGGGAGTTCTGGGACAAACCCCTTCTGCTCATTCGGGTGCTGGCAGAATTCAGTTCTGTGAGGTTGCAGGACTGACTTCCCGGGTCCCTGCTGGCTGGCTGGCTGCTGGGGTGGTCCCCAGGTTCTGCAGGCTGCCCTGCCTTGGCTCCTGGCCGCCTCCCTCCGCCATCAGAGCCCGTGGTCCCCCTGCTTCCACACTCTGCTCCCTCCCCTCTGCCTTGTCTCTCTTCCGCTCCTTTCCTGCCTTTAAGGACTCACGTGACTGCACTAGGCCGACCCAGATAATCCTGGACATGCTCCCGATTTTAGAGTCGGGTGATTAGGGACCTTAATTCCATCTGTAAAGTCCCTTCCCGGTGATAGCGAGGTGAACAGTGTCTCTTCAAAGTTCACGTCCACCAGAACTTCAGGGTGACCTTATTTGGAAATAGGATCATTGGAGCTGTAAATAGTTGAGGCCCAAGATTAAGCTGGATTAGGATGGACCCTGAGTCCAATGACAGGTGTCCTTATGAGAAGAGAAGAGACACAGAGACCTGGAGAAGAAGGCATTTACCTGAGGACGGAGCCAGAGCTGGAGTGATGAGTCTGCAAGCCCAGGACTCCGAAGACTGCCAGGAGCTCCAGAAGCCGGAGCAGCCAGGAAAGATGACTGCTCAGAGCCTTCGGAGGGAGCGTGGTCCTGCTGACACCGGATACTGGCTTCCTCCGCATCTGGAACACAAGAGAATACGTTTCTTTTGTGTTAAGACATTTTAATCCTAAAGGAAACCAACCCTGAATATTCATTGGAAGGACTGATGCTGAAGCTCCACTACTCTGGCCACCAGATGCGAAGAGTCAACTCATTGGAAAAGACCCTGATGCTCGGAAAGATTGAGGGCAGGAGGGGAAGGGGGCAGCAGAGGACGAGATGGTTGGATGGCATCACCGACTCAATGGACATGAGTTTGAGCAAACTCTGGGAGAAGGTGAAGGACAGGGAGGCCTGGCATGCTGCAGTCCATGGGGCCACAAATAGTTGGATATGACTTAGTGACTGAGCAACAGGGAACCTCCCGGTTCATGGTGATTTGATACGGAGGCCCCGGAAGTGAGTACAGACGGCCATGTCCAGATTAGAGCTCGATGGGCAAACCAGAGGATGGAGACTGGAGGGGTGTCTTTTTTAATATTTAGTTTTACTTGTCTGGCTGTGCTGGGTGTTAGCTGCGGCACATGGGATCTTCTGTCTTTGTTTTGGCAGGCAGGGTGTTTAGTTGAGGCATGGGATCCAGTGCCCTGACCAGGAATCAAACCCTGGTGACCCTCTGGTGCAGAGTAACCCTGTGTTGGAAGCGTGGGGTCTTAGCCTCCGACCACCAGGGCAGTCCCTGGAGGGGATGACTTCTGAATCCTGCCTCTCACAATGTGCTGCAGAGTCCTTTGTATTGTAAATGCAAGGGGCTGTGATGCGAAATGTGTGTGCTTCCCATATTTATAAAGACACTCTGTCTAGGGTGCTGGTGCTGTGATAAAATGATGTGCCTGATTCAGACAGCTCTCTAGACTTTTCATTCTGTATTAGCCGTCTGAGTGTTAGAAACCAGAGTTAATTAATAAGGCATATTTTTTGCCAGGGAGTAATGCAACAATGATGTAAGATTTATTCCCCATCAGTCTGGATGAGCAAGGAGAGGTTGAGGCAGAGGGAAAGCACCAGGAAACCTGTCAGTGATTAAATCTGAAGGCACCAATGACCCTCCACACAGAGGAGGAGGAAGGAGGTTACTGTCATAAACGCTGGGGACCTTTACCCAGAGGGTCGGCCCTTATTTTCTCCTCTAGATGCAAACACTTTCTCTGGATTTATCTCCATTGTGTGGGGAAAAAATCAATATAAATATCCTATAGCTAGAATATGGAGACAGGAATGTTTCCCCAAATAGGACATTGAGAGTGAGGATTTCTGAGTCATACTGCTTTATGTTCAAGGCTTCACTCAGTCGAGGCATCCCTTACCTGCGGCCCCTTAATTGTATGTGTGGGTATGCAAATGTGTATGTCAGTCCTTGGGGCCAAAAACACCTGGATGTTGGGGGATAAATAAGGCCAGCTGCTGCTTCTGTGGCTGAAGGAAAGTCACCCAAGGTCACTGCAGCTTAGGTGCAGTCTCTATGGGGATGCGGTGAAGCCAGGCACCAAGCACGCCTAAATCCCAGTGGTGGTGAAGCCAGAAAGGTTTCGTCTCCCTCAGTTTTCTTCTCCATCAGACACTGGAGGGTCCTCACTCAGGGGCCCAGGCTCTACCACCTGCAGGGGCTCCAGTCGTGGCAGCGGGGAAACCAGAGCAGGAGCGTCCAGCCCTGGGGACTAACTGCCCGGCTGAGATGTGCCCGGGCAGGTCTGCTCACGTCTCACCGGCCGGCCTGGGTGCACAGTTGCCGAGGCTTTGGGGGAGGGGGTGGCCGGTCCTCCTGTGTCCATGAAGAGACGCACCAGCTTGGACGTTAGCAAGGCATGCTGCGGGGGCGGGGGACGGTCTAGCTGTTATTCTGCTGCAGTGATCCCAGAGCAGACACAGAATCTCAGTGGATTCAGTGAACAGGTAACCCCACATTCGGGATGGACATTTTCAGGGCCAGAGAGTGGACTGTAATTGGTTGAGTTGTGTCCCCCCAAAGACATATCTGCCTGGAACTTCAGACCGTGAGCTTATTTGTAATAACGGACTTTGCAAATGTAATTAAGGTAAGGATCTTGGGCCTTTAATCCAAAGCTAAGTCTTTATAAGGCAAAGGATGCAGAGCCAGATGTAGATACACAGACGGAATGTCCATTTGATAGTGGAGGCAAAGACTTGCGTGATTCGGCCACAAGCAGAGATTTCCAGGCTGCCAGCCGCCCCTGGAAGCTGGACGAGGGAAGCAAGGAGTCCCTCCCGGAGCCTTTGGAGGGAGAGTAGTCCCAGTGACGCATTGATCTTGGACCCCCAATTTCACACAAGAGCATGAATTTCTGTTGCTTTAAGTCCCAACTTTGGGGTGTTTTATTTGGCAGCCTTAGGAAACTGAATCAGACTACCACGGAAAGCTGATCCTGCAAGAGAACTTTCGAGAAATTTTATACTTCTCCCGTGCTGTGCCTTCCCCTTCTCTGCTCCAGGCTTCTCCACCCGCTGCTTCCCTTCTCTTATTTCTAGTAAGGAGCCAAAGGCAATCACAGTCTGAGGCACCTCCTGGAGGTGGGACAGGGAGAGGGGGGTGGGTCTGGGAGTAGAGGGGGTGCACTCAGGACCTCTCTGGGAGAGAGGGCGCTGGTGGTCCAGGGGAGCTGTGGGAGGCAGTTGAACAGGTGGGGTGCAAGCATCTCCCTGCAGGGTTGAGCCGCAGGCAGCTGGCCGTGTGTCTGCAGTGGGACCACCTGGTGGGTCCTAGTCATCAGTATTCATACTCCACGAAGTGCTGCAAGGCTGCCTTTGGAAACAGGCATCGGGGCTTAAAACTCTGTTTAAGCCGAGTTATGTGACTAGCTGCTGATAGGCTGATTCCTCTTGACTTGGGGCGGGTGTGGGTGTGCTAAGTCGCTTCAGTTGTGTCTGACTGTGTGTGACACTATGGTCTATAGCCTGCCAGGCCCCTCTATCGAGAAATAGCTGCCTTGGGTCTGTCTGGAGCTTGGGATGGGGCTGCCCAGCCTGCAGGGATGGGGAGGGGCAGGAGGGGCCTCAGAGACTTCACCAGCAAACCCCCCTCACCCTGCCCGAGGGCCTGATGCTGACATTTCCAGATGTCTGCCGGGTCTGTGCAGAGAGCCCGGACCAGAGCTGAAGGGGAGTCCGCTCTCAAGGGGCCGCAGACCCTGTCCTTGGGTTTAGCCTTGGGCACCTTGTGTTACCTTTTGGAAAATCACTTTGCTTCTCCGAGTCTCCTCCTTCCACCAGTGATGGGGGGGCCCCTTTCCTGGGGTTGCCATGGAGATGAATGTGAAGCAGACCAAGTGCCCTGCAGGGAGCCCTCCACAGAAGGATCCTTAAGAGAGGTGAAGGAGGAGAAGAGGGGAGAACACTCCCTGGGGGGTTCCCCTTAGAATTCCAGGCCTTGCTCCTTTGGCTCCTGGAAGCAGACAGACAGGAAGGCTGCCCCAGGCCTGAGGGGTGGGGTGGCCCCAGGCCTATGGAGGTGGGTGGGGTGGCCTGCTGGAGGCCAGCTGTGCTGTGTCCCTAGCCTGGGAGGACCGCCCTTGCCAGACACAGAGCCCCCAAGACAGCTGTGACCCAATTGCCCTGAGCTGCCCTAAAGATGTTCATTTTTACACAGCATACCTGGCCTAAAGGCTGCCAGATGCTGTAATGAAAATGTATACATTTTTGCAAATCGCAGCAACCCAGTTTCCTGGTGGCAGAGGCCTCAGCTGCCCCCGTCTCCTTTCCAGGGAGCTGGGGAGTCCTGGGGCCCCTCCACGCCTCCTCTTCCTGCGGTGGTGGGAGACTGACAGCCCCCTCTGGGCCCTCCCCTCAGCTTTCTGTGGCTGATTCTGGCCTATTGCAGAGGCTGAGAGCAAATTTGTCTGCCAGGTTAAACCCCCTTTATCTCAAGGCTCGGCTGTCTCTAAACAATTAGTGGGTTGATCTCAGTTCTTGATGCAGAGTCGAGCACATCCTCTCCGGACTGAAGCTCAGCAAACGAAGTGCCTTCCCAGGGGGCGGGTGTGTTTGATGAGCCACGGCTCTTGGTCTTCTTATGGCGCCTTTCTGCCATTCCGCTGTCAGGCAGCCCCTCTGTTCTCAGGACACCCCTGCGACAGGCCGGGAGGTGTCCTGGGTCCCCGGCTGCAGGGGGAGAGGTGCGGGGGGGTGGGGGCGGGTAACCAGGTGCTGGAGAAGGAGGCCACCCGGCGCCCCACCGGCCGCTCCCCAGGCCTCCGCCCTGGTCTGACCCAGGAAGCCCCCCCACCACCCGGCGGGCCTGGCCCAGGCGGGCTGGCCTCTTTCCTCCAGGGAGGCTCCCTCTCTGCAGCTCTGTCCCCCCAGGAGCAGGGAGGCAGCTGAGAGGGGAGCGCGCTGCCGCGGACTCAGCATTTGTCACTGTCACACGGTTGGTCGTCCTCCGGTTCCCGGACACCTGGCCAGCCCGCATGTGAACGCAGGTCTCGCTGCTGCCCTTGGAGGGGCTGTAATTGGAGGTGCCTGCATACTGCTCCCCAAGCTCCCAAATGATGAAGCACACGGCTCTGCCTCGCGCCTCGACACCCAGCCGGGGGTGGCCGCCCTCCGTGTTCACACAGGCCGGGTGCTGTTCATTACGGTGTTAATGTGGACGGGAAATAGGAATTTCAAGGGTTTGATGGAATTAAGACTTTCCTGTTAGCCGGCACGACTCAGAAGGGGGTAGAAATACATCAGCCTGCATGTTTTGAAGACCAGGAAGCAGGCAAGCAGGTGGCCTGGGCTAAGGGGCCTTTGAGGCATAATATAATTTACAATCCTCCTGTTTGCTGTGATGTCTCTGCTAAACACGCTTCTCCCAGGCTAATGAAGCAGGGCTCTGCTCTGACTAATCTCTCCGTTCTGATGAGAATATTCAAACGCCCTGCGTGGAAGCAGGTCAACTGGCGACTGCAACGAACAACGGAAGCAGATGTTGAGGTCTGCCCAGACCATCAGTAGCCAAGGCGCTGAGAGCGCTGGGATGGAAGGCCCTTGTGGGACCGGGGGCAGGGACCCCACCTGACACTCTTGCTGCTGGTCTGAACCCTCTCCCCAGCTGCAGAGGTCAGCTGCCAGCAGGCCCGAGTCCAGCTCATTACCTGTGGTGTGTGTCTCAGGTGCTGCAGAAACAATCAAGCCAGGAAGCTCACCGCTTCGCTTGGACTTCTGGAGAGTTCGGTGAACACACAGGCTCCATCACAGAGGGGTCTGATTCAGAGAGGAGCTGTGAGGGAAGAAGCACGAGAGACAAGTCCGGAAGCTGCCCAGAGTGGGGACTTCCACTCCACCAGTAGTTACTGGGCATCACCACGTGTCACGGTGCGCTCTGCCCGCTGTAGAAAGTCAACAGTGAGGGGGGCCTGCCCATGAACCTGGCAGAGGACTCAGTGACATGGGCTTCTGGGGAGCAGGGAGCCTAGGTGGAAGTGCCTGCCCAGGGGTTGGGTGACTTGAGTGAAGCTGCCAGGCCACTGTGAACTAGCGGGAGGCCCCAGTGCTGGGCAGCCTTGGTGGGCAGAGGCGGTGCATTCCCTGCAGAGCCCTGAGGGGAAGGCCGGGCAGCCCATCGGTCAGGACTGGGGGCTTCACACTCATTGGACCTGGCTCCAGCACTTGCTGGTTTCCTTCCTCAGCGTCTTCCTCTGCAAGGGGACAGCTGCACGTCCGTGTGCCAGGAGTGTGGGTGCTGGGAGAGCCAGTGTCATTAAGACTGTCACGCGGGGAGTGTGACTCTGATCCGCGGTGACGTGGGGAGTTGGTGTGAGGTTGGCTGCATTTGTTTCCTGTTGCCATAGTAGCAGATCATCACAGATTTAACAGTTGAGCACAACACTGGTTTATTATCTCAGTTTCCAGAGGTCAGAAGTCTGACGTGGCTCTGGCTAAGATAAAGTCAAGTTTGCCGCAGTGCTGTGTTCCTCCCAGGGGCTCTGGGGAGAAGCCACTTTTGGCTCATTCAGGATGTTGCCTGAATTCAGTTTCTCGTAGGGGTTGTAGGACTGAGGCCCATTTCCTTGCTGGCTGCTGGCTGACAGTTCAGTTTTCTCCGAGAGGCCTCTCTTGGGTCCTTGCAGATGGGTCCCTTCCTCTCAGAGCCAGCAGCACTGCACTGAAGCCTTCTCATGCTTGGCTTCGCTCTGAATTGCCTTTCTGCTGCCTCTCTCTTGCTTCAGCTAGAGACAGGGCTTTGCTTTTAAGGGCTATGTGGTTAGATGACCCGAGAGAATCTTCATATTTAAGACCCTCCCGGTGTGCTCAGTCGTGTCCGCCTCTTTGTGACCTCGTGGGCCACAGCCCGCCAGGCTCCTCTGTCCATGGGATTCTCCAGGCAAGAATACTGAGGTGGGCTCTCATGCCCTCCTCCAGGGGATCTTCCCGACCTAGGGATCGCACCCACGTCTCTCTTCTGCATTGGCACGTGAGTTCTTCACCACTAGCGCCACCTGGGAAGCCCAACGTCGCTACTAGTACCTAATTTTCAATTTATTTATTTGGCTGCACTGGCTCTTCGCTGTGGGACATGGGATCTTCGAGGCGGTGTGTGGACTTCTCTCTCTAGTGTCTGGCGGGCTCTAGAGCGCAGGTTTCGTAACTGCTACACAGGCTTATTGCCCTGCATGGGCTTATTGCCCTAGATCCCCGACCAGGGATTGAACTCGGGTAACCTGCATTGGAGGGCGGATTCTTAGCCACTGGACCACCAGGGAAGTCCCGATACCTCAGTTTTAAATATGTTGAAATGGGTGCTCAGAGAGGTCCAGTGACTTGCCTGGGTGCTACAGCTGGTGGATTCCTGAGACGGGGCCAAGTTCCCTTGGTCTAGTCTGTCTCCAAAGGCAGAGCTGTCGGTGGTGGTCTTGTGTTTTGTGAAGCTATCAGTACTGAGTTATAATTTTGTGTAGAAATAATAAAAGAGCCCTTGGTGCTGGGTGCACCGGTGCTTTCAGAGACGGTGTGGGCTGGCAGGTGAGACCACTGTTCACAGATGTTTATTCCCTTGATTCTTTGCCTCCTCTTTACTCCTCATCCTCCACTCACCTCCGCACCCGCCTGTGACATTGAGCTTGGTCGTGTGACTTGCTTTGATAGGTGAAACTTGGAGGGAAGTGCCCAGCCCCTGCTGGGCATCACTTGTTTCTGCCCCTTCAGAGCTTCTGTGGTCTGCTAGGGGATCATGACCCTGGGGTCTGCCTCTCTAGATGGAGACTCGACTCATGGAACAGTCTGAACTTGACCCCAGTGCAAAATAGAGCTGCCCAGTCACACCTCGATTTTTACTGGTGAGAAATAAATGCTTATTACCTTGTTCCTCTGAGATGTGGTGCTTGTTTGTTACACAGAAAACTCGACAGATACAGCTGGGAAGTAAATGCTTTGCAGGTGGGAGTTGGGTTGTCTCAGGGCTGGGTGTTAAGGCTGGCAAGGAGTTTAATAGAGTTATTTGCTGCAAGCTTAGGAAGTCCTGACCTGTAAGCGGTGCCTGCCTTTCGGCCCTCCTGGTTATCTTCATGCTCTGAGTTCCCCCCCGAGGGAGTCCTCCTGCATTCCTGTTGGTTGGTGCTGCCCGGGGAGTGATATCGGGCACGCCTTGCCCCTGGGCTGAGGGTTCAGGGCCTGCAGTCACATCCCGACCCCTTGGAGACCCTGCCCTTCTCCAGATCATTTCCGCCCTCTGGTCTGCTTGTAAAGGGTGCTGAGATAAAGGGTATGTACACAGAAGGTCTCTCTGTGGCTTCACCCATTGAGTGAACATTTACTGAGCACCTGCTCTGCTCAAGCTCTTGATGAGGGGCCCGAAGATGCAAGGCAGTCCTTGTCCTTGCAGCTCTGAGAATCTCACGGGGGTTTGTTCAGACCCCATTCCAGGCAGGAGGTGCTGTGTGTGAAGGACAGAAGCCAAGACACCCCCAGCCCTCGGAAGGAGGTGGGACCCCCTCCAGCTGGCAGCGGTGGGGCCGCTTCATGCACACGGTGCCGCTAGAACTTGAGGA
Organism: Connochaetes taurinus; assembly: GCA_006408615.1. Taxonomy (NCBI): domain Eukaryota; kingdom Metazoa; phylum Chordata; class Mammalia; order Artiodactyla; family Bovidae; genus Connochaetes; species Connochaetes taurinus. Next base: position 58,099 of record SJXO01002138.1, read on the forward strand.
ATACTTCCCTCACGTGTTCATTGACCCCAAAAATGTTCATATACCATCTATTAAGTGCCAAGCAGAGTGAGGTGAACATGCAGCTCTTTGTGGGCTGCAGGGCCTGTGGCTGCAGAGAAGGAAGAGGCAGGATGCTTCAGAAAATGGGGGTAGCATAAGAAAGGGCATTTTCCTATTGCAGTACAGTTGGACTGCAGTGTTGTGTTAATGGCTGCTATACAGCAAAGTGACTCCGTTATACACGTATATACATTCTTTTTGTGTTCCTTTCCATGGTGGTTTATCAGCAGATATTGAATATAGTTCCCTGTGCCACACAGCAGGATCTTGTTTATCTGCTCTATGCATACTCGTCTGCATCTGCTAGTCCCAGACGCCCAGTCCATCCCTCATCCTCCCCCCATCCCCTTGGCAACCACACGTCTGTCCCCTACGTCTGTGAGGCTGTTTCTACTTCGTAGATAGGTTCATTTGTGCCATATTTTAGATTCCACATTTAAGTGATATCATATGGTATTTGAGAAAAGAATATTTTAGAATAAGATTTGGGGAACATTGGAGATCAAAAAATGGTTTGATCTGAGTGACGCGTCATTGCAAATTAAGAGTCTCAGAGTGGTTTGTCCTTATCACCTCTTTGTGGCTGCTAAGAATGGTAGTCGTGAAAAGGTACAGAAAGCCTATCACTCACAGAGAACTGGGTGAGTCAGTTTAATTTCACCGAGACCCTCGACTGGGAGGAGAACTCGGAACGATTCTGTTCACTCTGATGAGATGTCAGTGAACTCTGTGTCAACCTCTGATCACGTTAACCTGCCAGATGGGACGTATGCTGAATAATGAAGGCCACATGGGGTTAGAAACGCACCCATTTAGAGAAGAGCATCAGGGTTTGGAAAATGCTAAGTTACGTGAAAGATCTGGGCATGTAAAGTAACGATATCCAGAGTGAAGCTTTCACCTAACTCTGCACCGTGATCAGAGCCCGCCTTACTCACCTTGAAGGCACAGCTGGTCTCCATCCTGGCCAAGAATCAGTCGACCAGCCCCCCAGAACCTGCAACCCTGGCTAGACTGAGATATGCTTTCCCTACTTCCTTTGGGTCCTGAACCTCAGAAGGTAGAGAAATAAGTCATCTTGTAAGATTATTATAACACTGACAAGATTTACATTACATATAGAGAAGTCAATTAAGTCCGTACCTTTATATTAGACTGGAACTGAGCGAGTGTGATAATAACCTGTATAATCATCTTATTTATGAAAGCTTTTCTGCAGTTTATGTTCTTGAAGGCTTCAAAATGGTCTGTCATGTTTTATTTGTAGATATGGTTTAAATTATTTAAGGGAATTGAATTAATTTCACTTGTAAACATTGCTTAAGAATAATTATTATCTAAGTTTTCTTTCTGAAGTATGTTGAGAATTACATTTTAAGGAGTTTGAATGCTCTTCTAGCCATAAAACCACTACAGACACTAAAAATCCTAGGGCACAAGGGTCTCCTCCTATATCATGGTAATAGATTATATCAGATTTCCTAATATTGAACCACTCAATCATTTGTTAATTCAACAAATTACAAAGAATGTGTCCTATATAGACAAGATTCTTGTTATCGAGGGGCTTGATGTTCAGCCACTGGTTCTCAAAGTGTAGTTCCTAGACCAGTGACATCAGTATCACCCAGAAACTCATCAGAAATGCAGATTTTTGGAACACCACCCCTGACCTGCCCACAGACCCCTTGAATCAGAAACTCTGGGCTGAACACAACCTCCTGTGGTTTAACCAGTCTCACCAGCAGATTCAGAGACTCACTCAAGTGTGAGCACCACTGGTTTAGATTTTCTCTTTCTTCTTGGGTCACTTTTAAATTTCATGTTTACCTAGAAATTGCCCATTAAATCTATGTTCTCAAATATATTATCGTAGAATTGTGAACGTATTTATTAAGATTTTTAAAAAAGTCTGTTTCTGCAGGTGTTTTCTGTAGACTATGTTAAACCATCTTTCCACACATTTCCAACTGGTTTTGGACATTTTGAAGCAGATTATTCCTGAGAATCCTTGTTTGGGTGACTCCATGCAGATGTGAATTCCTTTACAGAGGTGTAGAATGACCGCAACAGCCCCTCCCACCTGATTCACATCAGAGCAGAAAGTTGACGTGCTGGATGTGAAGAGCTGACTCGTTGGAAAAGGCCCTGATGTTGGGAAAGATTGAAGGCGGGAGGAGAAGGGGACGACAGAGGATGAGATGGTTGGATGGCATCACCGACTCAAAGGACGCGCGTCTGAGCAAGCTCTGGGAGATGGTGAAGGACAGGGAGCCTGGTGTGCTGCAGTCCACGGGGTCGCAAAGAGTCAGACATGACCTAGTGGCTGAACAACAGTAACAGACACATTTATGCTAAACCAGGGACCCGGGCCAAGGCCTCAGCATGGTGCTTGGCACTGAGTAAGTGCTGGGTTAGGAAAAACCCGTTGACAAGACTTCACCAAAGGGGTGGGCATCTAAGGAAGGGGGAGAGTCCACAGGTCAATACCCTTCTTTGCTGCAAGTCTTTACAGGTGCAGGCTGCAGCAGGTGGAAATGTAGCACCCAAAAGATAGGTCCAAGTGCTGACCCCCAGTACCCGTGAGTGTGACCTTCCTTAGAAGCAGAGTCTTTGTAGGTGTGAGTAATTTAAGGTCTCCTGCGAGATCATCCTAGAGTTCGAGGGGGCCCTCAGTGCAGTGACTGGTGTCCTTGGAAGGAGAGGAGAGGACGTCCAGACGCACAGGGAGACATGGGTGAGGATGCAGGTGAGTCTAGAGTGATGCTGCCACCGCCACGGATTGTCAGGAGGGAGATGTGGACCAGATTGTCCATCAGAGCCTCCGGGAGGAGCCAAGCCTGCCTGAGGCAAGACATAGACGGGCTCCAGGTTAGACGCTTACAACTGGCCTCCTGTTTACATGGGGCAGGAAAAAGGTGGGCTTCAGGCTGGACACTTAAAACTAGCCTCCTGTTTGCATTTCCTTTAGCTAGCAGACAGGTGGGCTCCAGCGTAGGCATTTGTAATCAACCTCCTTGTGCTTTCTGAAATGAAAGTAACAACTTAAACAGGGTACTTAGCCAGGCTTTGTCTCCTGTGGACACCTTAAGATCACAGTCATGGCAGAGAGAGAGGGGGGCCGAACCCTGTCTGAGTAAAGGGTCGGGTGGTTGCATATTCCTTGTCCTTGGAGCAAAGGAGACCCTACGCATGCGTGGAAAGACTCCCTGGGGGTCAAAAGGCAGGCATGCCAGGCCATAATAAGTCTTGCTTCTTTCTTCCCAGATGCCTTTGTGTTGAAATCTGCCTTGGCTGAGGGGGGTGTGCACACCTGGGGGAGGGTCCTGAGACAGATTAGCCCGGGGGCGGAAAACAGGGCAGCCGGCCAGAGGAAAGCTGCCCCCTTCAAAGCGGCTTAGGCTTCCCGAAGGCGCGACTCCACTCGAGCCTCTCGCTGAGTTCGCCTATTAGTCTTTCCACGTGTAACCTACTTTCCCAAGAAGCGTTTTGATTTATGTTCTCATCAGAGTTTTCTGGTTGGGGCAGGCAAGGACTGGGGGTTAGGCTGTGGCTGCTGGTCTTCATGGCCTAGTGGTTAGGACTCCTGGTCTCCACTCAGGCGACTAGGGTTTGGTTCCCAGTCAGGGAACTAAGGTCTTGCTTCCAGCCACTGCTCACTGCTGCTTCTTACCGCGAGTGATGACTCACGGCTGCGTGTGTCGGAACCCAGGCCCAGACCTGGCGTTCAGGCTCTGGCCTCCTGAACGGTGGGTGGGAGAATTAACTTCTGTTGCTTTCGGTCACCCCCCTGGTGGTCGTTTGTTATGGCGGCCACGGGGACTCATGTAGAGGTGAGCTCACAGCCCACACGAGCTTGCACGTTGCTCCTGGGCCTGTCTCTCTGTAGGGAACTAGGCCTGCTTACCGTACTCCCCCGAAGCGTCCGGGCCTCCCACTTCATCTGCCTGGCGCTGACAGTTGGAAGGCCTGGTGAGTGGATTCTCGGAGTCAGCTCTGGGGATCAGCTGGACGCTGTTCGCTTGCCCTTGAGATTCCACAATTTGTCTGTGTGTGATCTTGAGGTACCATCTCAAAATGAGCATTTCCTGGACTTGTCATCATTCAAGATGAAAGGAAAGTGGAAAGCGGAGAATTCTGCTTCTGGGAGACCCTGACGATCATCCCACCAAGGGTAGCTTGTCCGGCCTGGATTCGGTGAATGTCAACAACCACGTTTGCTGCAGGAGGCTCCACCCTCAGCCACGCAGCACGGCCCCGCACACGCTTACTGGCAGCACAGGGTCCTCTGAGCAAGGCATCTCAACCTGCCGGGCTGTCTCTAAGGCATGCTGCCGTCAACAAGATGCGCCAGAATCACTGTCGCACGTTCTTCCTATTCTCGGTGGATGAACACAGGGCTGAGCAAGTGCTATGTGAGGACCCCAGAAAGGCAGTTGCCTGGGGTTCTCACAGGAAAAAACCAATCTGCTTTCTGCTGGGAATCCGGGACTTCAGGCTTCACGGGTGACAGGTGCTTTGCTCCGGGTCCCCCCGTCTTGTTGTCGATGGCTGGGGATTTGCAGACACTGTGACTCCAGGCTGCACGTTTCCTTTCTTCTCTCTGCTATTAGCACCACCCAGGCCTGCCTCCTCCCTGGGCTCTGCCCCAAGGTGACTGTCACCCAGCACTGGGAGGGAGGTGTGGGGAGGGTGGTTGGAACACCCCCGAGTTCTCCCAGCTCTGTCCTGAGCAGGAAACTGCCTTTTCTTCCGTGGAGGAAGCCTTCCTGCTTCCTCCAGGGCAGAGGGCTCCCTCCCGGGCTGTGCCCATGTGGGCGGTGCCCTGCACCCTTCCTGTCCAGCTAGGTGGGTGCTCACCCCTGCTCCTGGCCAGGCCCCTTGCACCTCCCAGACCTCAGTCTCCAGGGCAGAAATCCAGGTAGGAGCTGCTTGCTCCTGCCTTTCTCAGCCCCCAGCTCTTGAAATAAAAGATCTGGTGGTCTTGGGACTTCCCTGGTGGGCCAGTGGCTAACGCTCCAATGCAACACAGGGGGGACTGGTTTGACCCCTGATCCAGGAGCTAAGACCCTGTGTGCTACAAGGCACAGCGTTAAAGAAAAACGTCTGGTGGTCTTGTCCTCTGGGCGACAGAGGAGGAGATGGTTGAATGACATTGTTGACTCAATGGACATGAGTTTGAGCAAGTTCTGGGAGATAGTGAAGGACAGGGAGGCCTGGCGTGCTGCCGATCATGGGAGCACAAAGAGTCAACACGACTGAGCAGTGAAACAACAGAAACAGCTTGTGCCCTTGGGGGAGTCCGGCAACCTGCGTGCTGCCCACTCGCTCAAATTTACGAGCTGCTGGGATATAGAGCTCAGATATCTGGGGGAAAGTATGGCTGCCTTTTGGGGACAGGGAGGAGAGACAGCCCGTTCCCTGGCTTCTTTCAGCTCTGAAGATGGAGTGTCTGCCAGTGGAGAACGTTGCAATAAACCAACCCCCAGACCCCGGAAGTCTCTGCAGTCAGCAATCTGCCGTTCTTTCACGAGGCTGGAGAGTTCTCAACCAAACAATCACAACTTCGGCGCAAGTTCCTGGCCACGTGTGGACCCTCTGTGCCTCTGTATTTCCAGCGGAGGACGCTTTACAAGGATACTCCGGTGATCAGCTCTCTGAACGAGAAACAGCAAACCTGCCGCAGAGCCAGCCAGAAGGAAGGAGCTGATAATGAGATACTTACCCAAATTGTTCAGCTCCTGCCCGGGGGAGTCAGAAACTCTGAGTGCAGATTGAAGGACATCGGAATAGCGGGAACAGGAGACTCACAGCTCCTGGTGTTCTGAGTTTAGCTGATGCTCCATGTTGCAGCTTTGTGGGATTTCTCTTCTATTTGTGGTACTTAATGCCGTTCACGAAAGTCTGTTTAAATCGGAAATTGGAGAAGAAAATGGCAACCCACTCCAATACTCTTGCCTGAAAAATTCCACGGACAGAGGACAGTCTACGGGGTCACAAGGAGTCGGACACGACTGAGCAGCTGGGCACAGGTTGGAAATGGGTTTCATCTTAAGATACCTATTTTTGTAAGAATCCATTTCTAACTTACCCCCAGTGAAATGCGGTTTCCTCCTGAACCGGGGGGAGGCCTGTTGCCACTCTGCTCTTGTGTGGGCCCTTCAATCTGCACGCAGTTTCTGACTCCCCCTGGGCGGGAGCTGAGCGATTGGCTAAGTATCTCATTATCGGCGCCTTCCTTCTGGCTGGCTCTGTGGCAGATTTGTTGTTTCTCGTGCCAGCCTCGGAAGCTCTATTTCCTGTCACACAGGACATCTCACTGGCAAGCTTAACACCCCGATGAACCTCCTAATGCCCTGAAACCCCCAGTCCTCTCCTTCTCCAGACAGCATGGCTTTGGCCGAGATCTCTGGAGAAACTGAACATGGGCAGACGAGCTGTTCTACAGATGCTTTAAGCTTTTCCCCCTAATGCAATGTGTTAGGTTTGTTATGCTTTCCGTTTCATGGCATCAGCTTCTTGTCAAAATGTGATAAACAACAGAATGAAGGGTTTTTTTTTATTAGCTGTTCATCGCTCAGTGGACTGCTTCATTCTCTTGCAGCCTCTCCTAAGTCTCCCTGCGGTCACTGAGCTGAAGTGTGACAACTGGAGAGCCCTTTGGTGGCTGATGTACACAGCTGAGCCAGAGCAGAGGTGCATGTGCTTCTGAATTTCCCCCTGGACTCCATCAGGGAGCGTTTTGCCTGATGACTAGGTGCTTCGGTTACCTGCCGTCCTGACTGCATCTGCCTGCTTCCCCAGCTGACCCCAAGCTCAACATCACACCTCTTAATCTATCCCTGTTCCCTGCTATTGTCCAGCTGTTGTTGTAGGCTCTATCAGCTTTTTCTCGTCTTAATTAAAAACTTTTGCTATCATTTTCTTTGCTATCATTTTCTATCATAATTCTAGTCATCATGAGCATGTGGGCTGAGTGGTTGTGGCGTGCTGGGTCTTCAGTTGTGGCCGGCAAACTCCTAGTTGCCTCATGTGAGATCTAGCTCTCTGACCGGGGATTGAACCCGGGCCCCCTGCGTAGTCTTAGCCACTGGGCCACCAGGGAAGTCCCACTCTCAGCTCGTTATATTCTCCAGTCCTGAGCTACCATCTTGTTCTGTTTCTGCATTTCAGATTTATTTGACATCGCTGCCTTAGCTATTTTTCATTGTATTTTTAAAACCAAATTATTTACATATTAAATTATTCGCATTGATTTGAAACAGCTATGAAATACTTTTGTAGCCAAAAATAACGTTATCAAGATTTTTCAGGCCTGCTTTGTGAGTTTGTATTTTGATCTCTCCCGACGCTGGTAAAATGCCTATATGTTTATCCTCTGCAGAACTGAGTGTTGAGTGAGTGCCGGGTGAATCTGTGCTGAGATCGCCTTGGATCTATTCTGATCTGATTGCCGGGAACATTTAACAAAGTTAGTTCAAAAATAATATTCTCATTGTTTTTGCCCTCTTCTTTATACCGTGTCCCTTTTTATCAGGAATTTCTAGATGTAATTTTTTTTGACACTTGGGTATCCTTCTTCCCCTGGAAATTGGTGTTGACATTTTTCTATAAAGACTTTGAACTCTGATGCTCTTTCTATGAAACTCAATTGAAGTCTTCAGAAAACTCATTCATTTTTCTTTTGGCTTATAGGATGGAGACTCAGTGGTGAATTTACCATTGTCTCCATGGAAAGCAGACATTTGAGAAGTCAGGGTTGGAAGGTTCTTAATGCAGTCCTTTGCTGAGCCTCAGTAAGGAGAGGACTTCTTATTCTTGGCTCTGTGACTTTGAAGGGGCTTCTTAAATACACTCATGTAGTGCTAATGAGGACAATTTGCAGATGGTGTAACAGTGTGAGAGATTCTGGTCACTTGCCTTAGAGAGATGCTTTTACAAGGATATTGTTACCAGGGGTGCTTGGGAGGAGGTCATGTTAATACAGAGAACATTTTAAAATAAAGATTGCCACAGGGTGTGGAAGGCAGTTAATGAAGGGCTTTGTCCTGAAGCTTGCACAGTGGTTCCCAGGGCTTTTAGGTGACGCTTGTCTGCTGAATGCGTGATTCCTGAGGAAGGAGAGTTCCCTGGGTACAGCTGGAGTGTGGACAGATGGATGCTCCCCAATTACTGTCTTAATGTTGGTTTCAGGAGAGGTGCCTGTCACCCTGCAGCCCTGGAGTGGGTTAAATTGCGTCCCTGCAAAAGACTTGTTGGGGGCTGGACTCAAGTTCAGGAGGTGAGGACTCCGGGGAGCAGGTGCTGGCTGGGTCCTCACCGCCTGTCCCGGCCTCCCACTCTGCACCCTGCGGGCCCTGTATCAGGGTCCTCCAGGTGGGCTGCCCTCATCTGCAAAGTGTGCAACACCAGCCACCAGGCGTGGGCAGAAAACACGGGACTTCTGCCAAAACTCACCTTCAGTCTGAAGAAATCCTGTTGTTTGTCGGTTCATCGTGTACATCCAGTGAAGGTGAAGATGATCACACAAACTTCATGCACGTTCCAGGCTTCCCAGATGGCGCTAGTGGTGAAGAATCCACCTGCAGTGCCGGAGACACGGGAGTCGTAGCTTCGATCCCCGGGTCAGGAAGGTCCCTGGAGGAGGAAATGACAACCCCTCCAGTACTCTTGCCTGGAGAGTCCCATGGACAGAGGCGCCTGAAGCGCTGCAGTCCATGGGGTCGCAGAGAGTCGGACACGCCTGAGCCACTGAGCGCGTGTGCGTTTCAGTAGCTGGGGGTCCCGGCAGGCAGAGGCAGGCTCAGCGTCGGGTGGCCTGACGGGGGAGTCTTGAGCAGAGGGCATGCTGGGTAATTTGTCCCCTTAGGGCCCACCCTCTGGGTCCTGTAGGGACTGGACACGGGGAGCCCTGGCCGACTCTGGGGAGAGGCAGGGGCTGGGGGCCAGTAGTTATTCCTTGGGCCCCTTCCCTTCCTTCTGTGAGGTTACATCGGTGCCTTATCCCCAACTTGAGGGCCCTGATTCTCTCCAGGCTGCCTCTTGTGCTGGACTCTGCCCTCTGGGCTCAGGGTCTCTTCCCCTCTTCTCTTTGGGCCTAGAGGTGGTGACCACATCTCAGCAACCGGCCCCAAGTCACTGTGAACCCAGGGGTTCTTCTACACTTTGCCCACCTCATCCTTGTGGATAGTACCTCTACTAAACTCCTGCTGAACTGTGCTAATTGTGTGAGCTGTATGCTTCTTGTCAGGACCCTGTGACAGAGGGACCCTCAGGATCGTGTGGTCATGGTGCGGGGTACACCCCAGGGCTGTACAGAGAGGAGCAGGTCAGGTGGAGAACGCTCCAGCCCCTGGCACCCCCAGGGAGGGGCTGGCCTTCCTCTCTCTCCTGTCTAGCATCTTCCAGGCTCCCTGAGGGCCGAATCCAGTGGGAGAACGTGAGGGGGCTGTTGATACTGGCCGTGCTGGACAGCGTTCTGGGTACAGAGCCTGGAGAGGGGTGGACACAGGTCTGGAGGACGCTGTAATTGCACTCAGCACATCAGGCATTCATTTGGTCACTGGTGTATGTAATTAAGAAAGAGCCATGCATGTATCAGGATGCTCATTTCTCTCTTCAAGGACGCGAGTGAACCGTTCAAACATTTTGGGAGATTTGGAAGATCTTCCAGATTTGGAAGATGACTTACAAATACTTAGATCTCAGGGTGGCGTGTTGATAATTTATGAGCAGTTGAGGGTTGCTTGGTGAAGATGTTTGATGGCACAGAGCGGATGCTGTGGGATGAGATGTGAAGCGGCAGAAGGAGAGCCCCGAGTGTCCGCCAGCAGCCGGCACCGCTGAGCCCGGGATGCGTGCTCTAGAGGGGCTTGGCTGGGACAATCCAAGTGGGAGAGAGACGGGGCCACGGAGCCAGTGGGTGGCACTGGGGGCGGGGAGAAGCGGGTGCATTCTTGGTTCATTCTGACGGTGCAACCTACAGATTTTGCTGCTGGATGGGAGTGATATGTGAGGAATGAGGGGAGTCAGGAGGGACTCTGAGGTGTGTCCTGGCCCCAGTGGAGCTGCCGCTAATGGCAAGCAGGGGCCTGCAGGGGCAGACGGGCTGAATGCAGAGCTTGGCTTTGGGATGTGTTAGGACATGGCAGACACTCCTGAGGTTTTGTGGCTGCAGCAGCACCCACCCTCCTGGCATCCATACCCTCTGCTGGGGGACTGTGCAGCTCCTTCCGTAAAGAGGCGGAGGCTGTCTCCCCAACCTTCCAGTCTGGCTGGTTCTGAGCCTTGCTTTTGTCGACAGAATGCAGAAATGATGCTGTGTGGCCTCTGAGCCTTCACGAAGCATCCAAGCTTCCGCTTTCTCGATGGCCACGAAGAGCCCAGTGTAGCCCACGCGGGGGGTGTGGACAGTCAGAGACTGTGTGGAGTGGAGGGGAGCTGGCCTCTTGGGGCCCCATCAGCCAGCACCCAGTGCCCACATTGTGAGCTGGGCCATCTCAGGGCATCCAGTCCTCTTCCGGCTGCCGGAGGTCAATGACTCCAGCAAGGGGTCCCCAGGGACTTGCCTGGTCTGTCCCGACACCCAGTGCCCTCCGCGCGCAGTCCTTTCACGCCCTCTCTTCCTGCCCCATGTCGCCCGACACACACTTGCTCAACGTGCCACGTGTCCCTCCATCCTCTTGTGCTTGTTACACGTGGGCTTCTGAGGCAGTCGATTCTGTTGCTGCTGGGTGCTGAGCCCCCAGAGCTGGGAGCAGAGCCCGACAGTCTGGGCTCCGCAGCCCTGGGATGAGGGGGTGGATGTGTGTGTGGGGTGAATGACTGAAGCGGGGAGTGTGTCAGTGGACCAGCAATCTCCTTGGATGCAGACGAGCCAGCAGAGGCTCAGGCTCAGGGACCCCCTGATGCACATGCACCCCCACGTCCACCCACTGCTTCTCGCCGTCATCACTTGACACTTGCCCCAAGCTTCAGGTTGTGTCTTCTCGGTACTTGGCACTTAGTAGGCACTTGATACGTAGTCACTGAATGAAGAGATAAAGGAAAGGCCCACTTATAAACTCAGTGTTCAAAAGGGCTTGTCTTCTGTGCGAATTGCTGATCCAAATCTGCCATTTCTCACATCCATTCCGGAAAACAAACAAAAAACAAAACCAAATGTCCACTAGCAAAAGCACTTGGAGCAATTTTATCCCGCAGGAAAGTGAGACACTTAGGGAAAGCTTTGCACTGACATGTCTCAAGATTGTAAAAGTTAAAGTTTAAATTTTTGCTAAATTGTCTGCAGTTTAATTATGCTGCCTCTCTTTGGCAGGAAACGCTTTAGTCAGGGGCAATTTAACTTTTATCAATACATTCTCTATTGATTCTGGAGCAGCAATTCCAGACAGACAGTGTGATTATCAGAGATCCGTCTTTGCAGGGAGGAAGCCAGGCTCCCGATCACACAGGCTGAAATTCAGGTTCAGAGGCAAGATGGAGAAGAACTGGAAGAGGGGACCGTGGGGCAGCCAGAGCCGCCAGTCCGGGGAGGGTGGTCTCCTCCAGGGACTGGCGTAGTTGGAGGGTAACTTGTGGCCCTTGTCAAGCAAGCCTCCCCAGAATCACCGAGGCTCTTTCCACCACAAGGGACCAGCTCTCTCTGAGGGCAGTATGAGCGTGTCTGTGCGGCCAGGGTGAGTGCAGCCAGTTTACCCTGGTTGCAGCAGTCAGGATAGGTGAGGTGACGCTGCAGAGACAAGCAGCCCTGATCCTCGGTGCCCAAGCAACAGATGTGCCCTTATCATGGTCTGTGTTCATCTTACGCAGCCCAGGGCTCTTTGCTGGGCAGCCACTCGGGATCCAGGGTGACCGGGCGCCCCTGGCCTCAGACACTGTGGTCTCAACACAGACCTCAGGGGTCGTCCTGACGCAGGAGAACATGGCAAGCCCTGGGCCAGCTCTTACGTTTTCTGTCCAGAATTGGTTCTGTTGACTGGAAGTAAAATGCACAGTGTGAGGGCTGTGAGTTAAGCTTTCTTTGGGGCAAAATGAGGACTACAGCCTGGGAGACAGCACCTTGGGTGGCTCTGAGAGACTGCTCCACAGAGTAGTGGGGAAGGTCGGTCTATGTGTGATTTTGGTGGAGGGGCAGTTCATGCAATCAAGCACCTGCTCTTGCAGAAGGCTTTGCTAGTCTCGTGAGGGTCACTGCTCGCCACGAGGAGCAGATGTCATCAAGAAGGAGTTTAGTGCTTTTCTAGATATAAGGAGATGCAAAAATTGGATTCATAAAATCTCCTGAAAATGGCTCTCTGTCTGCAGAAGTGCCCGCCAGTTTCTCCAGAGCGTGGGGGACTTCTGTACTCCACCGTGAGCTCCTTGCAGGGGGTGGTGACGGTCAGCAGCTGCAGTGGCTCGAGATTTGATCCTGGTAGAAGCAGATGCCAAGTGCCAGCCTGTAGTGACCATCCCCCCTCGCGTCACCACTGAAGCCAGTCATGACCTGTCTGAGCTCTTGGTCAGGTAGAGGAAGGCTCCTAGGCGGAAGTGAAGGGAGCTGGAGATCTTGGTGAGTGTGGCTAGACATGGGCCTGGTGTGGTTGTGGGATGCCTGGCTGGGGCCTGGGGTCCCTCTGGGTCAGGGAAGCCAGGAACTTAGCTAAGCAGGGGGTGGATCCATGTGCTGGGGGGCGGGGGGTGGGGCAGGGTGACAGGAGCGGAGTCAGGCTTCCGAACAGCGGAGCGGCTTGTGTGTCAGCTGCAGACCCCAGGGTGGAGGCCCAGGGCTTTCAGGACTGACCGTCTTTCTCCCTCCATCCACTTGCCCCTCTCCATCCAAGCACGGGTGTCCGTGTGCTGCTCACGGAGCCCCAAGAGCAGGTGAAACCTTCTGGAAGGTGTCATGGATCAGAGCAGGCTTGGGAACTCCTCGGCCAGCCCAGAGACACAGGCAGGAGGCGCTGGAGAGGGCTCTGCAGGGCCATGGCTCCTGCTGGACCCCAGGACCGCCGCGCTGACCAGTGGTGGGATTCAAGCTCCCGGAGGGAGAGCTCCTTCTGCACGTCAGCATCCCTGTGACCCCAGGACTCTGCTCAGCTGTCTTGACTTAGTTCCTGGGGGAACCCTGCTTTGGAGCTGGCGGGACAGGTATGTGGGTCCTGGATGCCCTGGAGGCCTCTGTGATGGCCCTAGAGAGGGGAAGGGTGGGGTTGCCTGGTTCCCCTCGAACTTAATCTGTGGAAGGAGCAGGCCCTGGAGACAGAAGCTCGGCTCTGGGGACCCTCCACAGCAGCACAGCAAGCCTGGCTCAGACCCTGGGGCTGAGATGCTCGCCTGCCAAGGAGGACCGTGTAGACCAGTACCTGTGCACCTCGGCTCGGGGAGCTCAAGGCCAAATGAGAAGTGTGGCTTTAGTTACCAGTCTTTCTCCGGGGTTTTGCCTTCTGTCCTAGTGTGTGGCTCCCTGGGCCTGTTTTTAAGAATCAGTGTCGCATTTTGATGGCATGAATTACTGTTCAGAGGCCTCACCTACTTTGTAAAGCACGATGACACGCAACTGCAATGGAAAAGACTGAGGAAAGAGGTCGGTGAGGAAGGGAGGCCTGTGGGGGAGGTAATGAGTCCGTCCACATTGACAGGACCGTCTGGCGTCTGCCTGCCTCTCTGCAGGTGTGATGGGATTCCCCAGCCTCGTCCCTCCTCATGTTGCTGGGGTCGCAGGCCCTTGGGGAGCGCCTGGGCCTTCCATTAGTGTTGCATCATGCATTTTGATGGCATGAATTACTGTTAAGAGGCCTCACCTACTTTGTAAAGCACGATGACACGTAACTGCAATGGAAAAGACTGAGGAAAGAGGTCGGTGAGGAAGGGAGGCCTGTGGGGGGAAGGTAGATGAGTCCGTCCACATTGACAGGACCGTCTGGCGTCTGCCTGCCTCTCTGCAGGTGTGATGGGATTCCCCAGCCTCGTCCCTCCTCATGTTGCTGGGGTCGCAGGCCCTTGGGGAGCGCCTGGGCCTTCCATTAGTGTTGCATCCCAGGTAGCAGGCATCCTTTAGTCTGGGTCCTGGGGTGGAGCTGCCTGGAGGTTCCTCTCTGGCTGCTGCGGTGCGTAGTGGCCTCACCTGCCTGGGCGAGGGGAGCTGATCAGCCTTGACCTGGTGAGCCCTTCTCGGCCATCAGGGGCTGTGTGCTGGGATCACCCACGGGGCTTCTGAAGTGTCCTGTGCCTGGGCCTGCCCCGGACCCAGTTAATTATTCAGAACCTCCGGGGATGGTGCCCTGAATCGGGAGTCTAAACCGATTCCGACGCTAGCCAGGAGCACCACCAGGGGATTCCAGCGCTCAGCTGGAGGAGAACCACCAGGCCAGCCGAGCTGGAGGGCAATGGGCCTGCCTCGCCTTCCCTCCCGTGGGGTGTTTGGAGCGCGCCAACGCTGGGCGTGCCGTCATCCTGAGGACCCCACGTCTCTCTCTGAGGACCCCAGGATCTCCCGTCGCATGGGGAGAAGCCGCGTTTTGTCCAGGGGACCTGGCGGGGCCGTGTGGTCTCCTGTGGCCTCAGCCTGCAGTGGCCTGAAGCAGGACCTCAGTTCCCCGACCAGAGAGTGAAGCCAGGCCGCGGCAGTGAGAGCGCTGAATCCCAGCCTCCAGACCCCCCGTGACGAGGCCCTGACCCACCGGCTTTGTAGAAATGAATCTCCAGAGGAACGGGGAGCGAGACAAGTAAAGTAAAGAGGCGCGCACGGGCAGACTCAGGCTCAGCCTCGCGGCTGTCTGAATCACTCACATGGGGCATTTCTAACGGTGTCCCCTGGCCAGTCGCCTCGCTTTGCCTGCGTCTGAGTCGGTAGTTGGTATGTCTCAGGGGCCTCCCGTGTGCACGCGCATCTCTTAGCCAGGATGGGTTCCACGGCAGAGGCCTGTGGGTGGGTTGACCTCACCTGCTATGGGGGTGGCCCCCCCCCTTGTGACTCCACGCGGCGTTTCTGCGCATGTGTCGTGGGGACGGTCTCCTTGGCCTCGAGACCGAGGAAGATGTGGTCTCTTTATCTTGCCTCTGGGCAGATTCAGCTCCTCGTCTGCTCCTGCTGTTCTTTTGTCTTGGTGTAGTTGCCCACAGGGGACAGACCCAGCTGCTCAGCCTGAGTCCAGCTATCTCCTGCCTCACCCTGCTTCCCCAGGCTTTCCAGAGAGGTGCGTGGGCCTGCGCCATCTGGGGGTGGTGGGTGCCACTCTGATCCCTTCTGAGGTTGGCAGGGTATCTGCCTCCATGCCACAGCCCTCCAGTCCTCACACAAATCTTGCTCTAGGTCAGTTGAGGCCCTCCGTGACCAGCAGTCTGATTTCTACATTCAAGACGCGGCATCACAACCAGTGACCTGGCGGTGGACGCGTTTCAGAGAGTCACTCTGATGACCCAGTGGACTCTTCGCTGAGTGATATTGCTGGTGGGGCTCCAGGGTCTTCAAAAGCAGTGACTCGAAGGCCTTGTTAGGACAGGCTATTGTTTTCTTAAATGAATGCAGAGCTGCTAAAAGCTGGCTTACATTGGTGGGGTGGGTAGGTGGGGAGCTGTGACCAGGCCCCTCTTATCGGAAGCTCTTTGCTCTGCAGTCATCCTGGGACTCCTGTTCCAGGGCAGAGCATGGAGCCAACCCAGATGCCTGCCTGAACTGCCCCCCTTTGATGTGGGCCTTGAATGTTATGGCTTGAAGAACAAAAAAGAATGAAAACAAAAGCAAAACAAAACCCCTAGGAAAGCAAATAAGAAGGTCTTAGGAACTTCCCTGAAATGCAAACAGCGGAGGTCGGGTTCCCCCAGGAACTAATTAAGGATGCCTGTTTAAGTGCAAGGCAGGGTTCTGACGATCTTCCGCAGACTGGCCTAGGGCTGCCAGCCGGCCTTCTAAATGGCTTTGTCTCCCTTTCTGACTAATTGCTGTTTAAGCTAAGTGTTGTCAGATAAATGCTTTCTTATTCAAATAGCCAGCCAGCTCCCAGTGCTCCAGAGGCCTGCTCACCTTGGGCTTGGGAGCTGCTTGGGTTTTGTTTTCCCATCTCTGCTCGGGCAATTTAACAACTGCTGCTTGAGAGGTGCTAAATTAATTAAAGAGGTAATGGTGATGTGGAACAGGGCTGAACACGGAAAATCAACTCTTAATTGAAAAATGAAATGTGCCATCCCAGCATCAGAGGTTAGATGTGGAGTGCTGATCTTTCATTGGCATACTGTGTGGCGCTGAAGATGTCAGCTAGCCCGCAGAGCCTGTGGCAGCCCTGGAGAGTGGGGGGACCAGTGAGCAGAGCACCCTTCTCCCTAGATGCTGAGCAGCCCCTGGAGCTGGGCTCCATGCAGGGGGCTGAAGGTCCCAGAACATGCCACTCCCCAAACAGGCCACTTTGGCATCAAGATTATTTTGAGCTGAAGGCAGTTAAGAAGCAGATACTGTGCTCCGTTATTTGCCTAAATAGTTTCAGAGAAACATCTACTTCTGCTTTATTGACTATGCCAAAGCCTTTGACTGTGTGGATCACAACAAACTGGAAAATTCTTATAGAGATGGGAATACCAGATCACCTGACCTGCCTCCTGAGAAATCTATAGGCAGATCAAGAAGCAACAGTTAGAACTGGACAAGGAACAACAGACTGGTTCCAAATCAGGAAAGGAGTACGTCAAGGCTGTATATTGTCACCCTGCTTATTTAACTTATTTGCAGAGTACATCATGTGAAATGCCGGGCTGGATGAAGCACAAGCTGGAATCAAGATTGCTGGGAGAAATATCAATTACTTCAGATACTCAGATGTTACCACCCTATGGCAGAAAGCAAAGAAGAACAAAAGAGGCTCTTGATGAAAGTGAAAGAGGAGAGTGAAAAAGCTGGCTTAAAATTCAGCATTCAGAAAACTAAGATCATGGCATCTAGTCCCATCACTTCATGGCAAATAGATGGGGAAACAGTGGAAACAGTGACTGACTTTATTTTGGGGGACTCCAAAATCACTGCAGATGGTGACTGCAGCCATTAAGTTAAAAGATGCTTGCTCCTTGGAAGGAAAGCTATAATCAACCTAGACAGCATATTAAAAAGCAGAGATACTACTTTGCTAACAAAGGTCTGTCTAGTCAAAGCTATGGTTTTTCCAGTAGTCATGTATGGATGTGAGAGTCAGACTATAAACAAAGCTGAGCACCGAAGAATTGATGCTTTTGATCTGTGGTGTTGGAGAGTCCCTTGGACTACAAGGAGATCCAACCTAAAGGAAATCAGTCCTGAATATTCATTGGAAGGACTGATGCTGAAGCTGAATCTCCAATACTTTGGCCACCTGATGTGAAGAACTGACTCATTGAAAAAGACCCTGATGCTGGGAAAGATTGAAGGCAGAAGGAAAAGGGGACGACAGAAGATGAGATGGTTGGATGGTGTCACTGACTCGATGGACATGAGTTTGAGCAAGCTCCCTGTGTTGGACAGGGAAACCTGGAGTACTGCAGTCCATGGAGTCGCAAAGAGTTGGACATGACTGAGTGATTGAACGGATTCGCCTAAAAACAGGACATCAATTTGTAAAAGTGTCCCCTTTCTCTCTCCATGGAGGACCAAAGTTAATGACTGGAGAAAACTAAATCCTTATCAGCCCAGAGGACTCTGCATAAGGTTGACTTTAAAAAATGCACTACTCGAGAGCTGTGGGTCAAGTTTTATTGGGGGCAAAACGAGGACTTCAGCCCAGGGGACAGCACTTCAGGGAGTTCTAAGAGACTGCTCCGAAGAGGTAGGAGGGAAGGACAGTATATGCGTGATTATGATGATGGGGGCGTTCATGCAATCAAACACATTTACTTTTAGAAAGTTTCTGTTAGAAATAAGAAACAATCGTCACCATGAAGGATTTTAGTGCTTTTTTAGATGTGAGGAGCTCCAAGAATTGGGCTCCTACATAAACTCCTGAGAATATCTAACTATCTGGCGGTCTGTCATGCTGCTGCTGCTGCTAAGTTGCTTCAGTTGTGTCCGACTCTGTGCGACCCCATAGACCTCATTTCTGCTCTCCACCCACAGCTCCTTTCGGGGTGTTGAAGGTCAGCAGCTGCAGCGGCACCCGATTTAACCTTGTGGAGGTAGATTGGGAGCACCATGGCAAGTGCCAAGGGACAGCACTTCAGGGAGTTCTAAGAGACTGCTCCGAAGAGGTAGGAGGGAAGGACAGTATATGCGTGATTATGATGATGGGGGCGTTCATGCAATCAAACACATTTACTTTTAGAAAGTTTCTGTTAGAAATAAGAAACAATCGTCACCATGAAGGATTTTAGTGCTTTTTTAGATGTGAGGAGCTCCAAGAATTGGGCTCCTACATAAACTCCTGAGAATATCTAACTATCTGGCGGTCTGTCATGCTGCTGCTGCTGCTAAGTTGCTTCAGTTGTGTCCGACTCTGTGCGACCCCATAGACCTCATTTCTGCTCTCCACCCACAGCTCCTTTCGGGGTGTTGAAGGTCAGCAGCTGCAGCGGCACCCGATTTAACCTTGTGGAGGTAGATTGGGAGCACCATGGCAAGTGCCATACTGAAGCTGACGCTAACAAGCCTTGCTCGCCGGGCTTGTCTCCAATTAGTTTCCCCGGGTTATATTTGCCTCCCCACAGTTTGCCCTGGAGACTCAGGGTCTTCCTCCTTTGTCCTGCCGCATCCCCCTACATTTGCTGTTCTTTTGTTAAGAGTTCCAAGCGCCCCTCTGGGTCACCCGGCACTGATGTCCTGTGTTTGAGAGATGCATGAGCAGTGAACTTCTGTTTGTCTCTTATTAATCTTTGGTCCATGAAATTTGCAGGGCCCCAGACAGTGAAGCGGAGGTGGGTAGAAGAATATTCCCACCCTCCCACCCCTGTGAAAGCTCAGACAGCTTAGAGCTGCTCTGTGCTCTGACAGTGAACTGTCCAAGGAGACACACAGCTGGCAAAGCAAGAGAGTCTGTTGGGAAGGGGTGCCGGGCCAGAGAGCAGCAGGAGAATCAGGGAGCCTGGGAGGACTGCTCTGCCATGAGGCTTGCAGTCGTGGGTTTCATGGTGATGGGGTGAGTTTCCAGGTTGCTTCTGGCCAGTCATCTAGTATGGCCCATATTTGGTTTGATTCAGGGTCCTTCCCATTGGCAAGTGTGTTGACTTAAAAAAAAAAAAAAGTCACAAGCTAAAAGTTGAGGGTTGTTTTACTTGCCAGAAATTTTTAGGACTTCGAGCTGGGGAGGCAGCAGCTCAAGGAGCCCTGGAAGAACTGCTCTGAGGAGGTGAGGAGGGGAGCCAGGTTCTATAGAAGTTCTGTGACAAAGGGCAGGTGTCTGAACATCAGAAGATGACTGCTAATTAAAGAAAACCGGATATCCCGATTTAAGGAATTTCGTGCTTTTCTATGGAAGGGAAGATGCAAGAGTCTGGGCCCACTGACCTCCTTCTGTCTCTTATAATGCCGGGCCAGAAAGCAGCAGGAGAATCAGGGAGCCCGGGAGGACTGCTCTGCCATGAGGCTTGCAGTCGTGGGTTTCATGGTGATGGGGTGAGTTTCCAGGTTGCTTCTGGCCAGTTGTCTAGTGTGGCCCATATTTGGTTTGATTCAGGGTCCTTCCCATTGGCAGGTGTGTTGACTTAAAAAAAAAAAAAAAGTCACAAGCTAAAAGTTGAGGGTTGTTTTACTTGGCAGAAATTTTTAGGACTTCGAGCTGGGGAGGCAGCAGCTCAAGGAGCCCTGGAAGAACTGCTCTGAGGAGGTGAGGAGGGGAGCCAGGTTCTATAGAAGTTCTGTGACAAAGGGCAGGTGTCTGAACATCAGAAGATGACTGCTAATTAAAGAAAACCGGATATCCCGATTTAAGGAATTTCGTGCTTTTCTATGGAAGGGAAGATGCAAGAGTCTGGGCCCACTGACCTCCTTCCTTTCGTATGCACCTCAGCTGTCCAGGGCCAGGCTCCTGTGTTTTCACATCCTCAGCTCTTCAGGGCTCACTGCGGGGGCATGGCTGCAGTCTGACGGCCACCAGACTGCAGGTGTTCCTTCCTTCCCGAGTGTCTGCAGGGCTCACTGGCTCACTGCCGGCAGTGGCTGTGGTTGCGGATGGCTGTGACATCCTTTGTTTACTGAGGCAGCAGGAACTATTCCGCTTCTCACGCACGTCTCCCAGCCAGGAGGCCCCCGTGTGAAGGACTCCGGGCGCTGCTGGGACGTACGATGGCTGGTGTGTCCCCCGCCTCCTGTGTGTGCTTAGTCGCGGCTGACTCTTGTGACTCTGAGGACTGCAGCCCACCAGGCTCTGCTGCCTGTGGAATTTTCCAGGCAAGGATACTGGAGTGGGCCGCTATTTCCTACCCACTGGGTTTTCCCAACCCAGGGATCTAACCTGCATCTCCTGGGTTTTCTGCATTGGCAGGTGGGCTTTCTTCCCCACTGAGCCTTCAGGGAGGCCCTCCTTCTCTCGGCCCCTCCTGAATCCCCCCAGTTAGTTTTCCGAGGCAGCGTGGCGCTCCTTATCAGGACCTCAGGCTGCGAGACAGCTCAGGCACGTGGGCCTGGCCGAGCGGCTGTGTTCCCTCAACAGGCCCCTAACACACCCGCCTTAGGCAGGTGCTCAAAGCTGACAGGAGGGGCTGGGTACCTTCCCCTGTGTGGGTGCCCTGGCTGTCAGGAGAGAAGGCACAGTTTGGTTGACCTTTGAACCAGCATACCATTTGGGGTGGGGGTCACAGGATTTTCAGGCCTCTGGGTCCACCTCTCCTCTCTTCAGATGAGCAGACTGAGAATCGGAGGGAAGTGGCTTGCGGGTCCTGGGTGGTGGTCAGCAGCGGCGGCCAGCGTGGACCTGGGCCCTGCCGTCTCCTTCTGCCCTCTGCTTTCCCTGCAAGACCAGCATCCTAGGGGGCGGGGGGCAGGTCCGCATTGTCCACAAATGACTCTGGGCTCTGAAGTCATGAGGCCCACCTGACTAGGTGTGGGGTGGCAACTATCGGCCCCTCCTGAATCCCCCCAGTTAGTTTTCCGAGGCAGCGTGGCGCTCCTTATCAGGACCTCAGGCTGCGAGACAGCTCAGGCACGTGGGCCTGGCCGAGCGGCTGTGTTCCCTCAACAGGCCCCTAACACACCCGCCTTAGGCAGGTGCTCAAAGCTGACAGGAGGGGCTGGGTACCTTCCCCTGTGTGGGTGCCCTGGCTGTCAGGAGAGAAGGCACAGTTTGGTTGACCTTTGAACCAGCATACCATTTGGGGTGGGGGTCACAGGATTTTCAGGCCTCTGGGTCCACCTCTCCTCTCTTCAGATGAGCAGACTGAGAATCGGAGGGAAGTGGCTTGCGGGTCCTGGGTGGTGGTCAGCAGCGGCGGCCAGCGTGGACCTGGGCCCTGCCGTCTCCTTCTGCCCTCTGCTTTCCCTGCAAGACCAGCATCCTAGGGGGCGGGGGGCAGGTCCGCATTGTCCACAAATGACTCTGGGCTCTGAAGTCATGAGGCCCACCTGACTAGGTGTGGGGTGGCAACTACTCTCCAAATGCGTTTTTCCAAGGTTGTTCAGGAGGAGAGGCAAGTGTGGCTGGCCAGGGGTGAGATAGCCTCGGGCCGTGCTGTCCCCACTAAGTGTAGGGTCCAGAGCGCTTGTCTGTTGGACCCTCTGTCCACCAAGGTGGCCTCGCCATCCCCCAGGTTGGCTAAGCACATGCCCGGAGCAGGCGAAGGGACCCTGGAGCTCCAAGACTGGCCTCTGCTGGCCTCTGCAGGGGTGCAGAGGGATGGGGGAGTGCATGACTGGCCCCGGGGCAGCTTGAGTGTTTGCAATGACGAGGAGGGTTATGGAGGCCCCAGAACAGAGCAGGCTCACTCAGCCACCTGGTCACCATCTGGACATCCCAGGCTGCAGTCTGCTCAAGAGCACCACCTTCTTCTAAGGCCTGTGGGAACCTTTCCTGAAACGAATCAGGAGGATCCTGGGTCTGCCACCTTGTTTGCTGTGGATATGGAGCAGAAAACGGCTGCCTCTGAACAAATCTGTGGACAAAGACTGTCGCTGCCACATCAGAAGGGCTTCCCAGGTGGTCCAGTGGTAAAGAGCCCGCTGCCAGCGCAGGAGACACAAGAGACCTGGGTTGGATCCCTGGGTCGGAAGATCCCCTGGAGGAGGGCATGGCAACCCACTCCAGTATTCTTGCCTGGAAAGTAGACAGAGGAGCCTGGTGGGCTACAGTCCATGGGGTCACAAAGAGTCGGACCACTGAGCACACAAGCTTTATGAGTAAACAAAGGACGTTGTGGCCATCAACCCTTGGCCCCAGCAGCCGCCTCGAGTGTGCCCCTGGAGAGGAGTCAGGATGGAGAAAAGCAGGACCCTGGCCCCAGGTAGGTGAGGGGCACATCAGAAGGAGGAATTTCAGTGAGCCCAGACTCTTGCACCTTCCCATACACAGGAAGGCACTAAATTCATTGCCTTGAGATGTTTGGGTTTTCTTTAATTAACAGGGATCTTTTGATGTTCTGACTACCTGGGCTGTGCTGCAAACCCCCGTCTCTCCTGGCTCCCCACCCTCGACCTCTACCAAGCGGTCCCTGCAGCGGGCTAGGAGGCTGCCTCCAGGCACGCATCCCCAGCATGTCTGCAAGTGAACGCGATTCTCCAGTTGTAGGTTGCGCGCCGTTTTCCAGCCGACCACACCCACACTTCAGTGCGGGAGTTGCTTCTGTCAGCCCTGACGGAGCATCGCCCGCGGCTTTCTCTGGGATCCATCTCTCTGTGGTTCTGGAGTGTGGGAGAGAGGTGCTAATCCTGTGTCCTAATCGCCCTGTCCTGCTCCAGTAATTTGCAAATGCACGTCTCCCTGTCTCTCCAGGCTGACGGCTGCTGACAACACAGACAAGGAGTGTGAATGCACTGGGGACAACTTTGCTGCTGCTGGTGTTTGGTTAATGGGATAAGTTATAATTTCACACTCGAAAATATCAGCATCCATCCAAAATGAGTGCATTACGAGCAATTAGTGTACATTATGGATTTGAAATGAAGAAGGAAATATATTAATCTGTCTAATTACTATGTTAATTAGGCGTCGGTGCCATAATATTTCATACCTAAATGCTAATGTTGATGATGCTTTAATTATTATATTTTTTTGGAGTGCAAAAATGAACCACCCCCTGTTATTCTGCTCCATAGCAAAGAACAGACACTGGCCTGGCCCTCGGGGGTCCAGGCGTCCCACTGCCCACCGCTCGCTTGCCAGGGCCTGTGCCATCCAGACCGTGTCTGTGCAGACGGATATTGTCAGTTGAAACCCAGGGGAAAAGGCAGTAGTTGCGGTCACATCAGAGCACTCGCTGCCTGTGAGGGGCTGGAGCTGCAGAAGGGCTAGCTGCACACTTCGGGATTTCAGGGAGTTGGCTGCGCGGACACGTCTTGTAATGCCTTGAGTGTCAGATCCAAGCCTCGATGACCCTGGAACGTGTGTCATGCACTGGGATGGGCCAGCAGGGTCATCAAGGACCCAAGGTCCTTGGAGGAGGGGCTAGGGGCTTGCGTTGCCCAGGGTGGGGTGATCAGGTGGAGTGCCTCAGGTGGCCCAGAGCATTTCTGATTTTAAAACCAACAGTCCTGTGTGCCAGGAACACTTGAAATCCTGGGAAAATGGAGATGGTTTTCTTGGGACTCTTCTAGTTTTAAGACTGCAGGCCCCTCAGCCTCTGGCAGAACCATGCGGCAGCCCACACCCCCTGGGGCTCCAGTGCCACCCTGCCGTGGCCTGTGGGACAGACGCTCAAGCGATGGCTTCTTGATGGACAACGGGACACAGGGCGGCCGTGTCACAATAGCGAGGACGCCCAGAAGTTAAAACAGCGCTTTCCGTGGCGCTTCTGTTCTGAGGATGTGCGGCTGCTCAGATCATTTGGTCTGAACGTGGCTTTGGGCCTTGGACAGCACCTCCAGGGTGAGCTGAACTCCAGACCACAGACGGCAGGTGTGGGCTTCCGCTGACCGACGCGCTGGCCATTTCCTGCAGAGAGCCCCTGACCCCAGGCCCAGATTCCCAGTTGGGTGAGAGCCCTTCAAGGTGACCCTCTGCCTGATGTCCCCGCTGCTTCCCTTTGGGGGTGTCATCTGATACTTCCCTTTTGGGGACCCACCCATCCCGTTGGACAGAGTCTCCTGGGACCTGGATTAAGGGGCCCTTGCACTGCTTGGGAGGAGGGGGCGCCCCATCCCAGCAGGTTCCTCCAAAGACGCTGAGTCCCGAGTGAAGGGGCAGAAAGGTTGCGGTGGCTGGAGGTGCTTCCCCCGTGGAGGCACCGGGCCGACAGCTTTGTGACCCGTCTCTCTGGACCTTCCTGTTTCTGTCGTTCTGTGCCTGGTTCGCTCGCCGCTTCTTTGAGTCTGTGAACTTCTTTCATAGGCTTCTGATGAACTCCCTAAGGGCTTGAGTTTTCCAGATTGGTTTAGGTTCTAATAATCTGAGAAAGGGCTTCCCAGATTGCTCAGTGGTGAAGAACCCACCTGCCAATCCAGGGGACGTGGGTTAGACCCCTGGGTCGAGAAGACCCCCCGGAGGAGGAAACAGCTACCCCCTCCAGTATTCTTGCCTGGAGAATCCCATGGACAGAGGAGCCTGGTGGGCAATAGTCTGTGAGGTCCAGAGTCAGACACGACTCAGCGACTAAACAACAACAACTTAAAAACCTCATGTCT
This sequence comes from Connochaetes taurinus, assembly GCA_006408615.1. Taxonomy (NCBI): domain Eukaryota; kingdom Metazoa; phylum Chordata; class Mammalia; order Artiodactyla; family Bovidae; genus Connochaetes; species Connochaetes taurinus. The sequence continues at coordinate 82,859 of SJXO01002138.1, forward strand.
GCAGAAATCAGTCCCTGGATTTAGAGCGTGTCAGGGAGGGTTGGGGTCTCTGAAGACCCTGGAGTCACATTATTGCAGTGACTGGTGTCCTGCTCCTTCCAGCCCAGTCTCCCTTTCAGGAGAGCGCTGGCAAGGATGTGAGCTTAAAAGCTGCTGGAATCTAGCCACCCAAACAAACTGCATCTGGTTCTCTGCTGACCCCAGCTCTGCCCATGGTGGAGAAGAGAGTCTCTGAGCATGGCCACGGGGCATTCCTGGGGCCCGGCCCTGGCATGGGGTGAGAAGGGAGGGATTTGAGGGGGCCTTGCCTCAAGCTGGCCCGGGCAGCAGGAGCAGCCAGCTCCCTCCCTGTCAGCACGTTCCTTCGTGGCAGGCACCTCTGCTCCCTGAGCTGGGCACCGGGCCAGGGGCACAGCAGACAGCCCCACGAGCGGTTCTGGTGTTGGGCCTGTGGACCCACCATTCCCGTCCCAGGCTAGGAACGAGGTCCCCTCTCCTCCAGCTCAGCTTGAAGACCAGGAAAACTGTTCCTCCTTTCCCAGAAAGTCAGTTACCTGCCACCTGTTGTCTGATCCAGCTGCTGTTTCATAAACACAACAGCCTTGGGATGATGGCTGTCTGGGTGGGTCTGAGAATCGGGGGGCAGGGGCATCTCAGGCTCTCAGTAGGGCGGGACCAGTTCTTGGCCATTCGCTCCCAAAGTTACATTCTGGGAGCCCCTGACTGGCCTCGTGCCCCTCTGTGGCCAGCACCTGGCCGCATGGGTGACCCTTCATCTCCTGTGATTGTGGGTTCTCGCTTTCATCTGGGTGCGCAGGAGCCTTGGTTGTTTCCTGAACGAGCCCTCGGTGGTGGGAGGGGGCTTGGTCCCAGCAGCTGGAAGAGCACCCTGCCAGGCCCTAGAGGGCCGCGCTGATGATGTCATCCTTGGGACCGCGTGGCCTTGGAGCGGCATCAGAGTATTAGCAGCGGAGAGGGTGTTGCTGAGAGGGGGAGCGTCTGAGGAGTTTGGTTTCAGAGTTTCAGGTGACGGATCATGTTCTTAATGGGCTTTGATTCGGTGGAGGACTGAGGCCCCTTTCTCTCTGTCATTATGGGGAGGATATCTGTTTTCAGATGCTTCTGTGCAGCCCCTTGATAACACAGTGGTCTGGCAACAAAAGTAGAAAGAACCTGCCTGGGCTGATTAATTGGAAATTGGGAAATTATCTTCCCTTGTCTTTGAGAATTTTATCCGCTTTTTGAATACTCGACTGCTCAGATGAGGTGAGCATTATTATGTGAGCAGTGAGCTCGGCTCACTGACCTCACGGAGTGGCTCGAGCCATCCGGACTCGTCCTTGGAGATTCCTGCGCGATGAAGCAGCCCCCCTGGGGCAGAGAGGGAGTCGCTGGGGTGCCTCCCCTTGTGGTCACAGTTGGATGCTCAGGGTGAGGTAGGAAAGGAACAGACAGGAGCCTGCCATGTCCAGGCTCCTCCTGGGCTGGACTGTCCTGCCACCGGGGGCTGCCCTGGGGAGGGGCTGCTGAGAAGGGCCGAGAACTGCCCTGGAGACTCGGGCTGAGGCCGCTCCTGGAAGCCCCACTCTGTCACTGCCCCTTGGTTTGTGTGGTTGTGCAGGCATCACGCTGGAAAGCTGGTTGTCAGTTTTATGTGCAAATTGAACCCTGCCAAGTGCGTTGGTAGAGATGATTAGAGCTTGGAGTCCCCAGTGGATCTGTTCTCTGAAACAGAGGGTTTTTTTCCAAAAGTAAACAGTTACCTTCCACATCCTCTTACAGCAATCTAGATTCCTCTTCACTGAATCTTTTTAAAGCCGAGCCATTCTCAAAGCAATTTAAAAAGAGGTATAACTAATAAACCAGCAGTGGAGACAAAATGAAACCATAAAGAACACTCAAATAACCCAGGAATAGTCAGAAAAAGAGGAAAAGGGGAATGAAGGATCATTGGAACAAAAAGAAAATCACTAGCAAAATGATAGGTTTAATCCAAGGGAATCAATAATTGTATTAAATGCAAATGTCCTAAACATCATAAATATTTTAAAGCAATTTTAAAGCCAAGATTATCAGATCAGATAAAGAAGCAAGGCCCATCAATATGCTTGATAAATTATAAGAAATCCACTTTACATATGAAGACATGGTTGGCAGTAAAAATATAAAAATGAGAGAAGCTGTATCGTGCAAAGATTAATTGAACCAGTATCTACCAAAGTAGACCTCGGCACAGTACTGTTATCAGGGACGAAGAGGGACATTACATTCAGATAAGAGGTCAGTGAATCAAAAGACAATCCTGAATGTGTGTGAAACTAATAAAAGAACTTTGAAACATGTAAAGCAAAACTGATTGGATTGACAAGGGAGACAGACAGATCCATAATTAGAGTTGGAAGCTGTAATTCTCTCTGTAATCAAAGAAAGAAGGAAACAGAAAAAATCAGTGAGGATTTGGGAGATCAGGGCAGCTTTCTCATTCAGCTTGATCTTAGTGACTCAGGATGATTCTCCCCAAAACAGCAGACTGTTCGTTCTTTCCAAGAGCATGTGAAACAGTCACCAGGACAGAGCATGCGCTGGGCCATATGATGAGCTTCAATACCTCAACACACCTAATGTAATTAAATTACGTGAGGTATAGTCAAGATATGGCGATGTGTGGGGCACAACTAAAGCAGCGTTTGGAGAGACATTTATGGGTCTCCCGCATTGCAGGCAGATTCTTCACCAGCTGAGCCAGAAGGGGAGCCCGAGAGTATCGGAGCAGGGAGCCTACCCCGTCTCCAGCGGATCTTCCCAACCCAGGAATCGAACTGGGGTCTCCTGCATTGCAGACGGATTCTTCACCAACTGAGCTTTCAGGAAAGCATGGCTTTAAATACTTGTATTTAAATTAAGAACAGTTTAAGATCAAGAATCTGTTTCTTTTTCCAGTTTTTTTTTTTTTTTTTCCCAAACTGGAAAAAGAACTAATCAGTTACAAAGCAAACAGAAGAAAGGAAATACCAAAGATAAGAGCAGAAATCAATGAGATTGAAAACAGAAAAATAGAGAAAATTGATAAAACCAAAAGCTGACTCTTGGAAAAGATCAATACATTTGATAAACCTTTAGTCAGACTTGTCAAGATAAAGACAGAGAGGATACAATTTATCAATATCAGGATTGAGAGAGGGAGTCATTACAGGTCCTAAAGGCACTAAAGGATAAATAGGGAATATTGTCGAATAATTCATGTCATAATTATTTCAGAGTTGTGGGCATCTCTCCGTAAAATTATTTATTGGTGCAAGGCACAGCCCAAGGGCAAGGCGCTTCCCTGCTAAGAGGGTGGGTAGACATGTGGCCACAACCGCGGCCCGAGGACTGTAGACGCACGTTCTCAGCACGAATGGACATCGTGCTCTGGGGATGGCAGGGTCGATGGCACCATCAGGGAGTCAGAGGCGCTTTCCATGGGCACTGGGGCTTCAGCTGAGCTCTCCAGCATGGGTACGTGTGTCCCAGGTTGAGGGAGTGGCTTGAGCAAAGAACCTAGAAGTGGGAGACTGTATTTCCTTTTTACTTCAAGGAAGGAGGCCTGACCACCTTGTAAGCTCCGGGGAGAATGAACGGGCCTGCACAGCTGGCGCGGCTGGGCTCAAGCTTTCGAACGACTTAGCTGAGAACCTGTCACCACTTTCCGTCGTGTTTCCCTCCATGCCACCTTCGTTCTCAGGCAGGCCCGTCCCACAGGCTGACAGAAATAGCCGCCAAGAGCTCCGAATGCAGACCCTGCGAGCTTGGTACCCCTTCTCTGGGAGCAAAGAGCTTTGTTTCCCAGACTTCGCAGCAGAAGCCCCGTGTGGCCATGTGTTCAGTGCTGGCCCATCACTGACCAGAAGGAGGCGTGTTCTGGTCAACAGCCCAGGCCCTGGGCCACCCTATTGTTGGACACTCATGTTAACCTCACCTGAACCACATGGATAGAAGATGAGAGAAGGGCAAGTTTCCAAAGCCAAATTGAGGTGCTTTTACCAGATGGAATCAAATGCTGAGATAAGTAAAAATGACAAATGTGTGACATAGAAGTCAGGAGTTTGGTGGCAGCAGGCACTTTTATTCATCCACTCGCTCACCCATCTATTCATCCATCCATCCATCCATCCATCCATATAGCTACCCATCTATTCATCAGTCTGTCTCTCCATCCATTATTCCCCCTCCATCCATGTATCCATCCATCCATCCATCCATCCAT
>SJXO01002138.1:88693-183348 GCA_006408615.1 Connochaetes taurinus
CCCACTCGGATGCTCTGTTCGTTTTTTGGGAGCCATCTCCCCATTTCTGTGTTTAATTTCATCTGTTGCTGTGTCTTCAAGTTCACTGCGTTTTTCTTCCACAGAGTCTAACCCATTGTTAATTCCATCTGTCTCATTTAGTTTAATCTCATACCTTCTAGTTTTCATTCCTAAAACTTCAATTTGCATCTTTTTTAAAAAAATTGTTCTCCATAGCTCTTCCTATGGAGAAGGGAAGGGCAACCCACTCCAGTGTTCTTGCCCGGAGAATTCCATGGACAGAGGAGCATGGTGGGCTGCAGTCCGTGGGGTCACAAACGATGGGACGTGACTGAGCGGCTAAGCACACGCGGCTCTCCCTAACACGCGTAGTCTCTTCCCCGTGTTCCGGAGCAGATAGAGCAGCTATGGTAACTGTTTTATGTCCTTTTCCACTAATTTTATCATCTGTGTCAATACTGGTTCTGTTTTGGTAGCTTGCTTTTTCTCCTCATGGTGGGTTCTTTTCTTGTTTTAGCATGCTGAGCAATTTTGGTGGAAAGCCAGGCATTGTGATTTTTGCCTTGTACAGTGGATACTTTTCTGTTCCTATAATACTCTTGAGCTTTGCTCTGTGCCATGGCCTAGGTCCTCAGAAACAGTTTGATCCTTCCAGGTTTTGCTTTTATGCTCCTTAGGTGGGAACAGGGCGATTTTTAGCCTAGAGTTGTAAGTTACTCCACTTCTGAGTACAGCTCTTTGGAGAGATTTACCGCCTTTCTTGTACTTCAAGGTTTTGTGCTCTGGCTGATGGGGATAGGCCCCGTTCTTGGCCCCGTGTGAGCTCTGGTGAGTGTCCCCTGTGACCTTCCTGCAGTCCTCTTCCTGGACGTGGGGAGCTTTGCCGCAGGCATCACTGACTGAGGGTCTCTGGCGCTCCCAGGGGCCGCCCTCCCCTCCCCTGCATGCTGTGACCTCCAGCCTCTTGGGCTCTCATGGAGTCCCAGCTCTGCCTCCTCCACTCAAGGAGACCCCTGACCTCTGCCCGGAAGAGATTTCTGGGAAATGCTGACTTCTAAGGCAAATGCAAAGAGCCCGCCTGGTAGGTCCTCTCCCTGTGGTCTTCCGTCACCTTGGGAATGAGAGGACTGCAGCTAGTTGTCCTGTAATGAGACGTGGCTCGTTCCACGTCTGGGCAGCTGTGCGTGTAGACAGCCCTCCTAGCTGATTGCTTCTACTGGGTCATCCTGGCCCTGCCCCTGTGCCACGTGTGAAAATCCTCTGACCAGCCTTCCTCCGTGTGTCTCGGGGCCTGATTCCATCTAGGTCATTCTGTTGCCTCTTTTCTTTCCAAGCGAGGGGGCTCATATTTGAATATGTCCTTCCAGGCGAGTTCCAGGTACAGGGTGTGGCTGTCACCTTCTGCTTCCTAGGCCCCAGGATTCTGCTAATGCTCAGGATTGCTCTGGCCCCTTTTTGATGTCTGTTCTGTTTTCTGACAGGAGTTTAGACTTGACTGGAGACCCCAGTTCTTATTTACATTCATGATGGTTAAGCGACAACAAGCATATTTCTTTGCTTCAGTATTGGCTTTCAGGGGACAAGGTTGGGCAAGTGTGTGTTAAAAATTTATTAGGACAGAGGTAAAATAGAAACACAGGAGCTTGGTTTGTAGTTGGTTGAGTCTTCAGCATAAATACGCTAACATATTTTAAGTGAAACCACAGTACGTGAGTACTTGTTAGGAGAGGGTGTGTGTTCAAAATACAGCTGAACATTTGGTTACCTGAAGAGTTCAGTGTTTTACAGAAGTCTTAAATTTGGCACATTTCAGTATTTCAATCCAAACTGTTTTAAATTGTTTCTGATTCATTAAACCACACTTTAGAGAACACTTATTTAACTGATAATACTTATGGTATTGAGGTTTATGAAGTAACAAATGGCATGTGCTATTGACTTAATGCTGAAATAAAGATGAGCTATTGATATTTGATTAAGATAGCAGCTGCTGTATGAGTGCTCTACCCTCATGCAAAGAACACTGTTATTATACAGTGGGATGAAATAGTTATGGCAAAGCACCACAATTTAGAAAATAAAGGTTACTTGAAAGCATGAAATTATTTCAAGTTAATTTTGCACTCTGCTGTTGAAGCTGATTAGTGAAAAAAGTAATGAAATGTAATTTTTGCTGAACAGCTGAGCCAGGAGTGTGGCATGGAGACCTGCAGTTAGGCCTGGTTGGCTCTGAGCTTCTAGTGGCTCGGGCATCTGAGCGCATGGTGCTGGGGAGCAAGGCGTGAACCTGGGGCAGCCAGCCTGGCTTCTGGGCTGTGGGCTGATGGCCGTGCCTTGCTCAGCTGCTTCCGTCATGTCCAACTCTGTGTGAGCCCATGGACTGTAAGCCGCCGGGCTCCTCTGTCCGTGGGATTCTCTAGGCAAGAACACTGGAGAGGGTTGCTGTGTCATCCTCCAGGGGATCTTCCTGACCCAGGGACCAAACCTGCGCCTCCTGTGTCTCCTGCACTGGCGGGTTCTTCACCGCCAGCGTTGCTGTTTCATATTCATGATTGCCTTTCAGGGGCCTTGGAGACACCGCGGCTCTTTCCAGCCTCCCTGGGGCAGGATGAGGGTGCCGTGGGAGGTCTTGCAGAAGCCTTGGTGCACGTCTGTGTGGGGAGGGCTTGTGAGTCCAGGTCTAGTGAACCCTCAGCTCCTGTCCACCCCTCTCCTTCTCCAATATCAGTAGTGTGGTGGCATTGATTTGCAGCGATGAACTTTGGCAAATGACCTCAGCACTGGGCATTGAGAAAGTGATCCCTGCTTAAGATCTTAGAGGAGAGCTATGCCATGTGTCCAGACATCGTGCGTGTGCGTGGCTGATGGGGGAACCTCTGACCCAGCAGTCTGGCACCTTGGGTTGCTATAGGAAAATTGCATGAGTGTGTGTGTGTGTGTGTGTGTGTGTGTGCGCTTGCATGTGTGCGTGTGTTAATTAAGAGAACTGACCCTGAAGGACTGGGCATTGGACCTAAGCCTGGAGTGGTTTGCCCAGCACTAGAGAGAGGAGTCTGACTCCAGACCCAGAGAAACCGGTGCTGGGGCAGTGGTGAGACCCTCCTCGTGGGCCCTGTGCAGGGGCCTGGCCTGGAGCCTCGGGCACAGCTTGGTCAAATGGCTGTCTCAGTGACCGCCGTCACCGTCAGGGCCCCTGCAGACCCTCTCCCCTCCCTGGTTTCTCACCTGTGGGGTCACTGCAGCTTGTGAAAGGAGGTTCCTAGCTGAAGGAAGGGAAGCCTCATCACAAAAGCAGCTTGAACACACAGGGTTATTAATTTGACTGTTAAAAGGTGTGTGAGCTCATTATGCAGTCTGAGCTGGTAGAGCGGCCGTATCAGCTACATACCCGTGAAATTAAGTGTGAGTTAGACGCTTGTGTCCTTGAAGACATCCAGGCAGGCGTAAAGAGATCCGGCCTGCGCTGGGCCGTCGCTTTCTCCTCCCTGACTTTCACGGGTGCCTGTGCCGGGTACGGTGACTCCTTCCATCCTGTTATGTCAGTGAAATGGGAGAAGGGAGAAGAAAATCAGGTTGACAGGCTATGAGGAGTGACCGTCACAGCTGGCGGCAGGAGACACACATGTTTCAGGATGGACAGGTTTAAACTATCTCCCACTTTTCCCTAAAGGCACACAGAGTTGCTCCAACGGGATCCAGGGGCTGGCAGGCACCAGGCTCCTTGTTAGACCCCAGACACTTCTCCTGGCAGTGGTCTTATTCTCCCCGGCCTTTCCTGGCCCTGGGGGCGAGAACGTCCCCTGTCCCTGGATAAGCGTCTCTGTCTGTGGCCAGGAGTTGGCCACGTGACTCACTCATGGTGTCCTTATCTGAAAGGGGAGCAGACAGGGTGGTCTGTGGTGTCTCAGATTTCTGTGCAGTGCAGAATGAACAATCCATCCACGCCCCCCCCTTCCAAACATTATGTTTAATTGAAGGAAATCTTCACAATATTGTGGCCTCTGCCGCACATCAGCATGAGTGCATGTGACCCACTCCCACCTCCCGCCCCTTCCTGTCCCTCTAGGTTGTTACAGGGCCCTGACTTGAGTTCCCTGAACCATACAGTGAATTCCCACTGGTGATCTATTTCACACATGGTCCTATTTCTGTTCTATTATACAGAGTAAAGTTAAGTCAAAAAGAGAAAAAAAAAATCATGTATTAACATGGAATGACAGACTGGTTCCAAATCAGGAAGGGAGTACGTCAAGGCTGTGTATTATCACCCTGCTTTAATTTATATGCAGAGTACATCATGAGAAATGCTGGGCTGGATGAAGTACAAGCTGGAATCAAGATTGCTGGGAGATACATCAATAACCTCAGATATGCAGATGACACAACCCTCACAGCAGAAAGCGAAGAGGAACTAAAAAGCCTCTTGATGAAAGTCGAAGAGGAGAGTGAAAAAGCTGGCTTCAAATTCAGCATTCAAAAAATGAAGATCATGGCATCTGGTCCCATTCAGTTCAGTTCAGTTCAGTCGCTCAGTCGTGTCCAGCTCTTTGCGACCCCATGAATTGCAGCACTCCAGGCCTCCCTGTCCATCACCATCTCCTGGAGTTCACTCAAACTCACATCCATTGAGTTGGTGATGCCATCCAGCCATCTCATTCTCTGTCGTCCCCTTTTCCTCCTGCCCCTAATCCCTCCCAGCATCAGAGTCTTTTCCAATGAGTCAACTCTTTGCATGAGGTAGCCAAAGTACTGGAGTTTCAGCTTTAGCATCATTCCTTCAAAGAACATCCAGGACTGGTCTCCTTTAGAATGGACTGGTTGGATCTCCTGGCAGTCCAAGGGGCTCTCAAGAGTTTTCTCCAACACCATAGTTTCAAAGCATCAATTCTTTGGCACTCAAACTTCTTCACGGTCCAACTCTCAGATCCATACATGACCACTGGAAAAACCATAGCCTTGACTAAACTGGCAAATAGATGGGGAAACAATGGAAATAGTGAGAGAATTTATTTTGGGGGGCTCCAAAATCACTGCAAATGGTGATTGCAGCCATGAAATTAAAAAGATGCTTGCTCTTTGGAAGAAAAGTTATGACCAACCTAGATAGCATATTAAAAAGCAGAGACATTACTTTGCCAACAAAGGTCTGTCTGGTCAAAGCTATGGTTTTTCCAGTAGTCATGTATGGATGTGAGAGTTGGACTATAAAGAAAGCTGGGCGCCAAAGAATTGATGCTTTTGAACTGTGGTGTTGGAGAAGACTCTTGAAAGTTCCTTGGACTGCAAGGAGATCCAACCAGTCCATCCTAATGAAATCAGTCCTGAATATTCATTGGAAGGACTGATGCTGAAGTGGAAACTCCAATACTTTGGCCACCTGATGCGAAGAACTGACTCATTTGAAAAGACCCTGATGCTGAGAAAGACTGAAGGCAGGAGGAGAAGGGGACGGCAGAGGATGAGATGGCTGGATGGCATCACCAATTCGATGGACATGAGTTTGAGTGAACTCCGGGAGTTGATGATGGACAGGGAGGCCTGGTGTGCTGCAGTCTATGGGGTCACAAAGAGTCAAACATGACTGAGTGAATGAACTGAACTGAACTGAACCGAACCCATATATATGGAATCTAGAAAGATGGTACTGATGAACCTGTTTTCAGGGCAACAGTGGCAATGCAGACGTAGAGACCCATTCGCTTTTACTTTTAAAGTCAGCTCCACTAATACCCAGAAAGGTACTTTCGTTTCTTAGCCTGGAGTGAAGTATTTCCAGGCCCCTGGCACAAAAAGGGGCCTTTGGGTACAAGTGGCAGACACCCCTCTCTCAGTGGTAAACAGAAAGTTCATCTGCATGCAGAATTCAAGAGACTAGAGAGTCAGGGTCCCTGCTGAGCTCATCCAGGTGAGGTCTCTGATTCCACTGGCCGGCGGGTCCCTGGGAGCCAGCCCCACAGAGCAGCTTCAGCATCAGCAGTGTTTTCATCCAAAATTCCACCAGGAAGACAGTGTCTCCTCTGATGCTTCTGAAGCTGAAGTCCTGGGATTGTTCACTCTTGCGTGATCTTGGGTCACGTGCCCACCCCTGAACCAGTCGTCACAGCCGCAGTGTGCGGGTGTGGATTTGCTGGGTCACATGCTTGTGCTGCAGGGGAGGTGGGGTCAGTTCTAACTGAACTGCACAGCCTGAGAGTGATGGAAGGCTTGGCCTCCAGAGAAAGTCAGGAGAATGAGTAACCAATGCTAAGTGTAAAAACCGCAGTTTACCACGGTGTCCAGCAAATGTTTGTCACTGGATGAATAAGAATGCAGAGAGAGTGTATCAGTCCGGGTTCTCCCGAGAAATAGAATGAGCATGGTACATGCTAAGTCGCTTCAGTTGTGTCTGACTTTGCGACCCCGTGGACTGTAGCTGGCCAGGCTCCTCTACCCATGGGATTTTCCAGGTAAGAATCCTGGGGCAGGTTGCCATTTCCTTCTCCAAGGGATCTTCCCACCCAGGGATCAGACCTGCGTCTCCTGCACTGGCAGGCAAGTTCTTTACCACTGCGCCCCCAGAGAAACCCATGTGTGTGTGTTACACGATATGGGCCTTGACACACTCCAGGTCTGCAGTCCCAAGCCAGAGACCCGGGAGAGCTGGTAGTGTAAACCCCGTCCAAAGCTGGCAGGCCAAGACCCAGGGAGAGCCAGAGTTTCAGTTTAAATCCCATGACAGTAAAGCAAAACGGACAAGCAAAGCACCCGGTGTTCCGGCTGAGGGCAGCCCGACAGGAGGAGATTCCCTGTTACTTGTTGAAGACCAGCTTTTTGTTCTTTTCAGGTCTTCAACTGATTGGAGAGGCCCACCGCACTGGGGAGGACACTCTGCTTTACTGTTTGCAGATTCAAATGTTAACTCATTGAGAAACGTCCTCACAGAAATCCAGAATAAAGTTTGACAAGATGCCAGGGCACCCAGGCCGGTTGATACATAAAATTCACGTTCACCATCACAGACAGTATGGCGTTTTTCTGATAGGTTGACCCAGCCAAACTTCTCTTGACTCCCAATCGATTTTACTGAGAGATGGCTTAGTCTGAGGAGAGTCTTCGTTTTTCTGTCTAATCATTGGTAACATCCAACTAATAACTTACTTCTGAGAGTTGAGAAATTTGGGAGAATAAGGAACTGTAGTCCTATTTTGGGATGTGACTATGAAAGTTTTGATTTATGAAATGTAAATATCTCTCCTTACCCCAAAGACATCCATCTGATGGGTTTGTTTCTCCCCTGCTGCCCAAGTTAATTGCATTTTTAATGTTATATTCTATACTTGTCAAGAGTTAAATAAAGCCAATAAGCTCAGGTTAGTTTCTAATGACATTTATGCCATCTCTAAAGAGGAAAACAGTTTATTAGCTATGCACTTTTAAACTAATGCACAGGTGTGATCTGTAAGCTTGCACCTCAGATGCTGAGCCTGATTCTGAACACACGGGTGATGGATTATTTAGCAGAGTACTTACACATCAGCGTTAGAAGCACCAGGAGATTAAGGCACATTCTGTGCTTCTTTATCGCTTGACATTTGCTCCAGCGGGTCCCCAAAGTAGATGGATAACAAGCGGCGTCTGGGGGCTGGTCATGGCTCAACACTGTCATTTGTCTCTGAGGTTCTTGGTGCCCACTGACTCTCTGGGCAGGGCCGGGCCAGGAGACTTCCCGTCTGGAAGGTGGTGGAGGTACCTGAGTGCCTAGTCCAGATGCAAGGACTCGGACAAGCTGGGGACCGAAGAGGCTGGGGTTGCAGAGTCCCCAGGCTGCCAACAGCACCCCTAAGGCATTACTTATGGCCCTACAGGCCCTGCCTGCCTAAGACGTGGTGGCTTTCGTGAGCCTGCTCAGCCTAAACTTTGGAAGCGAAAATGGATTGTGTGCATGGCTTTCATCTGCTTCCACACCTCCAGGGAGGCCGCACCATAGCCCCTAGGCTGGAAGCCGCCCACTCGTGGCCTTTCTCGAGGGTTTCTCTGCCTTTGCCCCCCACTGTGAGTTGACCGGTGCCACCCTCTCCCCTAAATTCATGTGCTGAAGTCCTGACCTCCTGTATTTCAGAATGTGACTTTATTTGGAGATAAGGTCTTTACAGAGGTTAGCAGGGTAAAATGAAGTCATAGGGGGAACTCATATCCACTGTGACTGCTGATCTTAAAAAATGTGGAAAGTTAAATTCAGAGAAGACATCCTTAAAGAGAAGATGAAATGAAAACATAGGAGAATGCCACGTGAAGGCAGAGGACTGCAGTGATGTGTTTACAAGCCGAGGAAGATCAAAGATGGCCAGCAATCCCCAGAAGATGGGGCGGAGGGCATCTGGGGCAGAGTCTCTGCCACGTAGTCTCCCACAGGGGAAGTGAGAGTGTATAGGCATGTGTCAGGGCCTAGCTTGTCCAGCAGTGTTGGACACCATCCAAGGCACACTCACTTCTCACCCTGCCCAGAACATGAAGGTGACGGGCATGGCTGAGTGAGGGGGGGAAGCTGGGGGCACAGCAACTGGCATTTTGAACTCATCAAAGAGATACCACTAACCACTTGGGGGTCCGTCCTCCTAATCCTTCATGGACTTCAGCAGGAAGGCCACCATGAGCTTCTGGGGGCCCCTCCTCTGCAAACGCCCCAGCTGGCTCCTGGACAGTGGTAACAAGTACAGCTGGCCCAAGGCTCCGTGTGTCTCACCCATTCCCCCCTTCCTGGGACAGGCTCCCTGTGTGCACTCCTGAGGGAAGCAAGGGTGAGCGTGAGCAGACCACTGGTTAGCTCACACAAGAAGCCAGCCAGGCTCTGAAGGCTTGGGAGGATACTCCATGCTTGAGCATTTCAGGGTATGGTGTTAGGGAAACAGGAGGGTCTCAACACTAGACCTGGCTTTGTAGCAAAGAGAGAAGGCCAACAATCTTATTCCTGAAGGGGAATAAGCAGTGTGGAGCAAACATGTCCAAAAGTCCAAGAAAACCTCGGAATCCACGGCCAGGCTGACTGCTGGGACATTTCCCAGAGCCAGTCGGGAAAGCCTGGAGGAAGTGACTGCTTCTTTTATTTGTGAAGAAAGCAACACAAACCTCAAGGAAAAATCAAGGAAATGTGATGCCACCCGGGGAACACAATAATTTTCCACTAACTGGCCCACAATAAATAGAGAGCTATGAACTGCCTGGCAGAGAATTCAAAACAATTGTTTTAAGGAAGCTCAGTGAGCTGTAAGACAGCACAGAGAGACGATTCAGCGAAGCCAGGAAGATAACACATGAACACAGTGGGAAGTTCAACAGAGAGAGAGAACTCATGAAGAAATAACCAAGCAGATTCTAGAGCTGAAATAATGCGGCAAATGCCGGAATGAATGAATGAATAATGCAGAAAGCATCAACAGACTTGATCAAGTTGAGGAGAAACGCTGTAAACTCCAAAACAGGTCATTTGGGTTCATCCAGTTGTAGGAAAATAGACATAAGAATGAAAAAGAGTAAAGAAAACCCATGTGAATTATTGAACATTATCAAGTGATACAATGTCCATATTGTGGGAATCCCAGGAGTGGGAGGAGGGAGAGGAGGAGATAGAGACAGGGCGAGGGGCAGGGGAGAGAAAAGGCAGGAAACTGATTTAAGAAAATAATGGCTGAAAATGATTCAAATCTGGAGAGAGACATATTCATACAGCTACATGGAGCTTATAGGTGCCCAAACAGATACAATCCAAAGAAGACTTCACTGAGACATATTATGATAAAACTGTCAAAAATCCAAGGCAAAGGAAAGAATTCTGACAGCAGCAAGAGAAAAGGAACTCGTTGCATACAGGGAGCTCCCATAATGCTATCAGTCGATTTCTCAGCAGAAAACACAATGGTAAAAGGTGAAAGATTCTTCTCTGAGATCAGGAAACAAAACAAGGATGTCCACTATGGATACTTCATTCAACGGTGCTGAAAGTCCTGGCCAGAACAAATAGGCAAGGAAAAGAAATAAAAAGCGTCCAAACTAGAAAGAAGCAACATTCATTGTCTCTGCCTGCAGGTGAAATTATCTTATGTGTAGAAAATCCTAAAGACCCCATCAAATATCTGTTAGAACTAATAAATGAATTTGTAAAATCAAAATAAAAAAGTCAGTTGCATTTCTATGCACTAACATTGAGCTATCAGAAAGGGAAACTAAGAAAACGATTCCAGTTATAATACATCTGAAAGTAAAATACTTAGCAATAAATTTAACCAGGATGGTGAAAGATCTGTGCACTGAAAACTATGAGGCATTGAGAAAGGAAATTGAGGAAGACACAAATGAGTGGATGCATTCCTTGTGTTCCTGGATTGGGAGAATTAGTACTGTTAAAATCTTCAAACTATCCAAAGTGATCTACAGGTTTAATGCAATCCCTGTTAAAATTCCAATGACATTATTCACTAAAATAGAAAAATATTCTAAAATTTGTATGGGGCCACAAATGACTTTGAATAGCCAAAGCAATCAAAGCTGGAGGCATCACAAATCCTGATTTCAAATGATGTTACAAAGCTATGATGATCAAAACAATATGGTACTTGCATAAAAGCAGATACATAGACCAATGGAGCAGAATCAAGAGTTCAGAAATAAACCAAGTATAATCGACTAGTCTTTGGCAACAGATCCAAGAATACACAGAGGAAGAGGAATAGTCTCTTCAATAAATGGTGCTAGGAAAACTGGACATTAACATGCAGAAGAATGAAACTCAACCCCTAGCCTACTCACAGCATCAACTTGAAATGAAAAACTTAAATGTAAGACCTGAAACTGTAAAACTCTATAAGAAAACATAGGAACAAGCTCCTTGATACTGGTCTTGGCAATAAGTTTTTGGATATGATGTCAGAGGCACAGGCAACAAAACGAGAAATAAACTAGTGAGACGCTATCAAATCCCAGCAAACCATCAACAAAATGCAAAGGCAGTCTATGAAATGAGGGCAAATGTTTGCAAACCATCTGTATGATAAAGGGCAAATATTCAGCATGTATAAGGCACTCTTAAGACTCAACAACAAAAGCCACATAGTAGGTGAAAAGCCCCTAACAGCTGTTAGGATGGCAGTTATCAGTGAGACAGGAGATAACACACATTGGCCAGAATGTGGAGGAAAGGGAACCCTTGTACACGGTTGGTGGCAACATAAACTGGAACAGTCACTATGGAAAATGTTATGGAAATGACTCAGAAAATGAAAAATAGAACTGCCATCTGATTCAGCCAGCCCACCTCTGGGTATATATTCAGAGGAAATGAAAGCTATGACAAACCTAGACAGCATATTAAAAAGCAGAGGCATCACTTTGTCGACAAAGTTCTGTATAGCAGAGCTATGGTTTTTCCGGTAGTCACGTATGGATGTGAGAGCTGGACCATAAAGAAGGCTGAATACTAAAGAACTGATGCTTTTGATTTATGGTGCTGGAGAAGACTCTTGAGAGTCCTTTGGACAGCAAGGAGATCAAACTAGTCAATACTAAAGGAAATCAACTCTGAATATTCATTGGCAGGACTGTTGCTGAAGCCGAAGCTCCAATACTTTGGCCGCCTGATGCCGAGAGCCATCTCATTGGCAAAGACCCTGGTGCTGGGAAAGATTGAAGGCGGGAGGAGAAGGGGGGCGACAGAGGATGAGATGGTTGGATGGCATCACTGACTCAATGCACGTGAGTTTGAGCAAGCTCCAGGAGAGGGTGAAGGACAGGGAAGCCTGATGTGCTGCAGTCCATGGGGTCACAAAGAGTTGGACATAGCTTAGCAGCTGAACAGCAACAACATCCTGAAGAGATATCTGTATTCACATGTTCACTGAGGGAAGCCTGAAGCGCTGCAGTCTACAGGGTCACAAAGAGTCAGACATGACTGAGAGACTGAACTGAACAGATACTTGAAATTGCGCTTCCCTGCCGGCTCAGATGTTCAAGAATCTGCCTGCAGTGTGGGAGACCCAGGTTTGATCCCTGGGTTGGGGAGATCCCCTGGAGGAGGGCATGGCAACCCACTCCAGTACTCTTGCCTGGAGAATCCCCGTGAACAGAGGAGCCTGGCGGGCTACATACAGTCCATGGGGCCACAAAGAGTTGGACACGACTGAAGCAACTATGTACACACAAGAAATTTGCTAAAAGAATGGCTTTTAAGTGGGTTCACTGCGAAAAAACTATAAGGTGACAGATGTGTTAATTCACTTAATTGTTATGACAGATGTGTTAGTTAACAGATGTGTTAATTCACTTAATTGCCACTTCTCAGTGTAAACATGTATCAAAGCATCATAATACATATACATTTTTTTCTTATCAGTTGTGTCTCAGGATTGTTAATGTATTCCAGAGATTTTTCTAAAAATTTTACTTG
This sequence comes from Connochaetes taurinus, assembly GCA_006408615.1. NCBI lineage: Eukaryota > Metazoa > Chordata > Mammalia > Artiodactyla > Bovidae > Connochaetes > Connochaetes taurinus. The sequence goes on from SJXO01002138.1 coordinate 101,109, forward strand.
TAAGTATCTGATAACTATAGATATTGGGCTTTCCAGCTGGTGCTAGTGGTACAGAACCCACCTGCTAATGCGGGAGATGTAAGAGATGCAGGTTTGACCCCTAGGTCAGGAAGACCCCCTGGAGGAAGGCATGGCAACCCACGCCAGTACTCTTGCCTAGGAAATCTCATGCACAGAGGAGCCTGGTGGGCTACAGTCCATGGGGTTGCAAAAGAGTCAGACACGACTGAAGTGACTTAGCAGGCACACATGCAGTTATAGATATTTTCACATCACTTGGAAAATAAAACTCTCTAACTGTCCTAGAATAAGGTGAAAAAAGATGGAACGTCCGGAGTATCTGTGTCACTTTGTCCATTCCCGGCCGTTTCAGGATTGGTGGGTGGTTGCTTCCTGGATGGAATGTTTCTCCCACGGATGGATGCTGTGTTTCCACCACACGATCATGGAAGCCAGTCACCTTTATGGGACACAGCCACTCCTTCTGGGGTCCCTCTCCTGGAGGTGGTGCGGTTCCCCTCCAGGACTTCCGAGGGCCGCTCTGCGTGTCTGGGCTCAGCGCTCCCTTCACTGGGGCTGCCCTGCCCCAGCTGTCCTGCTGTGTCATTTTTTTCCTTTTCATCCTTTTTTCTCTATCCTCACCTCCTCCCACCCCGCCCTGTTTCAGGCTGACATTTCCTCGTAGACACTAGCCATCATGTTCTAGTCAGGGCAAAATCCAGGGGATCTTTGAACTAGGATAGGGAAAAAAAATGACGTCTTCATGTTCATTAACCTCTTACTGAAGTTTAGCATATCCTTCCATTACAAATGCACACGTCAAAGCCCTGTGCTATTTCACAATTTCCAGGGACTTTGTCCATAATACAGTCTCTGCTTTTGGGGGGGCGCTCTTGCATGTATGATGTTCCTGACTCAGGAAGCCTCGAACTCCATGAAGCCCCACGTGTGTTTTCCTGTCACATCTCAGCCGTTGCAGACATCTGGGCGTTCATTCCTGCTTGGCCTGCTGCAGCTCCGAGATGCAGAGCTGGACCTGCTGTTGGAGGGCTTGCTAGCCAGCCGCGGATAAGGAAACTGTTAACCATATCGTGCGTGCTTTCTAAAAACTGATAGTGCTTCTTCCCTATGATTGATTTCCTTTGCACTTTGGTGGTTATTCTATGCCTTTAGCAACCATTGCTCTGAGAAGAGGGCCTAGGCTTTGCGGAATGGCCAAAGCCGTGGCTTAAAGTGTAAGACCCTCACCCCTGGAGGAGCAAGCTGTTGCGTCTTCTTCCTCAGCCACTTTGATGGGGCCTCACGCTGCAGCCTCAAATCTTCCTGAAGTACAGTGAGGGTCACGGGCCCCTGTCAGCAGGACTGAGGAGCGAAGCTTGGCCCGCATCCCCTGGCATCTGCCCTGCCCATCTCCGCCCCTTCACACACCCAGCCTCACCCACACGGGGCTATTTCAGGGTCTCCTGTACGCCCTGCACTCCCCACCTTCCTGCGTCCATGCAGCTCCTGCTGCTGAAGGTTCTGCCTTCTGCCCACAGGGCATTTCAGGCAATGTTCCTCCTGCAAGGCCTCCAGAAAACCCAGTGTGGTTCTCCGGGTTTGGGAGAACCTCTTATGGTGGGAGCTGTGGTTTAGAGAGTGACCACCGTGAGCTCGGCTGGATGGCAGGGAGGGGCCTGGAGAGTGTGTTGCATTCCCGGGGAGTCCCTGGGCGGCATGCCAGCCCTCTTCAGGCGATGACCACTCTTAGGAAGGACAGACACCACCAGGAAGCCGTGTCTGCCTGGAGAACCAGAAGCTCTCAGTGGTTTTGTGGGTGGAGAACGTTCAGATACATACCTGCGCTCTTCTGAGTGAGGAGACCGGAGATGGAGTCAAGTTCCGAGGAGCAGGGAGTGTCCTGAGATCTCCGCTGAGCTGGTGCAGCCTGTGTGTGACCGGGGAGGACGCTGGGCTGCAGGTGTGGCTGCAACCTGCGCTCTAGCCCACCACCGTCCTCTAGTGGGAGGAGGAGCTGTACCTCTGGGGCATCTGCCTAAACCTTGAGGTCCTCGCAGCCTGTAGGGGCTTGAATAGTGTCCTTCCCCGAAATTCACGTCCCCTCAGACCTCAGACTGTGGCCTTGTTTGGAAATAGGGTCATTGCAGGTGTAATCAGCTGAATTAAGTCATGGTCTTCCTGGAGTAGGGGCGCCCTCAGGTGGCCCTAAATCCCACAACTGGTGTCCTTAGTAAGGACATGAGAGCGGGCAGAAGGGGCGCTGTGTGATGACAGAGGCAGAGGCCAGAGCGATGCCGCCACGAGCCGAGGGATGCTGAGCGTGGCCGGCCGCTGCTGCAAGGCGGGGAAGGGGCCTGAGATGGCCGGCCGCTGCTGCAAGGCGGGGAAGGGGCCTGGGAGAGAGCCCCACCCCAGCCCCACCGTGCTTCAGGGCTTCTGGCCACGGGGACTGTGAGAGAACGGATTTCTGTTGTTGTTAAGACACCAGGTTCATGGTAACTTGTCCTGGCACCCCCAGGAAGTGGACACAGCACAGACAGTGCCACCTGGGGCCACACAAAGGGGTGGCTCCTGCCTCCTCCTGGCTCCCAGCTCCACAGTCTTCCCCACCCCAGCTTACCCGTCTCAAATCCCCACTCACTGAATGAGCGGGGCAGTGGCCTTTTACCCTGTGTGTCTTCCAGCCTACTGGCCCTGGCAGGATGGATGACAGCCTGCAGCCAAAGCTGCGTAACCAGTGATGTGTTTGTGTTCACGTGCTTTTTTCTTTTTAATTAACTGTTTGGCATATAGCATGCTTTTGAATGCTTTTGATTACCTCATATAATTATTTAGATATAAATTTTAGAAATGTCAAGTGTTTCTTGGCAGAGGTAGTTGGAAAACTACAAACCTACCACATTTGATGCTCTGTACCCACATCCTAAGCCTTCAGACCAGAGGGGCCCTGCCCGTGGGTGGGCTGCAGAGCAGGCAGTGGGGTCACAGGACTCATGATTGATTTTACTGAGGTGCAGTCATTTAAATCAGGTCAAATTAAGGCCCCTGAGAACACACAATAACGGGGAGTGTAGAATCCCCATGAATTTTAATACAGGTTAAGACTTTAGTCGGTAATCTCTGGGGATGTATTTCAGGGTAGAAATGTAAGAAAGGATGCTTTTTGTCTGAGATTGTGCCATCCACTCATTTGCTGACCACTTCTTGGGCATGCCCATGAAGACGAGCATCTCCATCTCCTGAAGCTGGGTCAGGACCCGAGCATACGGGGTGGCTGCTGAGGTCCGTGCCTGGGAGGCGTTCCCGCCTGGCTGGGCCGGCTCTGGTTGGGTGTGGGAGGGTGACACTTCCCTGCCAACCAATGGGGTTGACCAGGAAAGAGGTTCTGAATTTAGTACAGTGTCTTTCATCTTTTTTGGGGGCGAGATCATCTTGAACATGCGTGATACATGACCGATAGAGTGTAATAAAACAATTAAAATCCTTTAATTTGAGGGTTCAAGGGAATATTGATCTTTAATAGCTACAGGTCATGTTCCACATATCTTTTTCTTTTCTCCCCACACTGTTGGGCTTGCAGGATCTCAGTTCCCTGAACTAGGGATTGAACCTGGGCCATGGCAGTGAAAACCCGGAATCCTAACAGCGAAGCCACTAGAGAACTACCCCTCCCCTCCTTTTTGTTTTGGTTAAAAGCACTCATTGAGAATTTCCTTCCAGGTTAGAGGAGGTGGGCTTGGTGAGGAGACTGGCATTCCCTTCCCCAGGCAAGGAGCAGGGCCAGGACTAGAGTGAATCAGTGTAGGAGCTGTCCGTGGTCCTGCTGCTGACTGTGGGGTCCCTGGGCACACACACCTCGGTGGTCCCTCTCGTGGTTTGCCTCTGTCCTCTGGGGAAGGAGTTGTAGCCCATGTGGTCACATCTGGGTTCTGACTACATGTAACAGCCAAGCTCCAGGCTGTGCCCGGGGGAGAGACTGGCCTGTCCCTGTGGCTTATCCTCAGCTCCCAGTCCTTCGGGGGACCCTGTTGTATGTGGGGGACCTTGGCCTCACGCTGCCTCCAAGGGTCCCCCTGGCAGATGTGTCCCAGAGCAAGTGTCATTTCCTGAGATCTGAATTACAGGCCAAAATGCAGTTTCTCCTAAAAGCCAACTTTTTAAAGACCAATTATCGAAAGATAGCTTTCTAAGTCAAATGTCAGAGGTTTAGGTCTTTGGGGCTGTATCGAATGTAAAGTGTCCTGGGAATGTAAAGTGTTTGGTAATTCACGATTGTAATGGCCATCTTGCCATGTGATGCTTGGGTGGTAGTGTCGGAAAGCTGTTTAGATATGCAGAGCCTGTCTCTGCACCAAGTGGCCCCAGACCACTGGAGTTTGGGTGTTTTGTGTTCCTTGTGGAATCCATGGGGAAGGTGTAGGGGAGGATTTATTTGCTACACGTGACTGTCCCTTCACTGAGCCAGGATGGTGTCTGCAGCTCCTCGTGGGGACCCAGTGCCTGATATAGGCCAGTTGCATGGCTGACATTCAGGACACATTGTGAATGAGTGAGCAAACGGATGCCTAGCATTAGAGGAACAGCTATCTGTGTATTTTTCCCCTCAAAAGGAGATCTGGTATACCATTTAGCTTTTGTTTTTCTATAAATAAGGGACTTTCTAGGTGGCCCAGTGGTAAAGAATCTGCCTGCCAATGCAGGAGGCATGGGTTTGACCCCTGGGTCAGGAAGATCCCCTGGAGGATGAAATGGCAACCCGCTCCAGTATCCTTGCCTGAGAAATCCCACAGACAGAGGAGCCTGGTGGGCTACCGTCCAAGGTCTTAACACAGCAAGAGCAGTGGACACTCTGCTTTCTCAGAGCAGGAGAGACTGAGCTGAGGAGACAGTGGCAGTGAAATCAGGGGGCACTTCAAGGAGGTGGCGTTTGCACAGACCTTGGGAGGTGGGTGCATTTGGAAGAGGCAGAGCATGAAGGGCGGGAGAGGAAAAGCTGGGCTGTGTGGTGGGGACCCGTGTATGCTGCCGGGTAGATTGGGGGTGGATGGATCCAGGCCCTGAAGGTCAGGCAGAGAGTCCTCATTTCCCTGGAAAGGGCAGCATCATGAGGGGCTGAGCAGGGCGAGACGTGGCCACAGCTGCCCTTAGGAGGAATCATCTGAACCCAGGTCCAGGGTGTCCTGGGTGGGGAACCACAGGGGCCCGGGAGGTCAGATGTGGTCCCTGGGAGGAGATGGGGGACTGGGGAGGAGACGGGGTGGCCTTTAGGGTGGGGAGGCGAGGACTGAGGCAGGGATGCTGCAGGAGAGAGGCTACTCCTACTCAGTGGGAAGGAAGGCTGGTGACCCGCAAAGGGAGATGGCAGGGCCTTTCCAAGATCTGTATATGACTCTATGCGTTGGCTTTGGACCTTCAGGCAAAACTTTATCTCAGGGCATTGGCACATGACTTACTAGCTACAAAACCTATTATCCAGCGGAGTTACCACGCAGCGTTCAATCAGCAGAGTCTGAATTCTCGTGGCTGAGCCTCTCCTGCCTCTGAACGTCTGTTCCGATCCTGGCAGAGTGCACATCCCTGTAGAAAGCTGCCTGCCCTGGATGGTGCCCTCCTCACCAAGCCCTGGTCTCCCGGAGGGCAGGGACCCCGTTCTGGCCACTCTTGTTCCCTGGCACCCACAGTCTCCATCAGCGGGGGTTAGGTGTGCATTGCGGGTGTGGTTGATGAGTGTAATTCATGAGACACATCAAAGATCCATTCCAAATTAAGTTCAAGGAAAAACTTTGGGACTGTAATGTTGATTCTGTCCTATGTCTTCCGTGTTTCATGCACAACACTGAACAAAGTTGTGTGCCTACTTTAGGGAAAAAACACAGAAGTTTGTTCAGGGTATTGATTTTCTGCAAAATCTGATTCCATCGTTTTAAGTGATGAATGCGATCACTCCCCTTATCTCCAGATACGTGTGTTACAGTCTTAGTGCTGATAACTGTAATCAGGGCTCAGCGATCGATGGCTTTCGCAGCCAGTGTATAGGCAGCTGCAACTGCAGTTTTGTTGATGTGTGTGGAAGAGGTTTCCAGCCAGAGCGGACAGTTAATCAGACCACGGAGGAAGAGAAAGTTAGGTGGAAGGAGGGACAGAGGCAAAGTTGCTCCCACTCACACCCAAGGTCTCCGCACTTGCAGCCCCTGCAGAGACACACGCAGGGCAGTGAGNGCTCAGCGATCGATGGCTTTCGCAGCCAGTGTATAGGCAGCTGCAACTGCAGTTTTGTTGATGTGTGTGGAAGAGGTTTCCAGCCAGAGCGGACAGTTAATCAGACCACGGAGGAAGAGAAAGTTAGGTGGAAGGAGGGACAGAGGCAAAGTTGCTCCCACTCACACCCAAGGTCTCCGCACTTGCAGCCCCTGCAGAGACACACGCAGGGCAGTGAGGCATCCAGAAATCCAAGCTGGTTGGAATATTAACGAGCTGGGAGGTGGTGGTGGGTGGGTGACTTCAGAGCAAGAAAAATCTCACTGGAGATCCTGAGGAAAAGGCCGCATGCAGACGGGGACTTCAAGTACAGTGTGCAGGGACTGTCTTGACCTTCCCCTCACCCCCGGGATGCACTGAGTCGGTACCAAGTTTTTGTCATCTGCACTTATTTGTAAAGCTGCAAGAGAGATTTTAAAGGCCATGCAAATCGGATGTAATCTCTTTAAAAATAAGTAAGGAGGTCACTGGTCTTCCCTGGTGACTCAGACGGGAAAGAATTTCTCTGCAGTGTGGGAAATCCAGGTTCGATCTCTGGGTCAGGAAGATCCCCTGGAGAAGGAAATGACTACCCACTTCAGTATTCTTGCCTGGGAAATTCCATGGACAGAGGAGCCTGGAGGGCTACAGTCCGTGGGGTTGCAAAGAGTCGGACATGCCTGAGCAACTAACACATGAGGAGGTCACCACGGATCCATAGAGCAGGCCAATTCCTTTCGGAGAATGCAACCGCTTCCCCAAGCCTCAGTGCAGCGTGTGGAGGCCCTGTCCGACCCGAGTGCAGGAGGGAGCAGTGGGCCGGAGCTGAGAGACGGTGCAGCCTGAAGTCCTGCCTCCACGGGCTCCACGGTCAGGGTCATCTCCTGTGTCTGGCTGAAACAGGGGTGCTGCCTCTGAACATCTGCTTTGTCGTCTGTGGGGTGGGGATGGTAGCCTCTTCATGCAGCAGGTGTTTTAGGCATGATTAGAAGATTAAATGAGATGGTCTCTGTCGAGCCTTGAGAGCAGGGCCTGACATGCTGCAAAGTGAAAGTGAAAGGGAAATTCGCTCAACTGTGTCCAACTCTTTGCGACCCCACGGACTCTACAGTCCATGGAATTCTCCAGACCAGAATACTGGAGTGGGTCGCCTACCCCTTCTCCTGCTGATCTTCCCAACCCAGGGATCAAACCCAGGTCTCCCGCATTGTGGGCAGATTCTCTACCAGCTGAGCCATCAGGGAAGCCCAAGAATACTGGAGTGGGTTGCCTACCCCTTCTCCAGCAGATCTTCCTGGCCCAGGAATCAAACTGGGGTCTCCTGCAGTGCAGGCAGGTTCTTTACCAGCTGAGCTATGAGGGAAGCCCTGGCATGCTGCGGGTGCTCACTAAGTCCTCTCTACTATTACTGCTGGAGCTCAGGGGAGCTTGCACGTTTACTGCAGTGAAACGTGAGGGTACATCCGTGCTCACCCCACCAAGTCAGCTGACCACGCTCCTCTTCCAGTGAGTCCCCTGGACTGGGGCATTTGGTGTTTTACCCAGACAAAGGGGCAGTTTCTCTAGACAGGGGTTTTCAGTTCAGTTTGACAACTGCTGCTCTAAGCTGGCACTGCCAGCAGGTTTTGCCAGTCCGTCTCTGCCAGCTCCCTTTTGCTGAAGATGGTGCTAGGTTTGGAAATGAGCTGTGAAACCTGTGCATGGGCTCAGCTCCTGACAATTCATCTCCATCAGCCTGATTACTTGAGACTAGTGGGTGGCTCTGGAAAAGGCTGCTATGGACTCGTGTCTCAGTGAGAGCCGGGGCACCAGGCATCCCAGAGGGGAAGCTGGTGGATGCGGTTGCCAGGGTAACCCGGCCTGGTACTTCTCACCATCTCACGCAGCCCCATGCCCATTCCTTCCTCTGCCCCAGGTCAGCACTGCGCTTCCCTAATGAGGCTTCTCTGCCTTCTGCCTTCCTGTTCTCACGGCTTGAAGGGGCTTTAGCCCCGCCCCTGCCATCTACGAGGCGCTCTCCAAGGTGCTGACCGGCCTGCCTTCGTGTTCTCACTGCATGAAGGGGCATTGGTTCCCGCCCCCTACCATCTACGCCCTCCGGCGGCGCTCTCCAAGGTGCTGACCGGCAAGCATCCTCCTCGAAAACTGGCTTTCCTCTGTGTGATGCCTCTTGAACCTCTGCTCTCAGTACATCCCAGATCTGTGCTGACAACAATAACATCTCCCAATTACGAGGACTCACAGTCTCTAATCCTCACTATGCTCTCGAGGCACTGGTATTATGTCTCCATTTTTAAAGGGGAAAAACGGAAGCTGTGGGGTAGTAGGGCAGAGCTGTAGCTCGAGGCAGATTCTGTGGCTCTTTCCCCGCAGCAGCGAACTTCTGTTTCACTTGTGTTTGTAGCTGATATGGCTGTGTGCGCCCTGATCTTGCTTCACAATCAGCATGCCTGAAACCACAGTCGCTGATGCCCCCCAAGCTTCATGTACCCCTCATTCACCACCACGCACCCAGTGCCTCCTTGCCCCTCTCCAGCCACCTCCATCCATCATTGTTTGGCTTCTCTGGCTTTTCCCCTCTGCCTGTCCCAGCCTTTTAGTTTCCATTTCATGTCTCTAGTTGAGGCCCCCTTTCCCCTTTCCCTCTCTCTTTCTTTAAACTCAGACTTCAAACCTGGTATTGACACTGGTGGGGATGCACTGGATATCTGTTCACAGGATGGTTAGGTTTTTATTCCATTAGTCATCTGGCTAATTGCTGTGTTATACTTCTGCTCCAGGCTGCATCCTCCAGTTCCATGAACAGGCAGAATTTCAGTGACTCACTATCTCTCAGTCTCAAAGTAAAATGGAGATCCCAGAAAGTTCCTGGATTCTCCCTTAGAAATAAATGCCAAGAATCTCTTACTGGCCCTCTTGTTAGGTGAGTTCTTGTGGAAACATGGGAGGCAGAACGAGGAGGTAACTGGACAAGAAATCATACTGTGAGGACAAGAACAATACTTGTGAAAGTTAAAATGCCAAGGACTCATGCCAGCCACAGTCATTCACATGGTCTGCCTGTGGTGTGACATGGCTGATGAAACTCCTTACAATTTTTCCTGCTAAACAACCTCCATCTCACTATTTGGTAACCTAAGGGGCCAGATGAATAACTTTCAATCATTTCTAGGTTCCTACAGAGAATTTTCCCTCTACCTGGAATCCTTCTTCTTCCCTGCTCCCTCCCATCTGGTCCTCCTGCCCTGCTTTGAAGCCCAGCCTCATACCACCTCATCCAGAGGCCCTGCCTAGTCCCCCTTCATTGGGGGCTGGTCCTTCACACTTGGAGCCTAGTAACCCTCTCCTGCCCCAGGTGGGGAAGTGCCATGTTCACCTTTGAACCTGTGGCCTCTGGGGGCACCCAAGCAGTCTCCACTGCAGCAGTGTTTGTAGTCAGAGATGGACTGGTTTGGTGTCTAAACAGTGTCTGGAGAGATCCAGCACATGCTTCTTGGGTGTCCTAAAGATTCTATGTAAATAGTTCCTTTTCTTGTTAATCCTGAGATGTTAGATGCACAGAGATATGAAGCTCAACACAAATAAGGCCAGGAGCATCTTTCTTAATTAAATTTGAAATGCTAGTAATTAGCCACATTATTAGAGCAAATCGAATCTACCTTATGTCGCTGACAGGACCGATGTCTGGAGGCTGGCCCCTCCTCACTCACAGTGGTTTCAGTCACATAAAATTGCAGCCCACGTGGCAAGATAACTGCCTTCTGAGTGATCTCTTCCCGGAGGCGCCTACTTCAAAGGGGGGGACTGAGGAGCATTCTACACACATGAGTGCTGCCTCCAGGGCCTGCAGTTGCCCTCCCCTGAGCTCGTGGGGGTGGTGGAGCTGTGGTGTTTGTTGGGCTGGATGGGCTCCTGGGGGGTCTGAGTAGTATCGGTGGTGCTGCCTGCTGTGTGTGCAGAGCCTTCTGCCTCATGCCCAGGTGCAGCTGGGAAGCAGGGGGTCAGGACGTGGGAGGTGATGCTTCACACAAGCCAAGGAACTACTGGGAGTTGGAAGAGGCAGGAAGGACACTCCCTTGCAGCCTTGGAGGGAGCTCAGCCCTGCTGACACCTTGACGTAGGACTCCTGGCCTCTAGACCTGTAGAGAGAATAAATTTCTGCTGTTGTAAGTCATGCAGTTTTTGGTACTTTGTAACAGCACCCTAGGAAACTAATGAACCTGCCATGCCAGGTCCTGGTGAGGCTCCTGAAACCTAACAACAAGGGAATAGTAGAAAGAAAAAGGCCCTAGCAGCTGCTTCATGTGGAATTTCCAACCAGCCTGATGCAGTCAGTGGTGCTGGGCAGACCCTAGAGTGTTAGCTGCTGGGTCCCGCATGTCTGAGTTTGTGATGGGCTGGGCGTTCTTCACTCTTTCTCTGTTTCTTTACTCTTTCAAACTAATGTTGTTTTGGTTTTCTTCTAAATGCATCCCTTTAAATCTCTGGGGCTCTGCTCTGTCTGTCCATGCCTCCAAGGGACAGCTCTCTCTGCACTGCTCACCATCATATTGGCAGGGACCCTGAGAGCTAAATCCATCACCGTTCCTGCTTGGAAACTGGTGTGCCAAAAGGAGGATTTAGGATACAATTGTGTACTACCATTCCCTAGACGGAAGACGGGCATCTCCCCCTTCTATGCCCCACTCCTGACCTCATATGTACACCTGCTGTTGTTTGCTAGATACTCCCCCAGGCTTTCTCAAGGCACCTCTGCCTGCTCCCCAGGGAGCCTGCGGGGTCACCTCCTTTAACACTCCAGATAAGACTAGTTAAGAAAACACCCCAGGGCTAAATTGCAGTTCATTTGTTCCCAGCTTGGAACTCTCGTATCTGTGCAAGGCAATTAGGCTTAATGGGATCACCCCTTGCAGAGGGTAAGTGGTTGACTGTGGTTATCTATAGGTGCACAATGATGTTTTCTCTCCGAGATGCAATCTCTTCATCTGACGTGTCGGAAAACAGCTGCTGGAGTTGACCTCCTCTGGCTGACCTTGGCCATACCTTTGTAGTTACTTTATTGCAGAGCCTGGCAGGCTGGCTACTCAATCACACAGGCAATGATGGGCAGTAGGGGCTGCAAGGCTTGTCCCCTGATACATCCCACCCCCTGTTTCATCCCAGACCTCAGAGGTTGTTGAGGATATAGGGTCTGGGGGTCAGCAGTTTGCCTCTGAGCCCAAAAGACCTGCAGAGAAAGGGAATGAGGGCAATGCATAACCCATGTCCTTCCCCCTTTTAGGCTCAATGTCATTAGAGCATCTCAGAGCGTGATGGACATGTGGCCAGTGGGCAGAGATGACCTTTCGAGGGGAAACTTACTTTGAGGGTAGAAAAGGTTGGGGTGGCTGGTTGGGGCAGATGCTAACCTCAGGCCAAGTCTGGTTCTGGCATTTCTGGACCAGTCCTGTGCAAGGGTTTCAAGTAAGTGACACAGCCTGTGAGTTTGGGATCAGTTAAGGGGGACCCACTGCCCCGAGACCAGAGAAAGCTGAGGGTAACTGGCCCCCATCCCCTGCCCCTCTGAGCTGTCCTCATCCATGTGAGCTTCTGCAGCCTCCCTGGCATTTCTGGAGGCACGTTGCCTCTGCCAGGGATGAGCATCAAGAGAAGCCTTCTGGAGGGGGTGAGTGGGGATTAACCTCTTGGTGAGATCCCAGGGGGACCATGCTTAAGTTCTAACTTCACCAAGTGTGGGGGGTAACTGGGACAAGCCTTGAGGGGGGGCTGTGTAATCCCCCCAAGGCAGTGTGGGGCCCCTGTGCACATACACGTGGGTTCAAAAGGCCATTGCTTCCTGCTTCGTCCTGGTGACTGTGATCTGGTGTCTGTGTCAGCCATGGGGTAAGAGCTGGGCTTGGAAGCCAGGACCCGGGTGGGGAGGGTACTGCTGTCCCCCAGCTGGGGGGCCTGGGAGTCCCCCCTTCTCCAGGGCCAGAGGTCCTCATCTGAGTGTTGGGCTGGCACCTCTGGAGGTGAAAGCACGTCTGGGAAAGTGCTTGTTTGAAAGTGAAGATCCTGTGAGGTGGCTCATTTGTTACTATCACTCCCGAAGCCTTGTCAGGCAGAGCGAATCTGTGTTTTGTGCACTTTGGATCTCGCCTATTCATGAACCCCTGGTGTGAACTTAACTCCCCCTTAGAACTGGGGTCAACAGTACCCAGGGTGGCCTTCCCAGGACCACGTGGATTGTCTCCACAGAAGGCGTGCACTGATACTTTATGCCTCACAAAGCTCGGTTTGGAGCAGAAATGAATTTATCTTGTTCATGCTTCTCTTGGCGACAGTATTTAATGGAGAGACATTTCATGGCATCTTCTGAACTTATGAATTTTGAGACAGGCAGCATAGCTTTACAGAATCACTTGCAGAAACAAACTCGAAAGTGCAATTTGCTTTGCTTAATGAAAAGAAGCAAGAAGCCTGGGGTTGCTGCCTGCTTGCTTTCTTTAGACCCACCCCAGCCTGCACACGTCGGTGAGCCCGCACCTCTTTAAGCCAAAAGCTTTCAAACTTCAATCAGTTGAGGACTGTGGATGGAAAGGACCTGAGGGGGCTTGTGCTGGAATTCCATAACAGGGCCTTCCAACTTAGCATCAAATGGGTCGCCATGCCGAGTTCACAAACAAGACACCTGTTGCAACAATCACAGCAGATGGCCCTTATTATCTGGGACCTGAGTTAGAATTTTCCAGCCGGTCCATCAGGAATGTGTGATGTCAAGTCCAGATGTGCCCTGGGATGTTCTGGTTGCTGGAACCGCATGTCTGGAAGACTGCTGGGCCCGTGTCTATCTCTGCAGGGTGTCGGTGATGGCAAGCAGTTCAGGGGCACGTACCTGTGGGCTGTGATTTCATGCAGCAAGGGGGCGTCTCTGGGAACTGGCCGTGTAACCCATGGGCAGGGCTGCGTCCTGCAGGCCGGTGCAGGGGTCCAGCCCCGGTGGATCCAGGGAATTCGAAGCGTGGACGGCGTCGGCGTGAGCGAGACTTATTTATTTATTAGTAAAGATTAGATTAGGAAATAACAGTGTAGTAGGAAGATTAAGTAGAAAAAGAGGGCTGAATGGCGTGGGATACGCGGAAGACTAATAAAATTCCGGACAAGGAATTTGCACCATCTACGTTGGGCCGTCGGCGCCCGCTTGAATATCTAAGGGTGCCTCGCCTTAGGCTCCCTTTCGCGCAGGTCTTAACAGCCAGGGCAAGTAAGTAGACTTGGAGAGCCTCCGCGCCCCAGATGGAGATTCAGCCCGAAATTAAAGTAAAGAGACACGGTGGAAACCAGTCCAGCGACTGGCTCAAGCTCTTATTGTTTAGAGGGCCTTATATACCATCAGAGATCAATGGGTAACAAAGTTATACAGTGTTAGCAGTTCAGACTTATCAAAACCAGGCTTTTCTCTCTGCATACCTAATTGCATACACAAGTCTTAGGTAAATTACATCATCTTCCAGCCAAAAGGGCCAATCCACATTTACAGCCTTTTTTCTGATAAAGGTTTGTCAACCAGAAGACTTATTTGTGTTGATCTTCCCAAGGTCTGGTGCCACTCTCAGAAAGCACTAAATAATTCAAAAACATCGTCAAGTAATTAGAGGTAAACTTTAGGTCATGTATGGATGTGAGCTCAGTTCAGTTGCTCAGTCATGTCCGACTCTTTGCGACCCCATGAACCGCAGCACGCCAGGCCTCCCTGTCCATCATCAACTCCCAGTGTTTACCCAAACCCATGTCCACTGACTCAGTGATGCCATCCAACCATCTCATCCTCTGTCGTCCCCTTCTCCTCCTGCCTTCAATCTTTCCCAGCATCAGGGTCTTTTCAAATGAGTCAGTTCTTTGCATCAGGTGGCCAAAGTTTTGGACTTTCGGCTTCAACATCAGTCCTTCCAAAGAAATCCCAGGGCTGGTCTCCTTCAGAATGGACTGGTTGGATCTCCTTGCTGTCCAAGGGACTCTTAAGAGTCTTCTCCAACACCACAATTGAAAAGCATCAGTTCTTCAGCACTCAGCTTTCTTTATAGTCCAACTCTCACATCCATACATGACCACTGGAAAAACCATAGCCTTGACTGGACGGATCTTTGTAGGCAAAGTAATGTCTCTGTTTTTCAATGTTATCTATGTTGGTCATAACTTTTCTTCCAAGGAGTAAGTGTCTTTTAATTTCATGGCTGCAATCACCATCTGCCGTGATTTTGGAGCCCCAAAAAATAAAGTCTGACACTGTTTCCACTGTTTCCCCATCTATTTCCCATATAGACTATCATAATTTTACATTGCTTTCACAAAAAGAAGAGTTTCAAGAAGGCTCATAAAAGAACCTTTTAAAACAAATGTAAATTTAGTATGGGGCTTCCCCTGTGGTTCAGTGGTAAAGAATCTGCCTGCCAACGCAGGAGATGCAGGTTCAATCCCTGGGTCGGGAAGATCCCCTTGCAACCCACTCCAGTGCTCTTGCCTGGAGAATCCCACGGATCCCTGGGTCGGGAAGATCCCCTGAGGAGGGCACTGCAGCCCACTCCAGTGCTCTTGCCTGGAGAATCCCGCAGACAGAGTAGCCTGGCAGGCCACAGTCCATGGGGTTGCAAAGAGCTGGACACGACTGAGTGATTGGGCACACAAGTAGAGATTATTCTGCGTTACCTGGGTGGCCCCAGTATGATCACAGGGTCCTTTAACAGGGATCCCCGAGGGTCAGAGGCAGGAGAAGAGGTGTAGTGACCAGACCAAAGCTCCTTCAGGTTGGAGTGATGCACTTAGAAGGGGGGAGCGGGCCAGGAGCCAAGAAACGCAGGCGCCTCTAGAAGCTGGAGAAGGCACAGAAGCAGCTTCTCTGCTGCAGCCTCCAGAAGCAGCACAGCCTTCCCGACACCAGGGTTTTAGCGTTCTTGCCTCCAGAACTGGAAGAGAAGAAATTTGTGTGTGTGCTTTTTTTAAGCCATTGAGTTTGTGGCCGTTTGTTAGAGCAGCAATAGGAAGGTAGCCTGGTACCTCCGCTGAAATGAGGACCATTTATTGCTTTTGATGCATGAGGCTGCATCCTCGTATGCAGGGAGCAATTTTGGCTAAGAGTGGCTGTTGACTAACAACCCCAGCGTCATTGTAAAACACTATTAAATGGAAGCTTAAAGGTTCCCATTAACTTCCTTTCATGAAGATTTCATGATGTGTTTAAAGGGAAAAAAAATGTAAGTATGTCACTCTATCATCTGTTTCAAAGGTGCAGGAAAAAAGTGAGAAAAAAGAGAATCAAAGCTGTGTTTTGAACTTTGGAAGGCGTCCTTTCTCAGGGCCCTCAGATTCCCAGTGGGAGACAGAACACACACCTTTGCTTGAAAGGGTGCTTTGTAGCTTTGTGTTTCTTTTGTCCTTTTTATTTTCTGTCTCAGCGCGTCTCTTATTTGTGGTCAGTTTTCTGCTTCCATTTCAATGAACGAGATGCTGAACAGGAAGGTTTCAGAGAGGAAGTGAGGGGCAGGTGTCCAGGCTGGCCCCCGGGCGCCTGGGACCTGGTCCAGTCACGCCCCTGCCTGGGTCCTGGCCCCCTCTTCTGTAAAACGAGGGGTCAGCTTGGATAGCCCCTGGCTCCCTTCCCTCTGAATTCTGGTCCTACCCAGGCCGTTTCGAGAGCCAGTTGAATGGGACACACTTTGCTTTTGTTCAGCTGGACATTTCCAACCCAAAGTCTTTAAAGGTGGGCTTAACTTTCACTTTTTTTTCTCTTGAAAAAACAAACAAACAAATTAGTGTCTACACATGTTAATAAGCTACCCAAAGACCACCATTCGTCACTCTGATTGAAACCTCTTAAACTGTATAATTGCGCTCTGTTTTCCTCAGTTCTGATGATGAAGTAGCTTTTGAGGCAACGGTGATGAACTGCAGGCTTGATGGACTGTGAAGCATTGTCTGTAGGTGTCTGCTTTCTTCGGTTTTAAATTTATCTTAACTCTCGGTGTGGAGTGAGTGGGCCCGATGGTGGTGCTGCCTCCAGGATGACAATGCCGCCTCCTCACCCCACGCCAGATCAGCAGAGGGTGATCCGCGAGGCTCCTGTTCTCTCCTCGGGAGTGACTTTCCCCTCTTTTTGACTCATGCCAGAGCTCCAGGGAGGGCTGCTGTTACTTGAGCTGTGCCTCCAAAAACGTCTGCAACCCCGTAAATACATTTGGAAAAAAAAAGACTTAATGGATGACTATTTTAAAGATTTACGAGGTTCGGCAACTAGACTTTCTATAAAGAAAGCGCGGATCCTAAATTTTACCTTTTAATAAGATCAGAGGGACTGATTCATTGGCTTTTGGTACTTTATAGAAAGTCGATAAACACAGCTCTTTGACTCCAGTGAGACTTTGGGTATTTCGGTCTTCCATTCAAACTCAAATGTCCATTACAGGGTAAGTTTTCTGGTTGAAATGATTCAGAAAATGCATAATTCAGTAACCTGAATTGGAAACCCTCAGGATAATTCTCCCCCTCGGATGTGAACAGTCTGTAACCCCATTTGAATTCCCAGCCTAAGAATACTGTTTCCAGTTCCACAGGTCAGAAGATGGCTTCGAGTCCCTTAACAGTATGTCGTAAAAGGATAAATGTAGAAATAATTGCCTACGGCTTTGAGAAGCAGTCTATGAAATCATGCTGATCCACATGAAATAAATAGGTTGTGAGATATAAGAATTATCTGCACTAGTAAAGCTGAAGCGGCCGTAACTCACCAACATGATAGCATCTCCCGCAAGGAGGATAAACTGTGAGCCACGCACAAGGAGAGGAGACAGGCTGCCAGCCCAGCGGCAATAAAAAGGGCTTTCTTTGTTCTTTGCCGTAAAACTGACACTGTATTTAATGACATGACCTCGAAGGCAGACAGTCACCTGGTGGCTCCTTCTGCTTTGCTCTGAAGGATGTGCATTTAAAGACGGAGGAGGTGTGGAGTGGGGGCTGGGTTGCAGGGGACGGGGCACGTCTGCTCTTCTGCACCCGCTGGGGACTGGGCCTCGACTCACAGACATGGCATGCCCCTGGGTCCATAGCAGCCGCCAGCCGCACTGGAGATTTAGAACCAGCTCTGGTTTCAGGCAACGTTAATTACAGAGTCAGTTTCCCCATACCCACAGCGAACGGGATGGCACGCTGGACCTGGAGCCCAGGGTCTCGTCTCCGGGTGTGGATTAAATAGAAAATGGCATTACAGAGCTGTTACAGGGCTTCTTTTATATTTCATGAATATCACACCAGTAATGTTCAAGTTCTTCATAGAATTCAAGAAGACAAGGATGTGCAGATAATTTAAATAGGAATAAAGGGACTTCCCAGTGGTTAAGACTCTCCCTTCCAGTGTAGGGAGAGCGAGTGGGAAACTGAGATCCCACATGCCACACTGCATGGCCGAAAAGCAAAAGAAAAAAAGTGAATAAAGATCACCCATAAAGCGAGATCCTGAAGGCAGCCAGACGTCGCTGTTTTATAATGATTGTTCTTCCTGTCTTTATCTGTACGTGTGCATACATATGGCTTTCCCGATTGCATCATTCCCTCCTTTTAACTGACTATACTAACGCACACGAATCTTCAGTGTACAACGTATAAACTTTTACGTAGATGTATACCCAGGTAACCATAAACCAGATCAAGGCAAGAATCCCTCCTGTGCTGTGCTTAGTCACTCAGCCATATCCGACTCTTTGCTACCCCATGGGCTGTAGCCCACCAGGCTCCTCTGTCCATGGGGATTCTCCAGGCAGGAATACCGGAGTTGGTTACCATGCCCCACTCCAGGGGATCTTCCCAACCCAGGGATCGAACCCACGTCTCCCACATTGCAGCTGAGCTACTGGGGAAGTCCCCAAATCCCTCCTATTCAAGTCCCGCTCAGGAGAGACTAGAGAACACCGAATGTGGCGATTGCTGTCCTGACTTCACACTGGAAGCAGCTTTGCCTTCTAGAGCTTCAGATTTATGGAAGCACACACCGTGCAGACTTTTCTGAAGTAAATGTGGCACTCACTCATGATTTTGTATATAAAAGTAGTAGTACTGTTGTTCAGTTCCTAAATCATGTCTGACTTTTTTCAGTCTCATGGACTGTAGCACGCCAGGCTCTTCTGTCCTTTACCATCTCCCAGAGTTTGTTCAAATTCCTGTCTGCTGAGTTGGTGATTCTATCTAACTGTCTCATCCTCTGCTGCCCACTTCTCCTTTCGCCTTCAATCTTTCCCAGCATCGGGGTTTTTCCAGTGAGTCGGCTCTTCACATCAGGTGGCCAAAATATTGGAGCTTCAGCTTCAGCCTCAGTCCTTCCAGTGAATAGTCAGGGTTGATTTCCTGTAGGATTGACTGGTACTTCTTTTTAATTGTGTAGTCACGTTCCATCATCTAAACATGCCACAGCCTGTCTCCTGTTTTTGGACATTTGGGTTGCTTTGCAGTTCTTGGATTCACATCAGGTGGCCAAATTATTGGAGCTTCAGCTTCAGCCTCAGTCCTTCCAGTGAATAGTCAGGGTTGATTTCCTGTAGGATTGACTGGTACTTCTTTTTAATTGTGTAGTCACGTTCCATCATCTAAACATGCCACAGCCTGTCTCCTGTTTTTGGACATTTGGGTTGCTTTGCAGTTCTTGGTTATTAGGAACAAAGGTATAGGACCGTGCTTGTGTATATCTTTTGGGAGATACATACACCCATTTCTTCTAAGTTAATACCCTAGGAGAAATATTTCGTGTTGTAAAATGCATATATGATTATCTTTAACAGATACTACTAAAGAGTTTTTAAATGATCATTTCATATCCTCACAAGTTTCTTCTCAATTTTAGTCATTATAGTGGGTCTATGAAGGTACTTAATTATGATTTTAATATACATTTTTTTTCCTGATAAAGACTTATGCTGGAAACCTTTTCACAGGCGTATTAGTGACTCAAATATTCTCTTTTGTGTTTTGCCTATTCAAGTCTTTGATCCTTTAAAAAAAAGGTAGATTTTTATTATTGATTTGTGAGAGTTCTTAACATGCTGGATGTGAGTTCATTCTTGTGTATATGTTTAGCAAATTTTTCTCCCATGGTAATTGGTCTACTTGAACATGAGTTCTTAATGCTAATATGTCCATTTCATCAAGTTTTTTCTTTTCTCTTACTTCTTTTTTGTCATGTTAAGAAATATTCCTCTATTCAGGATGATGAAAAAAAAATGTTCCTGTGCTTTCCTTTTGAAACTTTGTTGTTTAATCTTTTGCGTTTAGACTTGTAACAATTCTTGGGTTGATTTGGACGTGGAGTAGGATAGCAGCGTGTGCTTTTTTCTGTTGCTTGATTGCCATGTGTTCAAGAGCGTGTCCTCTCCCCACTGAACTGCGATGCGCTTTTCCTGAAGGAGGTGACCGTACACGTGCGTCTGTGTCTGCCTTTCCTGCTCTCTCTCACTGTCTAGTTACCCATCATCACAGAAATACCGTAGAGCTCTTATTACTATTGCCTAATGGTAAGTCTTGCCGTCTGACAGTTTGTAGTTTGTCTCCAAACTATTTTTGTTCTTCCTCAAGACTCTCTTGACTATTCTAAGTTCTTTTGTATTTCTCTGTAAATTTTAGAATTGGCTCGTTGACGTACACAAAAAATATCTGCTGGGATTTTGATTGGGCTTGCATTGAATCTAGAGATATGTCTGAGAAGAATTGACATTTTTTTTTCAAATAAATAATTTTCTAACTCATAAACAAGAAATATCCCTTATGTCTTTAACTTATTTTAGTAATGTTCTATAGTTTTCTATTTAGAAGTCTTACATTTAAAAAAAAAAGTTACTCACAGGTAATATGATTTTTGATGCTATATTAAACAATATTTGAAAAATTTCTTCCAATTTTTCTTCTTAATCTTTAGAAATAAAATGGGCTCTTTAAATCGATATATCCAGTGACTTTTCTAAATTTGCCTATTAACTGTAAGAGCGTATTTGTAATTATTTTGGATTGTCTGTGCATTTGTGTCATCTGTGAATCATGACATTTTTTATGTCTTTGATCTACCTACCTACCTATATACCTTTGAATGTAAGGCTGTATCTGTCTCTCTAACTATGGAGGCAGGCACGTGCACATACATAAGGTTTTAGCATCTGGGCTCATGAAGGATGCGACCTATGCGTTCTCTTTTTAGTGTCCGTGTTTTGGTTTCAGACTCCTACTGTATCATAAAATTAACTGGCAAGTATTCCTCTTTCTTCTTGTCTCTGGAAGAACATTTTCCAGATGGATATGATTATTTTTAATGGTTTAGAGAAATTAATCATGACTCTTCCTGAGACTAAAGTTTTCTTTATGGAAAGTTTCTAACTGTTGATTTAACATTTAAGCAGATATAAGGCTATTTAAATGGTCCATCTTTCTTCATGCCAGCATTTTATCCTGTGCTCTTAAAAACAGATTTGTTCTTTTCATCTAAGTTTCCAAATTCCTTAGTATAAGGTTTATTTTCATAATATCCTTTATTTTCTTCTCTAGATCTATGAGGTCCCGGTGACGTTCCCTTTGCATTCACGATGCTGGTCATTTTTTTCCTCCGTTATTGTCTTGTCATTTTGAAAGGGAATTTTCAGTTTTATTACTATTTTAAATAACATACTTTGGCTTTGATTTTCCATATTGTAAATCTGCTTTTTCGTTTCACTGACATTTCCTCTTGTGTTTCTTATTTATTTTCTTCAACTTTAATTTGGTATTCTAGATTTTTGAGATGGAAATTTAGATAATGGATGTTAACCATTTTTCCACTTCTTTCTCTATATAAATCTCTGGCTCTAAACTCTTCTCTAGGCGCGCTATTCTACCTCATCCACAGTTTGCAATGTTCATATTCTCATTATTGCCCCTTTCAAAATATTTCTCTTTGTAATTTAGTCTTCACCCGTGGGTTTTTGTTCAAACATTTCATTTGATTTAAATATTTGTGTGCTTTCCTACAAACTTTGTTATTTGTTTAGTTTGTTTCATTGTCATTAGAGAACAGCTCAGTAGGGCTATAATTATTTGAAATTTGTTGAGACAAGCCCTTTTGACCACGCAGGTTGGTTTAGTGTGGCGGATGTTCCGTGTACAGTCGTGCGGAGTATACATTCTGCCACAGCGCGCGCCGCGTCCAGTTCAGCTCAGTCGCTCAGTCGTGTCCGACTCTTTGTGACCCCATGGACTACAGCACCCTCCCTGTCCATCACCAACTCCCGGAATTTACTCAAACTCGTGTCCATCGAGTTGGTGATTCAATCCAACCATCTCATCCTCTGTCGTCCCCTTCTCTTCCCACCTTCAATCTTTCCCAGCATCAGGGTCTTTTCCAATGAGTCAGTTCTTCGCATCAGGTGGCCAAAGTATTGGAGTTTCAGCTTCAGCATCTGTCCTTCCAATGGATATTCAAGACTGACTTCCTTTAGGATGGACTGGTTGGATCTCCTTGCAGTCCAAGGGACTCTCAAGAGTCTTCTCCAACACCACAGTTCAAAAGCATCAATTCTGTGGTGCTCAGCTTTCTTTATAGTCCAACTCTCACATCCATACATGACCACTGGAAAAACCATAGCCTTGACTAGACGGAACTTTGGCAAAGTAATATCTCTGCTTTTTAATATGCTGTTTAGGTTGGTCATAACTTTTCTTCCTAGGAATAAGTGTCTTTTAATTTCATTGCTTCAGTCACCATCTGCAGTGATTTTGGAACCCCCCAAAATAATGTCTGTTACTATTTCCACTGTTCCCCCATCTATTTGCCATGAAGTGATGGGATCAGATGCTAAGATCTTAGTTTTCTGAATGTTGAGTTTTAAGCCAACTTTTTCACTCTCCTCTTTCACTTTCATCAAGAGGCTCTTTAGTTCTTCTTCACTTTCTGCCATAAGGGTGGTCTCATCTGCATATCTGAGGTTATTGATATTTCTCCCAGCAATCTTGATTCTGGTCTGTGCTTCATCCAGTCCAGCATTTCTCATGATGTACTCTGCATATAAGTTAAATAAGCAGGGTGACAATATACAGCCTTGATGTACTCTTTTTCCTATTTTAATCCAGTCTGTTGTTTCACGTCCAGTTCTAACTGTTGCTTCCTGACCTGCATACAGATTTTTCAGGAGGCAGGTCAGGTGGTCTGGTATTCCCATCTTTTTCAGAATTTTCCACAGTTTGTTGTAATCCACACAGTCAAAGGCTTTGGCATAGTCAATAAAGCAGAAATAGATGTTTTTTTGAAACTCTCTTGCTTTTTTGATGATCCAACAGATGTTGGCAATTTGATCTCTGAAGTCTGTTGTTTCACGTCCAGTTCTAACTGTTGCTTCCTGACCTGCATACAGATTTTTCAGGAGGCAGGTCAGGTGGTCTGGTATTCCCATCTTTTTCAGAATTTTCCACAGTTTGTTGTAATCCACACAGTCAAAGGCTTTGGCATAGTCAATAAAGCAGAAATAGATGTTTTTTTGAAACTCTCTTGCTTTTTTGATGATCCAACAGATGTTGGCAATTTGATCTCTGATGCCTCTGCCTTTTCTAAATCCATCTTGAACATTTGAAAGTTCATGGTTAATGTATTGTTGAAGCCTGGCTTGGGGAATTTTGAGCATTACTTTGGTAGCATGTGAGATAAGTGTATTTGTGTGGTAGTTTGAGCATTCTTTGGCATTGCCTTTCTTTGGGATTGGAATGAAAACTGACCTTTTCCAGTCCTGTGGCCACTGCTGAGTTTTCCAGATTTGCTGGCATATTGAGTGTGGCACTTTTACAGCGTCATCTTTCGGGATTTGGCATAGCTCAACTGGAATTCCATCACTGCCACTAGCTTTGTTCATAGTTATGCTTCCTAAGGCCCATTTGACTTCACATTCCAGGATGTCTGGCTCTAGGTGAGTGATCACACCATCGTGGTTATCTGGGTCGTGAATATCTTTTTTGTGTAAATCTTCTGTGTATTCTTGCCACCTCTTCTTAATATCTTCTTCTTCTGTTAGGTCCATACCATTTCTGTCCTTTATTGTACCCATCTTTGCATGAAATATTCCCTTGGTATCTCTAATTTTCTTGAAGAGATCTCTAGTCTTTCCCATTCTATTGTTTTCCTCTATTTCTTGCTAATTATGTACTGTTTGTAAATCATGTTCAAATCTTCTATATTCCTTCTAATTTTTTGCTTTTTAAATTAATGTCCTTTAATTCAAGTTTGAAGAAATCCTTTCAAATTTTCTTGTAATGCAGTTCTAGAGGTGATGAACTTTCTTAGCTTTTGTTTATCTGGGAAATCTTTTATCTCTCCTTTGCTTCTGAAGGACAGTTTGTAAGGTATTCTCAGTTGGAAATTTTTACTTTCAGCACTTTGAATACATCAGCCCACTCTCTGCAGGCCTGCAAGATTCCTGCTGAGAGAAACTGCTGATAGCCTTAGGTGGTTCCTTTGTATGTGAGGGGCTTTTTTTCTCTTGATGCTTTTAAACTTCTCTCTTTATTGGATTTTAGACAGTTTTATTATAATGTATCTTGGAGAAGATCTTTTTGAGTTTAAAAAAAATCAGCGAGACCTATGAAATTCATGAACTTTGGTGTTCAGATCTCTCCAGGTTTGCAAGTTCTCAGCCATTATTTTTTCAAATAAACTTTCTTCCCCTTTCTCCTTCTTTTCTTCTTCTGCAATAAACTGTGGATTGCTCTTAATTGTGTCCACATTCACACAGGCTTTCTCCACTCTTTTTCGTTCTTTTTTTCTTTGTACTCCTCTGATTGGATTGTTTCAAGTGACCTGTCTTTGAGTCCACAGGTTCTTTCTTCTGCTGGGTCCAATTTGAGGGTGATGGTCTCTCCTGCACTTTGTTTCATTCAGTATATTCCTCAGTTTCATAATTTGTTTGGCTCATTTTAATGATTTCTATCTCTGTTAGTTAATGTTTTTCCTGATTTTGTCAAGCTGTCTTTCTCTGTTTTCTTGTGGCTCACTGAGCTCTCTTTAAACAACTATTTCAAATTCTTTCTCAGGCAAATTGTAGATCTCCATTTCCTTGGGGATGGTTACTGAAAAATTATTGTGTGCCTTTGGTGGTGTCATGCTTCCTTAACTTTTCATGTTCCTTGAAAGCCTGTGTCACTGTCTTGGCCTTTGGAGAAGCAGTTACCCCCTCTAGTCTTTACTGCCTGGCTTAGAGGGAGAAATACCTTTTATCAGTCTGCGAGGCCTCCTGGGGCTTTCTGAGATCTTTTCTGTGGGAACTCGTGTTCCACATTCTTGTTCTCTCTGGCAGAATTCTCAATATTGTAAATCTTCTCCAACACTGCAAAGCCAGGCTGGGTCCTGCCCTTAAGTGTGTCATATTTAAAATGTGCATCTTGTAAAAAGCACATAATTGGGTTTGTACATAATTATCTCCATAATTATTATGACAGTCTTTGTCTTTCAGTTGAAGTGCTTATTCTATTTATATTTAATGTAAGTAGTGTATTTGTATATCTTCATATCAGACAGTTAATATTCTTGTGTATTCACTCACACATGTATCCATTTATTTATTGTTTACTGTATTTCTGTGTGTGAGCCTGGTGGGCTGCCGTCTGTGGGGTCACACAGAGTTGGACACGACTGAAGTGACTTAGCAGCAGCAGCAGCAGCAGCAGCATCTATCAATGAAAGTAGGGGAGAAAACATCAAGGATAATAGAACAAACTATTTAAGGACAGCTCAAGTGTTGCTTGATAAGAAATGAAAGCAACTAGCCAACCAACAGAAAAGAGAAACACATCCATACAGTGTTTATAGCAGCCTGTATGAGAGACAGAAATTCTGTTGACTAGCAAGGCCTTGTTGTTGCCTGGAAAATCCCATGGACGGAGGAGCCTGGTAGGCTGTACTCCATGGGGTCACTAGGAGTCAGACAGGACTGAGCAACTTCTCTTTCACTTTTCACTTTCATGCATTGGAGAAGGAAATGCAACCCACTCCAGTGTTCTTGCCTGGAGAGTCCCAGGCACGGGGGTGCCTGGTGGGCTGCTGTCTCTGGGGCCGCGCAGAGTCTGACATGACTGAAGCGACTTAGCAGCAGCAGTAGCAGCAGCAGCAGCAAGGGCTATGTTAGCAGTATTTATCCACATAGACACTGTTCTCAATCACAAGTGGAGTCCACATTTTTGCGAGATAGGAAAACAAATATACAGTAAAGCAGAAAAACATCTAAGTCTTGACTAATAAACTAAGGAAAAGGACTTCTTAAAAATAGTGCCAGTCAACCTAAGCACAAACAGAAATAATGAAAAAGCGTTTAAAAGTCTTTATTTTCTTATTCCATCTCCAAGGACTTATCATAAAGACATAACATTGGCTAAAATATGTTTAAAAAATGATCTAGAGTTTCCTTAGTGGCTCAGTTGTAAAGAATATGCCCACCAGTGCAGGAGACATGGGTTTGATCCCTGGTCCAGGAAGATCCCACAGGCCATGGGGCAACTAAGCCTGTGCCCCACGACTGCTGAAACCCACGATCTGCGCCTAGAATCTGCAGCCAAGAGTTCCCCCTGCTTGCTGCAGCTAGAGACAGCCATGCAGCAATAGAGAGGCAGCACAGCCCAGAGGAAATAAATAGGAATTATTTTAGAAGAAATAATCTAAATATTCAACCAAGGAATTAGTTAACATCTATGTAGATTTTTATCTGAAGTTATAGAAGTGTACTTACTGGCATGAATCTATTAAAAGGGGCATGATAGTCGTCACTGAGTCACGTCTGATTCTTTGCGACTTCATGGACTGTCGCCCGCCAGGCTCCTCTATCTTTGGGATTCTCCAGGCAAGAATCCTGGAGTGGGTTGCCATTTCCTTGTCCAATTAAAGGGAAATTAGTTCATAATACATTAATAGGGAAAAAGCAGATAATAAACAAGATGTCAAACTTTTGTTCCAAGTAGGTTGTAGGCCGTTAATTGTCCCACTTCACCCGTGGGATAAAAAGAGATAAATTACAGAAGGCTATGTTTTGAAAACAGAAATCTGTGGCAGTAACGTCATGCTCCACTTTTCGCTGTTTGCTGGTAGAATCCGCGCCATCCTTCCCCTACTCCTCCCTTTCTTGTTCTTACCCTAAACCCTGGCTGTATTGTGGCTGTTTTGAATCTTTATGGCGGTTGGTCGTGTCAATAACCAGCTCACAGGAAGCCCGCGGTCTCCAGCCGCACCCGGGCCGTCGGGGCTGCTGCCATGCCAGCGTGACCCTCGAGTAGGTGGGCTCCTGGACCTGCGGAGGCTCTTTCATCTCTTTTCATCCTCCTCGAATCTCTGAGCCTCCAGCTCCCACATTCACTCTGAACTGAATCTTCACCTTCCACTTGTTACAGAAAAGAGAAACTGCCTTCGGGAATGGTCTCTTTTTCCTACGAACTTCTCTGCACCCACAGGCATCCTTTCTCTCTCTCCTGTCAAGATACAGATGGTGCTGTCTTGCCATCTGAGGCCAGGCCTTCCGGGGGCTCTGCATGCCACCCCCAGCCCGCACAATGCCTTGCTCTCTTTCCTCTCATGCAACTTCAGAGTCTTCCTCTGTCCAAAACCCTTGCTCTCCGTGCTCAACCAAGCTCAGTTATGATACCATCAACGTGGAGTTATTGTTCAGTCGCTAAGTCAAGTCCTACTCTTTGCGACCCCATGGACTGCAGCACGCCAGGCTTCCCTGTCCATCACCATCTCCCGGAGTTCACTCAAACTCATGTCTATTGAGCCGGTGATGCCACCCAGCCATCTCATCCTCTGTCTCCCCTTCTCCTCCTGCCCTGAGTCCTTCCCAGCATCAGGGTCTTTTCCAGTGAGTCTCATCATGGAGAACTCTCCCGTTCCCCTGGCCCCAGTTTCACGCTTCTTCCTCACGCTCACAAGCCTTGGGTGAGTGTCTGCGTGCCTCTCTCTCCATGGGCTGCTTACCCTCCATCTGCCCTGCTCTCCTGCCTCAGTCACCAGTGCATGGAAGTCACTTTGCTGGAGGGGGCAACCATCTGAACTTTCAGCTTTCACGGGGCTGCACCGCCTGGGGACGGAGTGCAGCGAGCTGGAGCTGGACCGCATCAGGCAAATCCCAGTGTTGCTAGGCACCAGCAGCCTGATGTCCGGCCCGCTGACCGCGCCTAGCCAGCTTC
Organism: Connochaetes taurinus; assembly: GCA_006408615.1. Taxonomy (NCBI): domain Eukaryota; kingdom Metazoa; phylum Chordata; class Mammalia; order Artiodactyla; family Bovidae; genus Connochaetes; species Connochaetes taurinus. Next base: position 128,538 of record SJXO01002138.1, read on the forward strand.
CTTACCTGTAACCTGATAACCTCACTGGTAACGACTCCCACCACGAGGTTGCTGTGAGCCGTCCTGGAGATGAGGCGCCTACGGCAGCAGGGCCTCCTGGCGGAGCCTGCCCCCACGCTCTGTCGTCCCTCCCTTTGTCCCCTGGGCTGAGGCTATTACCGCTGCTCCGCCTCTGAGTGTTGTGGACACTGCTCAGCACCGCGCCTCCTGGAACGTGCTCTTTGCTCTCCTCCTTGGTGGTCAAGGGGCCGTGGAGGCTGGGGGAGCCCTCGCTGCCCAGGACCCCAGCTCCTGTGCTGTCAGGCGGCTCTGCCAGCGGCCAAGCGCTCTGACCCCGGCGCCTTCCCCAGACAGATGGCGGTTGTTAGAGGGGGAGTGGGCGTGTTCCAGCTCCGCCCGCCTGTCACACACCTGCTAACAGAGACTCCCTGGAGGCTTGTGCCAGAGTGGCCAGCTCTGCAGAGGGCTTCTCTGTCCAGGGGTGGCCAGGTCACTGCCTGACCAAGGCCGATCGGTGCCACACAGCTCGTTGACCCATGGCTTTTCCTGTCCTGTCTCCATGCCTGGCTCTGTCCGCTCTGATTTCATGGATCCAGAAGTGATAAGTTTGAATGAATTATGTCTGCATGGCTGAGTCTAGAATCTGCGGTGCTGGGCTGCCCTGGGGGCCCGGCATGGGGGTTCCTACCATTTCCTAGAGGAGCCAGTCCTCACCCTCCAGCTGTCCCAGACATCCGCCCCCTCTCCAGGGAGCTCCGCATCCATCACGTCCATTATCTTAGAGCCAGTCCCCCGAAAGGAGATGGGGCCTCAGTGCTGATCCCAGGGCTGGGGCTTGCACCTCCCCTGGGAAGGCATTTTTGCATAAGCTCAGGACTGCCGAAAGCTCCCCAGATGGGGCCTTGCGTGCCCAAGGGCTTGGGTGTTGACTGTGAGGCTGTGGGGACGTGGCAGCCACACCTGCTTGGACTTTTGAAACTGAATTTAATTTGTTTTCCTGCTTCGCAGCGCCAATGATGTGCACAAGCTCCTGGGAGCTCTTTGGGCGTGGCTCAGGGGCCTCAGTGTGTCCTGGGTGGGGGGCGGCTGAGGTGTGGTGGCTGTGAGGGCCAGGGTCCCTCAGGACCCCAGCCCCTTTGTTATGCCTCTGCCAGGAGCTGGGCTGCGTGGCTTGCTAACAAACAGGGGCCGAGTCACCTAGCTCCACGCTCTGGGTGGGCCTTTGCAGTGTTTCCAGTTCAAAGAGCGGAGTTCGGTTTGTGGGAATTGACCTAAAAAGTCAGTTGACCTAAAAGCAAAGAAAGCCAGGCCCTGTCTTCTGGGGCAGCGAGGCCCTTCAGGCAGGAGGGGCAGGACGCTGCCCTGGGCCGGGGCGCGGCCGGCAGAAGGCCCCGAGGGCTGTCCCGCTCCTGGCCCCCGCCGACCTCCCAGCTCCCACCAGGCGCTCGGCAGCTTCTTGGAAACTGTATCCGCAGTGGGTTTGCTGGACCACAGGGCTGGTGTGGAGCCAGGGGCTCTGTGCGGGGTCCTCAGGCCCAGATGGAGCCTGGGGGCCCTGCACTGGCCCAGCTGGCTCGCCCCCTCTCCCCCTTCTTCGGGGTGGGCCGGGCCTCCCGAGATGACGGTGGAGCTGGGGCTGAGCTCTCGTGCCTCCCAGGCCTGCCGCCTGGCTGGCAGGGTGGACTCCCGAGCCTCAGTCCAGAGCCAGGCGTTCTCCCTGTGTTAGGGGCAGGGGGCCCTTGGCCAGCGAGCGTGGGGAATTGGGCCGGTGAAGCTGTCAGCGACAGACCGTGGCCACGGAGGGCGGCGCTGGAGCCCTGCCCGCGGGCTGGCCGCCCCGCCCGTCTCAGTCCCAGCTCCACAGCGTCCTGGGAGCACGTAGGCTTGCGGGCCGCCCGGGTCCCACCGCGGGCTCTGGACACGGTGGGGGCGCCGCGGGTGCAGTCTTGGGCAGGGGAGCTGCTGGATGGAGGCCCAGCGCTGTCTGCCGGGGCCTCCGGGAACTTGACCTTGGGGCTGGCCCCTCCCCGTCCTCTGCCCACTGCCTGCCCCTGGCCGTGGGGACTTTCTGCCCGAATGCCCACCATCATGGTGGTTCCTGTGAGCACAAAGGGGAGGGGCTCCTGTGGCTGCCTGGAAGACGGGGGCTCCAGGATGTTTTCTGAAGGTCATGGGGGGTGCCTGTGGGGTTGGGAGGGCTCCAAGTTCAGGAGTAGGTGGGATGTCTCTGGGCTCCAGGAGTCCTCACTGGTGGGGGCAGGGGTCCTGGGATGCTGGAATCGGGGTCCAGGAAGGCAGCAGCACCCGGGAAGGGGGCTCCCTGGTGCTCCTCCCTGAGACTGGGCAGGGGTGGCTCCTGCCATCTGGAGCTAGGCCCTCAGGCAGGGGCCTGGGGCGGGGCCCAGCTCCAGAGTCTGGTTTCACAGGCCTGACCATGGCCTTCACTGTACAACGTCCTGGTCAGAGGATGCCTCCCTCTCCAGGTTCCTGGGCCCCTCCTCCTGCACGGAGGGGGAACGAAAAATAGATGTTTGTTCCTGGGGTTTTGGTTGCTAATAATATATCAGAGGAGGCAGCTCTTAAGGAGCCACCTGTCTGCGGCCCCGCAATGGCTGGGGTTCTGAGCCAGGCCAGGGGCGTGGAGAACTGCTGCGTGGAAGTGCCTGAGGCCCCTGGCACGTTCTGTTTTCGTGGCCGCACAAAGCCCTGATTCCCCCAGAGACGCTGAGCCACGGAGCTGTGCACTTCAGCACAAGCCTGTGTTCCCATCTCAACGGGGCTCCCTAAGCGCCAAGTTGTCATTCTTGCGCAGCGGCAGGAGAAAGCCACGTTAAATCCTAAAACGTTGCTGGCCTGCCACAGGGTGGGTTCCGTTTTTGTTGCCTTAAACCTTTTGCTGTTTGCCTTTGCCTAAATTAAACACTGCGCACTTGCTTGGTGGGGAAAAGACAAAACGACTTCCTTATAGTCTGAAACCAAACCCCCCCACCCCACCACATACCTCTCTGTCACGGTAGCTGCTTTGTCTTTTTTCTTGGTTTTAAAGATAAGGATGTTTTATTTAACTTTTTATTTTATATTGGAGTATAGCTGGTTAATGCTGCTGTGATATTATAGTTTCAGGGGAACAGGGGAGGGACTCAGTCATTCACAGACATGTGTCCGTATTTGACCCTCCTCCCAGGAAACACACTTATTTTATACTCACCACCTGGTGGCTTAGAGGTTAAAGCGTCTGCCTAGAATGCGGGAGACCTGGGTTCGATCCCTGGGTTGGGAAGATCCCCTGGAGAAGGAAATGACAACCCACTCCAGTACTGTTGCCTGGAAAATCCTATGGAGGGAGGAGCCTGGTAGGCTACAGTCCATGGGGTTGCGAAGAGTCGGACACGACTGAGCGACTTCACTTCATTTCACTTCATGTTGAGAATGATGGCAGGGAGGTTGAGGAAACAAAGAAACCCATACGTTTCCTCCAGCTGGAAAGCAAATTCCTAATCCTTGGGAAGGGAAGGTCCTGGCTGGATATTTGAGAGTCCTGGCTCCTTCTGGGGAGGACACACCAGCAAGTCCAGGCTGCAGGCACCTGGCGTCTGGTGTGCCTGTAACACGAGGTGGAGTCTCCTTGCTGCCTGCCCCAGGCAGGTGGCCAATACGGAGCAGTGCCATCCAGGCAAGCCTGTGGGATGGGAGGCATCAGGAGAACGCTGGGAGCTGGGGACACACTGGTGGCCCCTCCCCCTCCTGATTCAAGAGGAAAATTGCAGGCCCACTGGTCTGTCTGGGACTTGGGCCAGTCTGAACCCTGTTTGGGGTTTTACTGCATTCGATCCACGAGTGCCCCCAGATGGGTCTTATTTTTGTCATTGCTGTGCAGTCATCAAAGAACATAAAATTAGGGGTACAGGCTAGTATATGTCATTTCAATGACCTACTTGGGTATTTTGCGCAATCATTTTCCGGGGCTATAAGTTTCCGAAGTTTTTGTCAGAAAAAACAAATTTTACCTCTACTTGGGTTGGTGTCAGAGGCTATGCAAAGGCAATGCGAGCAAAAATTAAAGATACTGTAATACAGAACTGCTGGGGTATCTTTCATAGCTGGTTCTTATGGAACTCAGATTTTACTGTGCAAATTACACGGCCTTCTAGAAATTGTTTCTTTTGAACATTTCCAACATAAAATTAATCATCTTCATTATTTTTAAGTGACCTCATGGTCAATACAGTCTATGGGATTCTCCAGGCCAGAATGCTGGAGTGGGTAGCCTTTCCCTCCTCCAGGGGATCTTCCCAACCCAGGGATTGAACCCAGGTCTCCCACACTGTAGGCGATTCTTTACCAGCTGAGCCACCAGGGACACTCCTTTAAGTGTATAGTTCAGTATAAAATGCACTTAAAATATTATGCAATATCAACCCCATCCATCTCTGTAACTTTTCATCGTGTGAAACTGAAATTCTGTCCTTCACGAACTACCCATCCCCACTCCTCCAGCTTCTGGCAACCAGCTTTCTCTGTCTGTGAATCTGACTGCTCTTGGGGCCCCATAGAGATGGAATCAAACAGTGTTTATCTTTTTTTTTTTTTTGGTAGCTGACTGATTTCACTTAGCATAATGTCCTCAAGGTTTATCCAAGTGTTCATTTTCTTTTGAGATGATGGACCTGTCAAATATTTGTATTTATCTAACGGCTAAAAGAGATTTAAGTCCGTGCCAGCCTACAAGAAATGAAAAATGCATAATGGCATCACTGCTCATGGAAATGGAGAGTCCACAGGGAACTTTGTGTTCTTTGCAGTTTTCCTTTCCATATCATTACTTCCTAAGTGCCTGGGATTCTTCCTGAACCCTCTGTCTCCAGAGGGGGCGGGGGTTGTCCTTTTCAGTTGGAGCGTGGGCCGTGGGGGTGGGAGGCTGTCTAGGAGCGTGTTCTGAAGTTCAGTCCCGGCTGCCTGACCCAGGAATCTGGAGAGAGGAAGCACGTGGGGCCGGGCACACTCACTGGGTGCAGGGAAATCAACAGGCTGGTGCCAGCCAGGCGCTCTCGCCCCGTGTTCTGTGAACAGTGACTTAGCTCGGTCATGGCAGAGCTGAGGCTGCGCACAGCGCCGCACACGCAGCCACGAGGCCCTCCCCTGGTCAGCAGCTGCCGTGTGCACAGCACCTCATGTGAGCTTCGCCATGAAAGCTCCGGCTGCTGCTGCACTTGCGGCTACACTGGAGCGACCCCGGGATTATGCTACATGAGGCTGTGTTCTGGCCACTGCTACGGCTGCTGTGCCAGCCATGAGAGAGTACACGTGCCTGCAGTTCCCACGGCTCCTCCAGCCTCCTCCCAGCCTCTTGGCTTGCACCTTGCCTACCCTGGGTTCAGCAAACAGTGCGGACAGTGTTCACAGTGAGACAACTGGTATCACAAGCAGGATCAGCGGTGTGCTGGGATCACAGCGGTGCACTCCCTGCCCGCCGTGAGACCTCGTGCAGGGTCCCCAAGCCAGGACAGAGGCAAAGATGGGTCAAGCCGACCAGGGTGGGGGGTGGAGAGATGGGAGCCCTCTGCGTGTGCTGGGACAGGGCCGGTGGGCGGAGGTACCAGCGAGGGCCGGTGCTCTTGTCAACAGCTCTGAGGCCTGCAGGGCCCTCCTGGAGTCGGGCCTGGGTTTCTCAGGCCGTTCTCCCCCGCAGGGCACCAGGGCTGCTGGGAGGGCCTTACATCCCACATTCGGAGCAGAAAACCTGAAGACGGGCCTGCAATACCTCCTGAGGAGGCAGGGGTGCATGCAGTCCTTGGGGAGGTCGGGACAGCAAGGCAGACCAAAGGGGACATCGCTGGCTGTGCTACAGTTTGAACCTCAGAAACAGACCTCGGTGCTGACGGCTGAGTCTGTAAAGGGCTGTGAATCCAGGATGAAGCGCAAAAAAGCGACAAAGGTAGGACGTGTGTTAGAAAAGGTCATAGAGACTGATGGGAGTATTTTGTTGTTGTTTAGTCATTAAGTCATATTAAAAGCGGGCTTCCCTGGTGGCTCAGAGGATAAAGTGTCTGCCCGCAATGCAGGAGACCTGGGTTCAATCCCTGGGTTGGGAAGATCCCCTGGAGAAGGAAATGGCATATTAAAAGCAGAGACATTACTTTGTTGACAAAGGTCCTTCTAGTCAAGGCTATGGTTTTCCCAGTGGTCATGGATGGATGTGAGAGTGGACTATAAAGGAAGGTGAGCGCCAAAGAACTGATGCTTTTGACTGTGGTGCTGGAGAAGACTCTTGAGACTCCCTTGGACTGCAAGGAGAGCCAACCAGTCCATTCTGAAGGACATCAGTCTTGGATGTTCTTTGGTAGGACTGATGTTGAAGCTGAAACTCCAATACTTTGGCTACCAGATGTGAAGAGCTGAATCACTTGAAAAGACCCTGTTGCTGGGAAAGATTGAGGGCAGGAGGGGAAGGGGATGACAGAGGATGAGATGGTTGGATGGCATTACCGACTCAATGGACATGGGTTTGGGTGGACTCTGGGAGTTGGTGATGGACAGGGAGGCCTGGCGTGCTGCAGTTCATGGAGTCACAAAGAGTTGGACATGACTGAGCAACTGAACTGAACTGACCTGAGTCATTAAGTCGTGTCCGACTCTTTTGCAACCCCATGGACTATAGCCTGCTAGACTCCTCTGTCTGTGGAATTCTTCCAGGCAAGAATACTTGAGTGGGTAGTCATGTCCTTCTCTGGGGATCTTCCCAGCCCAGGGATCGAACTCACGTCTCCTGCCACTGGCAGGCAGACTCTTTACTGCTGAGCCACTAGGGAAGCCTGATGGGTGTATTGATCAGTTCCAACTTATAGAAGCTGTACATCTGTGACCCGCGATTCCTTGATACGTGACCATCGGGGTTGGGGTGGGGGAAACAGGGAAGGAAGTTGTGAATGGGGTCTTGGTAAAAATTCCACATCAAAACCACCCAGCCAGTGAGTATTAAACAAGGTGCTGGGACCCACGGGACCCAGCAGGCTTTGTGGGAGGCTGGGGCTGCTGCTTAAAGACCCCTCGATGCTGACATGCTCCCGGGTCCCTGAGAGGGGCTGCGGGACTTGATGAACCTTGAAAGCCATGATGATACTTGATGTCCATGGGAATTTCCCATGAAGGGCAAAGATAACTTGCATAAGTCCTCCATGAGCACTGATGTAAACCTCCCAGCATAAAAGAACCTTGGTCCCAGAAGAACTAGCTTCTTTGGTCTATAAGACCCAGATTTGCTAGTTTGTGGAGACTGTCCACACGGGCTGTGGGCTTCTCCCTCCAACCCCAGCTGAGGGGACTTGAGCGTCACTAAGGGGCAGCTTCTGTATCTGCTCCTTGCATGAGGAACTTGATCTAACTGTGTGTGTGTGTGATTGAATGAGTGTGTGATTGTGTGAGTTCATGAGTCCTGGCCCTGGCTGGGGTGGTGGATGGATGGTGAGGTTTGGGGAGGAAGGTGAGTTATCTTCTGACAGGCTGGGTCTGGGGCACGTGTGAGACATCAGGTCGGTGGTTGGAAACATGGGTCTGGACTGTGCACAGGTCAGGCTCTTTGGGAGGCTCTGGCACAGGGGTGGGTAGGTGAGGTCATCTGAAAGCAGCTGATACATGAGGTTGAAGCCCAAGGCTTTGTGCGATCCCAGCTGCCACGGTGGGGAAGCACAGAGGCCAAGACAAGCACCTGGTCCCCTCCCCTCCATGGTGGAGGGGGCACGGGCATGGAGGGGGTGCCAGCCTCCCCCCTCCCCTGGTGGTGGCTGCACTCGGGACCACAGAGGGGTGCCATCCTCCCCCCTCCCCTGGTGATGACTGCACTCGGGACCACGGAGGGGGTGCCAGCCTCCCCCCTCCCATGGTGATGACTGCACTCAGGACCATGGAGGGGGTGCCAGCCTCCCCCCCTCCCCTGGTGGTGGCTGCACACTTAGGACCTTAGATTTAGGAGGGACCTTGGCAGTCACCTGGTCAGAGCCCTGCTCATATAGATGCAAGCCGAGTGGCTGACGTCAGGTAAGTGGCTGACGTCAGGTGAGTGGCTGATGTCAGGTGAGTGGCTGATGTCAGGCGAGTGGCTGATGTCAGGCGAGTGGCTGATGTCAGGTGAGTGGCTGAACCTTCCTCATCTGTGAAGAAGGTGAGGGTGCCTCTTCCCGGGGTGGCGGGGCTTCCAGACGAGGATGTATGGGAAGCACCCGGCACCGTGATGGGCACACAGCAGACACTCAGCGGTCATCACTGGCCTCAGTTATCGGAAGCCCGGCAGCTGTTTTCCAAGGTGTTCGTGAAAGATGGATGAGACAGACAGCCTTCTGTGGGGCTCCTCAGACCCTCAGTGAGGTCTCCTCTGTAGCTGAGCCGAGTGAATTGTTGGGACATTCTTGCTGCCTGGCCCCTTCCCACTCCAGTATTCTTGCCTGGAGAATCCTGTGGACAGAGGAGCCTGGTGGGCTGCTGTCTGTAGGGTCGCGCAGAGTCAGACACGACTGATGCGACTTAGCATGCGTGCATGCACTGGAGAAGGCAATGGCAACCCACTCCAGTGTTGTTGCCTGGAGAATCCCAGGGATGGGGGAGCCTGGTGGGCTGCCGTCTATGGGTCGCACAGAGTCGGACACAACTGAAGCAACTTGGCGGCGGCGGCGGGCCCTTCTGGAGAGGGAGGTGTCCTTGTCTTCCTGGGCTGTCCCCTTGCTACCGCCCACCTGCTCACCTCTCCTCTGCAGGGACTGATGGGGCTAGGGCTTCCCTCTGCTGGGTGGGTAGAGAGAGAACAGGGTGAAAAGTTTTCATTTATTTTGAATAAAACATTCCCTCTGTTCTCCATCTGTGTTGACAGCTCCCCATCTTGGGCCAGGGTCAGCCAACAGCACCTGTTAGGCTGCTGAAGACCTTCTTTCTGGATGTCACGTTCTCAGAAAAAAATGTGTTTGGAGCTGAACGTTGAGCTCTACGGGAAACCTGGTTTCAGTTACTTTTAGATACAGGTTTATGGAATTATAATGGAATCATAATGCAAGGAGAACCACTCATCTTGGACGGGTATTAGCACCAAGACAAGCTAATACAGAGACGATTTCCAATGCACGAGTCTTTGAAAAGTGTGACCTAGCATTTTGCCAAAACGATCGATGCTCCTTGTTCCCTCGACATGTCGGTGTTTTCTTGTTCAGGAACTGGGTGGAACTCCCTTTGAGCTGAAGTCCTGAGCCTTGTGTCTAAGGGTGATGGGTGGAAGTGTAGACTGCCTTTTCACTTCTCTTCTAAAAGTCACTCTCTTGCCTCCGACGCCAGAAGGGCAGTGTGTGGGGTCCTTTGGGATGGAGCTCTTGCCGCATCCGGCTGAGGGCGAGTCTACGAGGAGAGACGTCCCACTTCCTCTCCTGCGCCTGCTTCTCCCGGCCACCCCCACCTGCCGCCTGTAACCCTGCAGGTGCGAGGCAGGAGGAGATGAGGAGCATGTCCGGGGGATTTTGTGCAGCAGGAAAGCTCGAGGCCTCAGTGGGCTTTGACTCTGCTATCTGCGGCACCTCAACTTCTCCAAGATGCCTGCCTCCCACTGCATTCCTCAAAAGGAGCAGCATAACCTCGAGGCATCTCTGCCCTGGCCTTACGGGCGTATCTGACTGTGAAACTGCTGTGTTCAGATACAATGGTTTTCAGTTTCCACTGTGGTCCAGCTCAACTCCAGGAGATTTCAGACTCCTTGGATGACATTTCTCCCTGGACCCTGACCTTTGCTGCGGCTCCTGCTGTGCTGTGGAAACGCACACCGAGACAGCCTCTTCCCTCCCGCTGGCCTGGGAGGAGGCTGGAGATGGATGAATGGTGTCGCCATCTCCTCTCGCCCTGTGCCTGGTGCAGGTCGCTTGGTCCTGCACTGAAGCCATCCGGGACAGAGGTTGAGGGCCGTCTGAGAGCTGAAGGCTGGCAGTGCCCGAGTGTGGCCTGGGAGAGGAGGTCCGGCCCGGCCTGGGTCTTCTGGGGTAGCGGACACATCTCTGGAGGGGGGTCCTCCAAGATGGCTTTTCCTCGAGGGCTGTGCCTCTTGAAATTGAACACAATGAAGGTCATTGTGATGAGGTAACAGTGCCTCTAAGCTCAGCAGTTTCAGTTTCAAGAAACAGGTCCAGTTAAGGGCAAACACCCGAGTACGAAGGTAAGAGCAACTGGTGAAAAGGGAAAAGTGTTGGTCGCTCAGTCGTGTCCAACTCTGCGACCCCATGGCTGTAGCCTGCCAGGCTCCCCTGTTCATGGAATTCTTTAGGCAAGAATACTGGAGTGGGTAGCCTTTCCTTCCTCCAGGGGATCTTCCCAACCCAGGGATTGAACACAGGTCTGCATTGCAGGCAGACAGCAACCAAGTCTTGATCAAATAAAACCTTCTTTTGAAAGCAGTCTTTCTTTTCCTTCAGATTTGTATGCTTTTCTCTGTGGATTGCTTTCGGTTATGAAGAAATTAGACCTGGGTTTCCTGTCTTGGCTCACTGACATCATTGTGACGTTTGTTCGGATGAGGGGTCCCCGCCATTCGCACACCTTGTTCTGCTCAGGGGTGCACTGAAGGGTCTCGGGTCGAGGTTTCCCCACTTGTCACACGGCACCCCAGCCTGCTGCGTGACCCCGCATCCCAGCTGTCTACCACCAAACACGGAAATGACCGGTAAATAGTCAGTTTCTCCACCAGGATTATTCAGATACAATCCAAATTAACTGAGTTAGCAAGACAAAAGGAAATATCGAGAAAGTGAACCGTTGCTTGGGGTAGAAACAGCCCCTGTGCTCCTGGGAGCATCGGCTCCTGACAGCCTTCTGCTGCCCTTGCTGCAGCTCGTCAGCGGGCTCGGCGGGGGCGGGGGGGCTGGAACTGGTGTCTTCAGATGTGATGTCATTATGTGTACTTTTTTCTGACCCGAAGTTCTTGCTACGAGATGAATTACTGAAAAGTGCTTCCTGGTTTCCTTAGTAGGAACTGCTGTATTGTGGCCCCTTCACAGGTCCTGTGTGCTGGGTTTAGAGCGTACATAAAGTGTTGCTACAGGCGCAGCTCTCCTAAGCACTGGATGAAAACTCTCTGCTGTGTCGTTCGGGAGCTCAGGGCAGGTGATGGTGGTGATGTGATGTCATTATGTGTACTTTTTTCTGACCCGAAATTCTTGCTACGAGATGAATTACTGAAAAGTGCTTCCTGGTTTCCTTAGTAGGAACTGCTGTATTGTGGCCTCTTCACAGGTCCTGTGTGCTGGGTTTAAGAGCGTACATAAAGTGTTGCTACAGGCGCAGCTCTCCTAAGCACTGGATGAAAACTCTCTGCTGTGTCGTTCGGGAGCTCAGGGCAGGTGATGGCGGTGTCCCAGCCCCGCACTGGGAGCTGGCTGGCTCTGGAAGTTCTCGCCCTTTCCTCAAACGCCGAATCGTAGTTTAGAGGTTACCAGAGCTGCAGCAGGATGGTGACTGGACGGGTGCCACTCGGGAGGCTGCTGGGAGGAGGGCGCTGGCAGATGAGAGCTGACCCCGAGCAGAAGTCACAGGGGGCTTCCCAGGCGGCTCAGCAGTAGGGAACTCGCCTGTGATGCTGGAGACACGGGTTCAATCCCTGGGTTGGGAAGAGCCCCTGGAGAAGGAAACAGCCACCTGCTTCAGTGTTCTTGCCTGGGAAATCCCATGGACAGAGGGGCCTGCTGGCCTGCGATCCATGGGATCGTACAGAGTTGGGCGTGTCTTAGTGGCTCAACAACAACAGAAGTCATAGGAACGGAAAACTCGGAAGAGACTGAGGGGAGTCTGGGGCGCGGCTTTTCTTGGGTCTGGTGCCGATTTGTGTGTGGAAGGTGGTGAGAGAGGTGAAAGAACGCTGTCTGGGACTGAAGTTTGGGTGAGGGGGCTGGTGGTGGTGGGAGGCCAGGGCGGGGGGCAGGCGAGGAGTAAGGAGATGCGTGCATTTGGGGCAGGTGGGGTTTGAGGGACCTGAGGGCCTGCAGCTTCCATTCAGGGATGTGGGCACGGCTCTGTGTCTTGAAGTCATGAGGGTGAGATTGAAAGCGGTAGCAACTTCTCCCCGCGGTGTTTGTTTATTTCTTTGATTCTTGCTCCATCTACATCACTTTGTTCTTCTCTTCGCTGTGAGCTATTCTTCTTGTCTTATTTTCAGCATTGGAAACTTAGATCATCAACTTGAGAACGTTTTTCTCTTCTAATGTGAAAAATTGTTATTAAAAGTTATTCCGTAAGCGCTGCCTGCCCTATGCCCCACACATGTTGATATCTTATGTTTTCATTTCATTCAGTTAAATATCTTTTCTAATTTCCCTTGGGACTTTCCCTGTGACCCCACGGGTTGCTTAGAAATGTGTTGTTTAATTTGGGATTTGGGGGTGATTTTCAGGTATCTCTCTACTATTGGTTTCTCGTGTAACCCCATTTGGGTCAGGGAGCAGTTTAACAGAGGGGCCTGCTGGCCTGCGATCCATGGGATCGTACAGAGTTGGGCGTGTCTTAGTGGCTCAACAACAACAGAAGTCATAGGAACGGAAAACTCGGAAGAGACTGAGGGGAGTCTGGGGCGCGGCTTTTCTTGGGTCTGGTCCCGATTTGTGTGTGGAAGGTGGTGAGAGAGGTGAAAGAACGCTGTCTGGGACTGAAGTTTGGGTGAGGGGGCTGGTGGTGGTGGGAGGCCAGGGCGGGGGGCAGGCGAGGAGTAAGGAGATGCGTGCATTTGGGGCAGGTGGGGTTTGAGGGACCTGAGGGCCTGCAGCTTCCATTCAGGGATGTGGGCACGGCTCTGTGTCTTGAAGTCATGAGGGTGAGATTGAAAGCGGTAGCAACTTCTCCCCGCGGTGTTTGTTTATTTCTTTGATTCTTGCTCCATCTACATCACTTTGTTCTTCTCTTCGCTGTGAGCTATTCTTCTTGTCTTATTTTCAGCATTGGAAACTTAGATCATCAACTTGAGAACGTTTTTCTCTTCTAATGTGAAAAATTGTTATTAAAAGTTATTCCGTAAGCGCTGCCTGCCCTATGCCCCACACATGTTGATATCTTATGTTTTCATTTCATTCAGTTAAATATCTTTTCTAATTTCCCTTGGGACTTTCCCTGTGACCCCACGGGTTGCTTAGAAATGTGTTGTTTAATTTGGGATTTGGGGGTGATTTTCAGGTATCTCTCTACTATTGGTTTCTCGTGTAACCCCATTTGGGTCAGGGAGCAGTTTGTATGGTTTCAATTCTTCCATGTTTGTTGAAGTTTGTCTTGGGGCCCAGAGTATACCCTATCCTGGTGCATATCTAATTTACACTTAACCAGAAGGCATCATTGTATGGAGTGTCCTGTTCATCTCAGTTAGGTCTTGTTGGTTCAAAGTGTTGTTTAAATCACCCATATGCCTATTGATTTTTTTGTCTTATTTGTTTTTTTCAATTACTCAAAGAGGATTGTTGAAGTTTTTCAACTATGTGTATAGATTTTTTTATTTTTGCCTTTCTGTCCTCTTGGTTTTTGCTTTCTGTATCCTGAGGCTCTGCTGTTATCTGCATGGGCCTTTAGGACTGTCTCTCTTCTTGCTGAGTCACATAATGGCCCTCTTTGTTGCAGATAGTATTCTGCACTCTACTTTGGTATTACTGTAGCCGCTCCAGCTTTCCTTCTTCTGATCAGTGTTCATACATTATCTCCTTTTATATCCTTTTGCTTTCAATACAATTGTGTACAAACCCATTTAAAACAGAAATAGTTACACATATAGGGATATACATGTTCATATAAAAATATCTTTATTTGGACAATATATATATTGATCATGATTCTTTATTCAATCTGTCTTTTTTTTTCAAGTATCATGGGCCATCCTATTTATTTATTTTTATGTTTTTGACACCAGCACACAGCATCTGGGATCTTAGTTCCCTCCCCAGGGATGGAACCCATAACCCCCACATTGGAAGTACAGAGTCTTAACCGCTGGACCGCCGGGGAAGCTCCTTAATTGTTTTTCTAAAGACCATTTCCATTTATGTAGCTATCCATAATGCTGTATTTAAAGCTACCATATAGCTACATGCTTCCTTCCTTCTCTGATGAGCTTAACGTGATCTATTCTTAAAAACGCTTTGCCTCCCTTCCTCTACACATTCTTTCCAGTTTCAACCTGTTGCAGCTTTCCTTTCTGAAGGGCTTATTCTTAGCATGATCTAGAATGGGCACCGTGCTCTTGTCCTTAACATGGCTGATGCTTGTGCGCTCATCTCCAATTAGCTGGCAGGTCCTGGAGGCCTGAGGCCACACCTCTGTGTCTTTTGCTCCCGTGGTGCCTGGTGGACTAGGCGTCTGTAGGAGGAGCTAACTGCCCCGCCAGAGGGAGCCGGTCATCTGGTTTCTTCACTCACGGAACTTCCAGCGATATTAGAGGGAAATCAGGCAATTGTGTGCGATCTAGCTGCTATCTACCTTGAGCTAATTCTTCGGTTCCCTGTAATATCTGTGAAGAATATCTGGTTTTCTCAGCTCCTCCCAGCCCATCCTGCCCCTTTGTCAGTGCCCTGAGATGCTCCGCGGGGCCCCAGCCACTCCCGTCTTCTCTGCTGACCCCAAGCGCAGCAGACTGAGCTCGGGCAGAGAGTCGCCTCCTGAGCTTCCGGTTTGCATACCCACTTACCTTGCTGACACCCCACCCTCTGTGCTCCCCACCCCGTCCTTCTCCTCTGAGTTTCTGTCTCAGATGAAGGAATCCTCTTCCTATGAGACCCAACCTCAGTGCCATCTTTGAATTCTCCTTCTCACCCATCAACCTCTTTTCCCATCTAATCACTCCCCACATGCTGTCTTTCTCCTGATTTCTTCTTTGACTGTGTTCCCTACCACCCTGACAGCATTTTCTGGTACCAGGCTGGTGGCCCACCCCTGAACGCTTCACCCACTGGCTCCCTTCCTTGGCCTTGACCTCTGCCTTCACCACTGCACCGCCATTCTTCCGGGGCCCGTGGGCACCCTGCTGCTCCTTCCAGCTGACTCAGACCAGGCACCAGGCACTCTGCTCCATCTACATCACTCCCACTTCCGTCTGCTTCCTCTCCCGGGTGCCTCTGACATTAACGGGCCTTCATGTCAGTGTTGACACTGCTCCACCCACCCCTACATCTGTTAGATATTACCCCTCCCTCTTTGTGGGCAGGATCCCTGCTTCATCCACC
The DNA here is from genome assembly GCA_006408615.1 of Connochaetes taurinus. NCBI lineage: Eukaryota > Metazoa > Chordata > Mammalia > Artiodactyla > Bovidae > Connochaetes > Connochaetes taurinus. The sequence goes on from SJXO01002138.1 coordinate 143,747, forward strand.
TCTGGAAGCCCCGTGCCTGGCATGCAGTACCTGTTTGGTAGATGCTCACACTGAGCAAATCTTTTGTCTGGCGCCTTCTAGCTGGACTTGACGGCAAGGTTCTTACTGGAAATGGCAGACCGGCCAGCTTGCATTTCTCTTTCTGCCCCAGGTTACTCTGGATATTCAAGAGTTTCACCATTTTTATTGGGCTTTCTTTCTGCTCCAAAATCAGGGACCTGGTTACTCCCTGTGCTCCAGAAAACCTGTCTGAGATGTGAAATAAGGAACAGATGATATTCAGGAGAGACGTGCAGCTGTCGGGAGCGACTTCGGTGGACTTGCCTCTGTGCTATTTATACCTTCATCTCAATCTGGAAAAAAGAAGGCAAAAGAACACGTGGGAAGAAAGCAGGACCCGAGTCTGGTCATCCCGGGACCACAGCAGGACCTGACCCCACTGTGTGGCTGTGACGTTATTTCACTACAGTTGCTTTTCTTGCCACTACAAAATTAATCTCCAACACCAAAGATAAGGTTTGCTTTGCTCCGTTTAATACTCATTTTCCAGTGGACTGATTTACTCTGTGGAGCCAAGTCTCTTGCATTTGCCTGGCAGCCAGTCTGGGGGAAAGAAAATCGCCTTGTCAGGTCATGTTAACAGCAATGGAACATTCCAGCTGACGGCCGCCCAGCCCTGCCGCTGGGCTGACCGAGTGCAGAAAATCAGCCTCGCCTCCCAAAGTGCTGTTGATTTCTTGATTTGGCCACTTGTCAGGTTTCCATCCTCTGCGGCCCTGGGCGACTGTCTCTGAGGATGAGCAGAGCTTTTAGAGGAATAGACAGCTTATCCATTGTTGCAAAACATGAGTAGCTTCACTGGGAAGTAAGTCCTGTGCTGGAAGGGATGGAGAGCTGGGTGGACACCTGTAGTCCATTGAAAGGATTCTAGCACTTATTAATTCTGTGACAGATGTGAATTTCCTAATGTGTTTTTCAATGAATGATGTAGAAAAAGAAACACACACGCCTGGTTCTACAGTAGACGTTTCATATGCATTAGATCAGGGGGTGGTCGTGACATCGTGACGTCTCTTCTTGCAGAAACAGCCAGAGGCAGGTCACTGTATTCCCTCTTTTTCTTCTCAGGTTTGAATGTGTGTGTCTGTGCATGTGTGTCTCTGTGTGTGTGTGCATACGTATGTGTTTGTGTGATGCATGCATGTGTATACATGCAGGAGTCTCTGTGTGTGTGTGTGTCTGTGCGTGTGTGTGTTGTATGTGTGTGTTCGTGTGTGTCTGTGTGTTCATGTATAGACTTGGAGGACCCCGTGGCCCACTGACAGGCTGGTGCTCTCAGAGTTGTGAGGGGTTCTTGGACACAGAGTTGCCTTTGCGGACGTGTGAGCCCATGAACTCGCCATGAGATGCCCCGCTCTCGTTGGTTCGCGATGCCTGGAGGGCAAAGCTACGTGTGTCTCTGTGTGTGCGTGCGTACATATGTGTTTGTGTGATGCGTGCATGTGTATACATGCAGGAGTCTCTGTGTGTGTGTGTCTGTGCGTGCGTGTGTTGTATGTGTGTGTTTGTGTGTGTCTGTGTATTCATGTATAGACTTGGAGGACCCCATGGCCCACTGACAGGCTGGTGCTCTCAGAGTTGTGAGGGGTTCTTGGACAGAGTTCCCTTTGCGGACGTGTGAGCCCATGAACTCGCCATGAGATGCCCCGCTCTCGTTGGTTCGCGATGCCTGGAGGGCAAAGCTGGTGAACCGAGGCCGCCCGGCTCGACCCCAGGGGCTTTTGTCCTCAGAAGGATGTGTCAGACTCTGAAAAGTGTTGAGACACTAATGGCTGAGGGGTTGGCGTTTCCTCTGGAAGCAGGGATCATCAGGGGCTGCTCCCCCTTCCATGCGGCGGTCACTAAATGTCCGGGCGCACTCCTCGACCTCTCTGGGACATGCACACCTTGGGCCGTGTTGCAGTGTTGCCCTAGGACCCCGTGAGGCTCCACTGTGCTCCCAGTCTTGGTGGGAGAACCAAGCTCAGCACAGCCGGGTGATGGCTCGGCAGGGGACTCCTGGGGGAGCCCCAAGCCTTCTCTCACCAACTCCAAGCATGACGCAGCCTTCCCAAGGAGGCAGAGACCAAAATGGGGAGGGTTAGGCTGCTTAAAGGACTCATTGAGTGTCTCCTCCAGTAGTCACATCCAGTCATCATGTATAGATGTGAGAACTGGACTATAAAGAAAGCTGAGTGCTGAAGAATTGATGCTTTTGAACTGTGGTGTTGGAGAAGACTCTTGAGAGTTCCTTGGACTACAAGGAGATCCAACCAGTCCATCCTCAAGCAAATCAGTCCTGAATGTTCACTGGAAGGACTGATGCTGAAGCTGAAACTCCAATTCTTTGGCCACCTGATGCGAAGAGCTGACTCATTTGAAAAGACCCTGATGCTGGTAAAAATTGAGGGCAGGAGAAGGCAATGACAGAGGATGAGATGGTTGGATAGCATCACTGACTCAATGGATATGAGTTTGAGTAAACTCCAGGAATTGGTGATGGACAGGGAGGCCTGGTGTGCTGCAGTCCAGGCGATCACAAAGAGTCGGACATGACTGAGCGACTGAACTGAACTGAACTGAAGTGTCTCCTCCACAAAACAGGAGCAGAGAGAGCAGAGCCAAGTGCTCTCAGTGTGAGGGGCAGAGAGGTCAGAGCCAGAGACTCCCCTCTGCCGCCAGGGCCAGCATGTACCTCCTCCCTGGGCCTGTGTCCTAAAATCCTGGGTTTATTGAGTGTGATGAACACCCGCATGTGACAGCGAGTAAGGCACAGACCTGGCGGGGCCTCCCGGGCCTGGGGCTGCTCCCCAGGGGTGTGGCCTCCAGGGCGTCTGGGGGGGCAGCTCCTGGGGTGGATGCTAAGAGGAGACGGAGTGCCGCTGAAAGTCGACTCTCGCACAAGCTGTCCAGTTCAGCTCGCCATCGTGCTTTAGAGGGAAGACAGTGTCTCCGCCTCGTTAACTGAGCGTCTACTGAGTGCCCGGCTCTGTGCTGGACCCACTAACATGCGGGAGAGCTGGCCGCGCCCTCTGCAGTCGGGACTTGCTCTCTGGCACCGGGACTGAGCGGCGGCCCCGATTTAGGGAAGGGTCTGGACTGGCCTACTGATCTCTCACCGCAGACACGTTATTTTCTGAGTGGCTTCTTAAGTAGCACAGAGTGGGGGAAAACACGTTTCATTCTAAGGGAACAATAGCTTGATTATTTTTGTGCTGTTTAATATTTATAAGTACTTTCCAATTGAAAAATGGAGTGAGGCACTTCTAGTGAAATAGCGGAATAACCCCGTGCCGTCAAGGCTCAGCAGGCCTTTCCCTCTTCAGTCCCGGGAGACGCACCTGCTGTTTCCGAATAGATCAGCTCTCAGCACCAGGGCCTGCAGGCCTGTTGTCCTAATCCATTACGTTCCCGCCTCTGTACCTGTACCTGTCTGAGATCGTAAATTATCCATCTTGGACTCTGAATTCATAAACACAGAATACTTGTTGTGCAACTCTGGAATAGCGCTTAATAGGGAGAGCCATTATTTCCCCTTGTTACGGCCCTAGCTGTGAGCTCCTCCGTGGTTTAGGGAGATATGATTAAATTTAAATTTTGGTCATTGTTCTGAGTTACGAAGGGAATTACCAACGACCCTTCTGGCTTCCTGCTTCCAAGTTCCTGCACCTCATTTGTATGACAGGTGTGGAGATAGTCCCTGGGCGGGCTTTGCATTTCACCGTTTTCCCGGTTCCCTTCCGTCTGTGCTGATAAACTGTGAAATGGACAGAGAAGGAAGGAAGGAATTGCAAAGCATGGAAAATTCAACGTGTGGACACCCTGTCTGGAGGCTGCTGCTTGATAATACAGTCTGCATTTCACTGTTATAAACAGGCTCTACACAAACCCAGGTCTCCTGCATTTCAGGCAGACGCTTTACCGTCTGAACTACCATATACCCCAATATAAAACAGAAAGTTTTTTTTTATAAAAGAACAAGTCTCTACCGAGCACACCCAAACCCAGCTGGTCCAGACTCCACCACAACCCTCTGCTCCAGCAAGTATCCCAGATGTGGCCTCTGCCACGGCCTCTGCTGGGAGGGTCCCAGGCCCTTCCCCTCCCCACCCGCAGGGTTTTCTTTGTTTGCGAACAGAAGACAGAGAACCTTAAAAGGGCATGGGCTCCCTTGGGTTTGATGTGGAATTTCTACTTTGGGGACCTGAAGTTGGATGTTGGAGGTGACACCCATGTCCCCTGTTTCGGCCCAAGCCTCCTCTGGGGGTCATCGTAGTGGGAGACCGCCAGAGTTACATTCGGGGGTGCTTGACGCTCCCCCCTCTTCTGTAATCAAGACGTGGTATCTTCTACCCAACGATGGCTCTTTTCATTGCGGGCTCGTTGGAAACGGGCCTTCACACCGTGAACCAGGTCTCAGTCTAGGCTTCCTTGCCAAAATTGATGCGTTTTCAAAGGTTCATCCGCAGCATTATCCAGACCCCAGTAGATGTCGTGTGGGAAGCGGGGATTCCAGTGAGGCGGCAAGACGTTCTCAGATCCGCCTGTGGTCCGCACAGAGGAAGGAACCTGCAGGATGCGACACTGGGGTCCAGAGGCACCTCGAGAAGCGCGGCCCAGTCTCGGACACGTCTGGTGTCCTGGGTCGTGGCGAGGGGGCGCCCTCGAGCCTGGTGCAGTGGGCAGGGAGGCCCGCGGTCTGCAGTCCTCTTGCTGGCTTCCAGCTGGGCAGGGCTGTGCTGCCGGGTCAGCCGGCCCGACTTCCAGATGTCCAGGGCAAGGCCCTGGACCGTAGGTGACACAGGCCCGCTGGGGGCAGGGGTATGTGTGTTTATTGGCAGGTCAGCTAGCAAAGGAGACTAGCCGGAACCCCCGGGGGCGGGGCGGGCGCGTCCCTCCCCACCTCTGCTCCCGGCCGCGCCCCTGCTCCCCGGGCCTCCTGGCTCCCGGCTCCCGTGTCCTCTTCACGAGGCTCCTCCGGGCTGTCTGTCCTCAGTCCCTCCCATCCCCCTTGGGGCTGACCTGAGTTTCTGTCCTCAGTGGGCCAGGACTTGGCCCTGCGTGAGCAGCTCAGGTGCTGTGGTATCCCCACGGACGGGCAGCTTATCTGCAGGGCCACAGCTCGTGGCGGTGGAGGCCAGAAGTTCAGGGTCAGGGCGGCCGGCGGTCTGCCCGCTGGGGCTTCACAGGGAGGAAGGGGCGAAGGGCTCTCGGGGTCTCTTCTCACAAGGGCTCCAATCCCATTCTCGGGGCCACACTGGGTCACCTCCCCACACCCCCCCACTGGGGGTGAGAGGTCCACACGGGGGCTGGGCTGCAGACACCCCTGAAGGGCACTGGGCCTCCCGCTGCCCCTTCCCTCCATGTCTCCTTTTCTCATCAATGCCGCCCGCTCAGAGACAAAGGCGGTGAGCAGCCCAGGCCAGCTGCTGGGAGGAAGCCAAGTCCCCCTCCTCCTCCTCCTCCGAGGTTCGGGTCAGCTCCTGGGAGGAAGGGCTTTGCCTTTCCTTCAGGACTCCTGACGCAGCCACTCTTCTCTGTGACGGGGTCGAAGGGCACGTCCGGCCAGGGCCGGCAGGTTCACGCCAGGGGCAGCTCTGCTCAGGGCCTCTACGCCGAGAGTGAAATCTGGAGCAGGCGTGCGCCGGCACACACATGACTCACGTTAGCAGCAGGGGCCGTGTGGGGGGCCCTGGGGCCACTCCCACGCCTGGAGATCTGCCAGGCTCAGGCTAGCGTGTGGCTTGCTCACGGCGGAGGTTAATACCGAGCACAGGAGGAGACTACAGAGTCGTGGGCAGGGAGAGGGGACCTAGGTGGCGTCCAGAGGGACCCACTCACAGGCTTCTCTGTTCTCCTTCCCCTGGGAGATTTCCCCAAAGTCATCTTGATTTCTAATCCGATAGGCCCGTATCTGGCTCTATAGCAAGATGGAAACACTGAATACCTGAGTGGGGCAAAGGCCCGAATAGATCCTGAACTTTTATTCAAATACACAGATAAAACCATAGAGCATCAAATTTAATCCCTTCCCTCTAGAATTCATACTATTTCATCATAATCATGCTGGGTTTTGATTTTAGCAACTGTGGGTTTTCAGAGTTGAAGCTCTTCGCGCGTTGGATGTAGTTGGAGTTGTCACCTGGGGCTGGAACGGCCTCCAACCCTTTCTTCCCTCCTAAGCAAAACCAGCGGCAGTCAGCAATGCTTAATCGAGAGAAAAACAATAAAACTGAATAATGCGATTAATTTGGTGTGGAGTTAGGGCTGCTGCAACACACAGAGTTAGTGGCTTATTGAATGTTAGAAAGAAAATTCAAATTTAAAATACATATTAGCTTTCCTTGTTACAGGCCCTGTGTGTTTAGTTGTTACGTCGTGTCCGGACCTTTGTGAACCCACAGACTGTAGCCTGCCAGGCTCCTCTGTCCATGGGATTTTCCAGACAAGAATACTGGAGTGGGTCACCAGGCTCTCCTACAGGGGCTCTTCCCGGACCAGGGATTGAACCCCCATCTCTTGGATCTCCTGCACTGGCAGGCAGCAGGCAGGTTCTTTACCACTGCGCCACCTGGGAAGCCTCCGGGCCCTGTCGCCTCACTTCTTTTCCTGACGCGATCCTCTGGGAGAACTGGTCTCAAAGACAGCAGTGTGATCACATTGCTGCCGTGTGGCCTTAGGTCCCAGCTCACAGCCGGGCCCTGGTGCTGCCTTCCCTGGGAGAACCCAGCGGCTGTTCTGGCAGGATGGTGTTGAACGTGAGCTACTTTGGGGAAACCTGTTCTAAGACCCACCTGTGCTCATGTGAATGGTACTGGTACTCAACCATGGGAGAGAGAGTTTGCAGCTGAGTCGGGGCATCTCTGTGGAGGACGGTTGGACAAGAGTCTTCCCTGGGCCGGGAGGATGCTCAGAAGCCGGTTGGCGTCCCGACCTTAGGCAGGCTCCCTCGGCTGGTGAGGAGCGTCTTGCCCTACTGCTGCTACTCATCGATGGTCCCAACGTCCTTCTTGTTCTCTTGGCGCCTTCTAGGCATTCCTGATATTAACTAGAGTCAGGACAGCATTTAAATTTCTAGCTGCTTGAGGATACTTGGGTGGGGAGGGGGGTGAGTTGTACCAGAAAACCCATTAAGTACTTAAAAGATTAATTTTCATTATGACTACTAGTTGGTAAACATTATCTTTCAGATCAGCCTGAACCGTAATACCGTAATGTGAGTGATGGGAACCATTCAACTTATTTTGGTTTAATTTNTGCTTGAGGATACTTGGGTGGGGAGGGGGGTGAGTTGTACCAGAAAACCCATTAAGTACTTAAAAGATTAATTTTCATTATGACTACTAGTTGGTAAACATTATCTTTCAGATCAGCCTGAACCGTAATACCGTAATGTGAGTGATGGGAACCATTCAACTTATTTTGGTTTAATTTTAAATCTTGAATTATGGTAACACTTTGCATGTTTATTAGTATTAGATGAGAATTGAAGCAAATTATTTTTGGCTGTTTGATTTGTAGAAATAATTCTTATTTGCTCACTGGCAGTGGACTTCATCTCTTAGGAGCAAATGTGGAGAAGGAAGAATGCTGAGTCATATGGGAGAGGAGCAAAGATGCTTGGGAATTCTGACAGTTCAGGCCAGACCCCTCATGGGCATCATGTCATGAGGAGGAGTCAGTGTTCTTCTTTCTGTTCATTTATTCATTCAATGAGTACCTCCTAAGGTTGATGCATTCTTTTATGGGGGGTGATTATTTTTAACTTAAATTTTTTAAAAAAAAGTTTATTTTTCTTCTTTACTTGGCTTCATGGGGCCTTCGTTTCAGCACATGGGAGCTTTAGTTGTGGCATGTGGGATCTGTTTCCCTGACCAGGGATTGAACCCAGGTCCCTGTGGAATCTTAGCCACAGGACCACCAGGGAAATCCATTAACTTTTATTTTTAATAAGCAGTGTATGTATCTAAGTTTTGCAACATGATGATTTGGTAAAACATGCATAGTGAAGCGATCACCATAGTCAGGCTAATGAACAGTCTTCTCAAATGGCTATCTTTTCTTGCGTGTGTGGCGAGAACACTTGAAACTTCCTCTCCCGATAGATTTCCAGTGTTCAGCACACTTTTATCAACTACAGTCACCATGCGGGCCGCTAACGTCTAGACTGGTCATCCCAGAGAGCTGCAGTTCTGTGCCCTTTGGCCTCATCTTCCTATTTCCTTCACCTCCTTGCCCCTGGCGGCTACTGTCCTCTGGATCCGACTTTTTGAGAGTCCACATATGAGCGAGACCAAGCAGGTGTTTCCTTTCTGTGTGCAGTGTGTCTTAGCACAGTATCCTCCAGGTTTATCCCTGATGTTGCAAATGGCAGGGCCTCCTGCCTCCTGGCTGGATAATATTCCTCGTGTACCCATAGTCACCTCGTGACGGGCTGTCCCCCTCCCTTGGCTACCGTAACGCTGCATGAACACGGGAGTACAGGCGTCTCTTTGAGGTACCCATTTCCCCTTTTTTGGGTGAACGCCCAGGAGAGGGGCTTCACGGCAGCTCTATTTTTAGTGTCTCAAGGAACCTCCATACTGGTTCCCATACGATGCTTCTTTAAGTGCCGGCTGTTGTTGAACTTGGAAAATCTGTCCCCAGGGGCGTGTAGTTGTATGTTTACAGAAGCCACCGTCAAGCTCTTGATCTTGGCCACTCGGAGAACGTGTTGCTGCTCTGGTTTAAGCATTAATCTCTGCCATCTGTTTCTCAGACTGAGCCGAGTGAGGGTGCTCTGGGGAGGATGTGGAAAGCTTCCCTTGGTGCTCGTGGCTTGTTTGCTGTTCATCATGTTCTTTCATTCAGTACTACCTCTAGTGTCAGTCGCTCAGTCGTATCTGACTCTTTGTGACCCCGTGGACTGTAGCCCACCAGGCTCCTCTGTCCATGGGGTTCTCCAGACAAGAATACTGGAGTGGGTTGCCATCTCCTCCTCCAGGGGATCTTCCCGACCCAGGGATCGAACCTGGGTCTCCTGCATTGCAGGCAGATTTTTCACCATCTGAGTCATCAGGAAAGCCCAACACTACCTCCAGATCTCACGAAGGAAACCTTACCTAAGTGGAAGCACTTTGCCCGGAAGGTCCAGGAGGAGCAGCCGGGGGCAGGGATCTCCTCAGTGCTGGTCTCGTCCTGACGCCGGGTTTAGCACAGAGCTTTGCGTTGCCCAATTTCCTGTGACTCTGTGCCAGCTCGTGCTGCCCACCGTGCTCCCTCCGAATGTGAGCATAACCACACTTAGAGTCAGTAATTATAGCCATGATCACAAGAATAGCCCCTGCAGACTTAACCTGATGTGGCGATAGGGTTTGGCCCGGGAGGGGCCTGGACTTCACTGACCATCTGCGGGATCCGAGCAAGTCCAAGGGCCATCCTGAGCCTCAGAGTTTTCGTCTCTCAAGGGGCCGTGAACTGACGGCCACCCCCAGGAAGGCTTCCGCATGAGATGATGCAGTCTGAGCTCAGCACCCCTTTGGGCTGACCACGGCGAGTGTCTGCTCCGCAGGGAGGACTCTGGGGGGAAGCTGTGAGGCTCTGCACATCTCACGAGTGACTGTTCATCTCAGCGGATGCCCGGGCCCTGCACCCCCGTCCCGTGTCCCATCACGTTTGCCTGAGCTCCCGCCGGCCGAGGAGGGAGGGGACATTGCCCTCGTGTCTCACTGGTTTCCTGAGGGCTTCCCAGGCCCACCTCGTCCTCTGTGGGCTGCGTCTGTGGGCCTGCGACCCGGCAGATGTGTGACGCACCTGCAGCGACCCCCTGACGTGGGGGTCTAGCTTTCCTGCGCCAACCTCCTGTCTGGCGTAAATCCCTTCTGGGCTCTGCGTCCGGCTGCGTCTCATTCCTGCCTTGGTTCCGAATTCGGTGTCACCACGGGGTTTTGTGGGCCTGGTCCTCGTGGGGCGTGACTCCAGCAGGGAAGAAACCCAACATGCCACCAGTGAGATTATTCAAGAACAACCAGGAAGCATCACTGACTCGATGGACGTGAGTCTGAGCAAACTCTGGGAGATGCTGAAGGACAGGGAGGCCTGGCGTGCTGCAGTCCGTGGGTGGTAGAGAGTCGGACACGACTGAGCACCAACAAAGTGCTTGGTTGAATTAGACGCTGGTCTCCTGGAAGGACGACTGAAGTGGAAAAAGAAACATTTGGAAAGACAGCCATCAAGGCTTCTTGCCAGCCCAGCCCCATAAGGCGTGATGGTGGCAGACTGCGTCCGGGAACGGGGGTTCACCTGCAGGGCTGGCCCCGTCTAGCCCGTGGGCTCCAGGCTGGCCACCGAGGCGTCTCCTGCACTGTTGTCCTGCAGAATCACCTCTGCGTTCTTTGCAGCCCGGCCACGTGCTCCTGCTTGAAACTCACCTGCTTCTTTCTCTCCTCCAGGCTTTGCTGGAGAGCGTGTGGCTGTTCAGAGTGCCGCCCGGGACACCTCGGGATTCTCTGCTCTCTGAGTGCTGCTGGGCCAGCGGGGCAGCCCTGGCTCAGCACTGAGAGCCGTGCCAGGCTTGGAGAGCTCTGCCTGGCTGGCACGAGGAAGGGCCCTGCGCAATGACCGATGGCCCCCAGGAGGAGGTCAATGCCACCTCGCAGGTCCTGCCAGACTGGGGCTGGGTGACTGCAGAGCCTCTTTGTGCTGGCCACACGTGCAGGCGCCCCGAGGGTGGGCTTCCCCACCCCCCACCTGCTGCTTTTACTGTTCGAGTGGGCTCCGAACGGGCTCGTTTCCCTGGGGCACCCGGCTGTGGGGACTCCGCTACAGTGGTTGTTGGAGGTTTCCCTGAGAGCCGACAGACTGGAGATCCAGCCTTAGCAGCAACTGGACCACACGGTGGTCCAGGCAGGCTCATTGTCTCCGGGTTCTCTGGCCTGGACACCGCCCCCTCTGATGGCGTGTCTGATCTGCGGAAGCAGGCCAGCCAGGACTGAGTGACTTGGGCTGCTGCCCGTCACCGCCTCCTCCATAAGGAGGTGTGAGGCTCAGCAGTGGTGCCTGAGCAGCACGGGGCCAGGACTGCGCCGTCACCCCCGAAAGGGAACCTGGCTTGAGCGGAGTCTCTTGGGCAGAGTTATCTGATTGCAAGAAATAGAAGCCCACGGAGGCAGCTCGTGAGGAGGAAGGTTTATTCTAAGGACACAGATGCTGCTCAAATCCCAGATAAAGCTCAGCCTCGGGGCTCTGGAGGGCGGGGTGTGCTGCCTTGGAGGAAAACCTGGGCAGACGGTCAGTGCATTCCCTCGCCCTTCTTGGACGAGGCTCCAGGCTGGAGGGAGTCCAACTCCTCTCCACCTCCCTACAAATCTGTCTGGCTCTCTCTCCCCACAGGAGCCGATTCATAGCGGGGTGGGGAGCACGGCTATGCCAAGCTAGCAGATCAACTGGCTCTCACCAGACACCTCAAGGTGGTGAAGGTGCCCATGCGAATGCGTTTGAACCTGAACTTGTCACTTCTGCTTGTGCCATGCGCCTGCAAGGCTCAGGATGTCAGGAGCCTCTGGTCTCATGAGCTTCAGTGAGCTCCAGGGGGACAAGAGGCAGAGTGGGGGGCTTGGCTTGGAGACGAGAAACCGCCCTGGGCATCAGGGGCTTTTTAGATTTTCTCCAGTGGGAAAGCATGTAAGATTTTTTCTTTTATTTTTGGACTTCTCTGGTTTGGAACATGCGCTTTTCAAACTTACACCTTAAAGCAAGGTCTGCATGAGAAAGTAAAAAACAAACAAACAAACAAAAGCACCCCCTCTGTTCCCACTACCTGGAGGGGCTGGTGGACGTTGTGAAGGCTTCGGGGCCGCTGCACCTGTGCTCAGGTGAGGAGGGGGATGTGTGTTCAGTTGTGTGACTCGCGTAGGGCAATCACGTCAGTGAAGAAACCAGATTCTGCCATACGTGCTTCTATTAGAATAGGTGTTAAATTTAATTCTGCCTGAAGATAAAAGAAGTGAAATAGGAGGGACTGCTGAGGCTCAGATGAATGTTTCTAATTAAAAGAGATTTAATACACAGTGATGCCTCCGAGGTGGTGAAAAATAATTGTGAGATTCCTAAGGTTGGCGCCTCTTGATGAAAGCCCACCTTTTCACCTTTCCATGTATCAGTTGCGTCTGTTAGGAAGGATGACGAATATGGAGTGCTAAACCTCCTTTCCCCTTTCCCTGGCTTCAGACTTGCGTCAGCTATGCTTTTAACGTCATCAAAGCTGCTGTCACGTCCATTCCCTCTGGAAGGGACCCCCACATCGGTGTGGTCCTGTCCATTAAGGCTGTTCCATCCCCAGGTTATTTAAACTTGTTTTCTGATCAGCTGGACGTGTAGCCAATGATTCTTTTCCTAGAAGAACCCCACTGCCATATTCCCCAAGGTCTCGGGAGCTTGGAGTGTCTATCTCTCTCTGTTTATACTCTGCATCTAGGGTGAGACTCCTCGGCGATTTCTCATCATCTCTGGCCTCCAGGGATTGGAGCGAGGAAGAGCTCTCCCTTACCTTTCCCTCTGGCTGGACTTGGTGATGGAGCAGGTGCCCCGAAGGGCTGGGCAGTGGCACGTTCCCTGGTCCTTTCCAGGTTGGGGGTCAGCCTCTGGTCTCCGCCCTGGACAGCCGTGTTGGCCCCGCCTCCTGTCCCTGAGAGCTCTGTGCCTGGTGATCCCGCATCTCCCGAGCGCTGGTTTTGGCCGAGAAGGACCCTGGGCCAGTCTGGTGGCTCTCGATGAGTTGGTGAGTTGTCTACCTACATGGTCCAGAGTCATTTCTTTAAGCCTGAAAGCCAGCGCCTTGACCAGGACGTGTCTCCGTGTAGATTGCTCGGGTCGCCTCATCCTGAAGCACCACGTGAGGTTTTGAGCGGCGCGTTCACAGGCCTCCTCCTCTTCAGCCTGCCTTCTGCCTTTGCTCCCTTCCCCGCTTCCTCCTCCCCCCTCGCTGGTCAGTCTTTTGTTCGTGTCACAGATTCGGTGTTAGTTGTTACCTCCTCGATGTTCCAACTTTATATAGGATTTCTGTAATGATGGTGTTTTTGGTCAATTTGTTTCCTGGAGCCTGCAATTTCCATTCTCATCTTCTTTTCTTGTTTCAGAATCTTGCCTTTGAGTCACTGTTTCCACTGAATTCGTGTTCTTGTTATGCCCTTCGCAGGCAGGACACACCCGGGACAGCTTCTCCGTTCCGCGGGGGGCGTGTGCTCCGGTGCAGGCCATTTACCTGTCCTTCACAGGCCGGGTCCCCTGTTCCCTCGCTCGCTCTCCCGATTCCCCTGGCCTCTCTCCCAGCCTCCTCCCTCGTCCTTTGTTTCCAGACTCCTGCCTTTGGCTGGCGCTGGGCTCCTGGGCTGCACGTTTGAAGTGCAGTGCTGACGCCAGCCGTGCCCGAGACCAACCAGGTCAGAATGTTGGTGGTGAGTCTGAGTACCTGTCTTTTTAAATCTCTCCAGCTGTTTCCAGTGTGCTGCTCAGGCTGAGAACTGCTACTCTGATGTCCCTAGGAAAATAAGAAAATAACCAATCACGTAAGGTTAACCCTCTGGTGGCACCAATGGTAAAGAATCCGCCTGTAAGGCAGGAGACACAGATTCGACCCCTGGGTCAGGAAGACCCCCTGGAGGAAGGCATGGCAACCCGCTCCAGTATTCTTGCCTGGAGAATCCCCACGAACAGAGGAGCCTGAGGGGCTACAGTCCATGGGGTTGCAAAGAGTCAGACGTGACTGAGTGACTTAGCACACAGTACCAGGAAGGGATAACCATGCAGGAAAAGCTCTGAGTTGGGGACTTGCCTGTAGGGACTGGTGAATGTCCTTTCGTGCAGAGCAGTGGTGTGGCCGGGACGGGGCGGTGGGGGAGGGTGTTCTTCTCCCTCCCAGTTTTGCTGGTTAAATGGACCGTTTGGACCTTCTTGAGGTCCTCTTGCGGCCTGGAGGCCTTGCATGGGAAGCAGGAGGTACTTGCTTTGCAAAACACCTCTCTTTGCTTCCAATGATTCATCTGCAGGGAAAAAAAAAAAAATCTTTTCCCAAGCCAGCACTGGTTACATTTTCTAGCTTCTACCAAAGCCAGTGCCTGAGCCATTACTTTAAAACCAAGCTGTGAATTGTTCATTCCCCACTAATTCCCAGATGGAAACCGTGATTTTTGTTTACTTTCCTAAAAAATTCACGGAAAGAATTTTAAGCATTCTTTGAAAGCTGTAGAGATGAGTTTGAGATGAAATGACCACACGGATTTAACTAGCAACATCATTTTTAAAAGCATGCCATGAAGTGGAGGGACACAGTGGTGAATGAGGGGTGATCTCCAGCCACTGGGAGAAAGTTCATTTCACTGGACGCGTCACTAGGAATGAATCTGTGGTTAAGGAACCATTTCGGAGCCAGGTAAAGCCCCGTTGCAGTGAGCAGCATCACGATTCAGGCACCCAGGGTGTACTGAATATTTAATTTGACCGAGGAATTGTTTGTGGTGCCAGCGGCTCACGCTGGAAGGTCGACTACTGCTGGGCCGCGTCTGATGGCGGCGGAGTCGGGGCTGGGTGGCCCACGTGGCAAAGCATTTTCCAAGACAAGTAAAGCTAGGACAGCAGGAGCTGCCCCCGCCCGGAACGAGAGGGCGCTCAGGCTGCAGCAGCGAGCGTGACGCTGAGACCTGTTTGGTTTAGCCCGCGAGCACTGAAGCCCCCGCCCTTCTTCTCACCCCACTCCCAGCCACTCCCTTCTCATTTTCCAAATTATGCAGAAGATGCGACTCAGAGAAGGAAGAGCAGGACACGGGGGAGCCCCCTAGAGAAAGAAATGGCAACCCACTCCCAGTATCCTTGCCTGGGAAATCCCGCGGCCCGAGGAGCCTGGCGGGCTACGGGTAATGGGGTCGCAACAGTCAGACGTGACTTAGGGACTAACAGCAGCAAGCGTGCTCTCTGCGCTCAGGTTCTGGTCTGTAAATGGGGAGCCGCCCCTGGCTCCACCTCCAGCCGCCTGGGGGTCGGGGCGCATGTCTGACCCGTGCATGGAGACGATGCTCCGCTTCGTGCTGGGCCTCTTGGGGGTCTCCAGAGACCTCCTGCTTCCCTTGTGTGCAAGCTGTCCTCCTTCACATCCCTGTGCTGCCAGCAGCAATGGCAGGCGCCCGCCCCTTCTGAGAGAGCAGCTCGGGTGGGCTTGAGGGAAAAGCAGGTCCTCCCATCTATCAGAGTGGACGTGCGTGGGGTGAGCAGACTGCAGGCAACACTTCAGAGCAAGGCCCCTCCTGGCCTTGGGTCCTGAACCCCGCAGCCTCTCCTGTCCCCAGAGCCCCTCCTCTGTGTCAGGGGGAGGGGGGAAGGTGGGGAAGGAAGGCTGGAGTGGGGGGTGGGCAGGACTGTCCACCATCTGCAAGCTGGGGAATGCAAGCACCCCGTGCGGCAAGCCTGCTTCCAACTCCAGAAGCAAAGTGCTGTCCTTTAGAGTTAAAAGCAGAGCTTAAAAAAACCAAGAATTTGAAAAATGAGACTTTCAGACTTAATGGAAGGTACTTTTCAAAGAGCTGCTCACTCAACTCACAAATCGATGCCTGTAGAACGTTTCTGTTTTTCAGAGTGGTGTTCTGGAGTCCAAATACCAGTGATTCTGTTCCTCAAGCTTCTGATGAAGCCCGGCATTGTGGGGGTGCCCGAAGCCGACGAGAGCTGCGTCCCCTGTTCAGGGGGTCAGAGGGCAAGAGGCAGAGCCTGGGCGGGCTGTGCATGTGCTGTTGCTGGAGTCCAGGGCTCATCTAGACCAGATGTTGGCTAATAACCATGGTTAATTAAATGTCGTGGAGGGCTGGGCGTGGTGCGTGCCTCTGCGTTCTGCTCCCAGCCGACTCACCTGCTGGGGGGGCCCCGTGAGGCGCTGAGGCTCCGGGTGACGGGTCTGTGCGTGTCGCTCGGCTGTTTTCTCCACTTTCAGGCGTGTCTGAATGTTTCTATGAGAAGCGGAGCTGAGCTCGATTATCATGTGGACAGAGAAGTAGAGCCTGGCCTGGAGACAACAGAGGAGGAGCATCTTCTAGTTTGAGTCTCGCCGCGGCGCGCTGCGCTTCTCTCCTGCAGGGCGCAGGGCGGGGCTGGCTGTGGGGCTCTGCTGGAGGGCAGGCGGGCCGCCGGCTCAGTGGAGGACAGGGCTGAGTCCTCTGAGCCTGCACCTGCTCCTAGGTTCCAGCCTGTCCAGTGTGATCCCAACAGTTGTGTCACAAGAAGGCACTTTTACCGGAGGCCTTCGTGTGTGTGTGTGNNAAAAAAACCAAGAGTTTGAAAAATGAGACTTTCAGACTTAATGGAAGGTACTTTTCAAAGAGCTGCTCACTCAACTCACAAATCGATGCCTGTAGAACGTTTCTGTTTTTCAGAGTGGTGTTCTGGAGTCCAAATACCAGTGATTCTGTTCCTCAAGCTTCTGATGAAGCCCGGCATTGTGGGGGTGCCCGAAGCCGACGAGAGCTGCGTCCCCTGTTCAGGGGGTCAGAGGGCAAGAGGCAGAGCCTGGGCGGGCTGTGCATGTGCTGTTGCTGGAGTCCAGGGCTCATCTAGACCAGATGTCGGCTAATAACCATGGTTAATTAAATGTCGTGGAGGGCTGGGCGTGGTGCGTGCCTCTGCGTTCTGCTCCCAGCCGACTCACCTGCTGGGGGGGCCCCGTGAGGCGCTGAGGCTCCGGGTGACGGGTCTGTGCGTGTCGCTCGGCTGTTTTCTCCACTTTCAGGCGTGTCTGAATGTTTCTATGAGAAGCGGAGCTGAGCTCGATTATCATGTGGACAGAGAAGTAGAGCCTGGCCTGGAGACAACAGAGGAGGAGCATCTTCTAGTTTGAGTCTCGCCGCGGCGCGCTGCGCTTCTCTCCTGCAGGGCGCAGGGCGGGGCTGGCTGTGGGGCTCTGCTGGAGGGCAGGCGGGCCGCCGGCTCAGTGGAGGACAGGGCTGAGTCCTCCGAGCCTGCACCTGCTCCTAGGTTCCAGCCTGTCCAGTGTGATCCCAACAGTTGTGTCACAAGAAGGCACTTTTACCGGAGGCCTTCGTGTGTGTGTGTGCACACAGGTGTGCAGATGTGTGTAAGCACACATATGTGCTTGTATTTGTGTGTACACATGGGTGCACCTGTAGCTGTGTAGGCATGTGTTTGCACACCTCATGTGTGGACGTGTGTGTTTATGTGTGCAGCCATGGGAACGCAATTAGGCAGGCACAGGAGTGAGCACACATGTGCACGTGCTCTGCGAGCACACACATGTTCACGCACGCACATGTGCGCACATACACAAGTTTGTGTGGGGCCGTGCATGCAGGCCTTTGCATCTGTGTGTCATTACATGAATCCTTGTGTAATGCCTGCTGTGTGTGTAGACATGTATCTGTGCACACGCGTGCACGTGTGCATGTCTATGTGTGCACACATGTGTCTGTATGCGTGTGCATTTGTGCATGTGTGTGCGTGTGTGAATTTGTGTCCATGAGCGTATGCACACGTGTAGGAGTACAGTTGCTCTCCAGGGCCATCAGAGAGCTAGCCAAGCTTGCTAGGTGACTGGCTCCAAAGGGCAAACTCGTTATGAACTTGACAAATGTGCTTTTCCGACAAATGGCAACTGAAGATTTAAGTGTGGAGACAGCGGTCTGTGGTCCTCATCTATCTCTCTACGTTCGATTACCTTCCTCATGTTAAACACAGCGGAGAAGTAAGCTTGCCCCCGCCTCTGCCCCATCTCCCAGGGGGGTGGCTGGTGCGGCTGCTGCTCCTTGAGCACCTGCTGCATGCCAGGCCCCGGGCAGGGCTCAGACCCCGTAGAGCCAGCAGCTCGGTACCCCCAAAGGAGCAGGTGTCACCACGGGGCAAACCAAGCATCACGGAGACCTAGCAGCTGGGCTTCCCGGGGTTGGGCCACTGACCTGGAAGTGCTTCCCTGCAGCAGGACCCTGTGGAAGTTTGTGGGAAACACATGGCTTGTCCCAACAGGACCAGCGAGAAGGCCGAGGTGGCTCGGGCAGTAAGTCAGATGGGTACGTGTGTGGGCAGGGCTGCAGCGCCCAGCAGGGTCCCGAATCAGCCTTTGGGTGTGGTCAGCCTTGCTGTGCCCTCTCCCTGGGGGCACGCTCAGCTGCTGAGACCCTCGGTGTGGTCTCTCCTGGGGAGCAGCGGCCCCTCTGCACTGTCACCAAGTTGGCCGTGTTTGCAGGGACCCTTGGAAAAGGGAATGGCACCCCACTCCAGTATTCTTGCCTGGAAAATCCCATGGATGGGGGAGCCTGGTAGGCTCCAGTCCAAGGGGTCGCAAAGAGTCAGACACAACTGTGCCACTTCTTCACTTCATTTCACTTCACTTTCTGGAAGGCAGTGGCAGGGCAGCCTCTTCCTTGATCAGCAGGATTCAGAGTCCCGACCAACAGCTGTCAGGAATCCTGTGGGCAGGGGTGGGCACACACATTCACGCTGTTCCCTGCTGGAGGGACTGAAATCCTTGAATCTGGAGCCCAGAAGGCCCTCTGTAGTTATGTGAAGCCCCCAGGCCCAGGGGAGGGGCTAGGGGCGCTGCTCAGAGTGAGCCCACCCAGGCCCACCCCTGGGCTGGCGCAGGCAGCCCTGACTCAGAAAAGGATGGACCGTCGGCGAACCCCCCCTTTAGGTACCTGCTCCACAGTGATCTGCTCCACTATCAATTACTTGTTGGCGTTCCCATCTTGAAAGTGTCACAGTGAAATGCGATGACCACCAGCCATTCGGTGCTGCTTCTCTCCTGGTCCAACAGCAACAATCCCAAGACTGGTTCATCGGTAGCTCCACCCTGGTCAGACGCTTCCCGCCCGGTGTGGGCCTGGGGCCCAGTTCCAGCCCCGGGAGCAGCCCCAGCTTTGGCTCATGAAGGGACATGGGCCTGGCTCGCGAGCTTGCTGGCATTGACCAGCAGGGCCGCCCTGGCCTCCGCTGGCTGGACGCTCATTCACCACTTGCTCATGTTTGGGCTTCGGCCTGTCTGTAAGGTTTGCTGCTCTCAGAGGAGCCTGTTGGCAGGTGTTGGACCCCCTCCCGCTCACATTCCATCTGTGGTCAAAGGAGGGTAAAAAGGGGTAAAGAGGGAGAAAGGTATCTTCTGCAGATTCATTTAGAAAACAACCCTTTGAATTATAGCTTTGTTAGCACAATGCGTGGAAAAGAGGGATTTAAAAAATCAATTTGCAACATCTCAGACCCTGTGCCTTTCCCCCCCATTATTCTAGAATCCCTGTGCACCAGAAACCACCATTCTGAACTTCCCTCGGAGTTTCCTTAGATTTTGGGTCTAGGAATTGAAGCAATACTGTGTTCCACAGTACCGTTTATGAGTTACTGATGGCATCTTATCAAAATAAATCACATCACTTGCACAGTCACACAATCTGATGATGCGTCTCTATTACCACTATGTTGCTGGCGGGGACAGTGCACAGCCTGTCGGAACCGTATGATAGATCCCAGGGGCAAGAGAGCTTGCTGAAGAGGCAGGAAATTCAGCTTTCAATAAACATATTAGGTCATTACAATTTGTTTATGACAGCGGTTCGCTTGGATGGTAGAATGATTTTCTGTTTCATTTTTCAGGACACTTTGATGCCTCCCGCGGACTTCCCACCCTGCTGCAGGGATGCACGCTCCCACCGTGAGTACTCAGCACTCAGTCCTGACTTGGCCCTTTCTGGGTCAGCCGTGCAGAGGACATTGTTTTCAGGGCACGTGGCTCTTGTCCACTTCAGGAGGCTGGGGGCCTGGTTCTTTCCAAACCTGTGGCAGAAGTGGGGCTTGGAGCATTCGCTGCCTTGGCCCAGCTGACCTGAATGCCTCCCCTCCTTGTGGCTCAGAGAGGCCTGGAAGCAAGTGTAGGGAGTGGGAGGCTGGTGGCCACTGCCCAGCCCGGGGCGCCTCTGCTTCTGAGGTGGCCGCACTGAGCTGGGCAGGGGTGGGCAGGGGCACGGGGTGTGAGGGCGGGAGGCAGGGCTGGCGGGTGGACACTGGCTGGTGAGCACCCTTGGGATGTGGGCACTGGGGTGATTTCCTGTATTTTCTGGGAGTGCTGAGGGCATCCTGGGGGTATAGCAGAGATCTGGCCTCTGAAGGGATGAAGGATGGTATGGGGTCAGGCCCCCTGGGAAGCTGTGGGGAGTCATTGCCTTTAGAACCACAGTTGGGTCCAGCCTAGGGTTACAAAGGGGTTCAGGAAGGGTTTGTGGCATGTCCGGCACTTGCCCTGTGCGCCCTGCCCCGGTGACAGCCTGGCAGCCAGGCCAAGACTTTTCAAAAATATTTAGTTTTGCTTCTAGCTGCACTGGGTCTTTGTCGCTGCCCGCAGGCTCTTCCCTAGTTGCGGCAAACAGGGGCTGCTTCCAGCTGCGGCGGGTGGACTTCCCACTGCGATCGCTTCTGTGATGCAGAGTGCAGGCTCCAGGGTGTGCGGGCTCAGCGGTGGTGGCTCTCGGGCGCTAGGGCAGAGCACAGTGGCTGGCACGCAGCTTAGAAACACCACGGCATGGGGGATCTCCCTGGACCAGGGACTGGACCCGCGTCCCCTGCATTGACAGGCGGATTCTTAACCAGCAGACCATCAGGGAAGCCCCCAGCTGAGGCTTTTGTCTCAATGTATATTAAACTCTGGGACTTGGTGATGGACAGGGAAGCCTGATGTGCTGCAGTCCATGGGGTCGCAAAGACTGAGCGACTGAACTGAATTGAACTGAACTGATCTTGAGGAAAGAGACACTATTTCCATTGTTCTCCAGTGTTCTCTCGGTCAGCCATGGAATAGTTTGTTCAAACAGCAAGAATTTAACCAGATCCTGTTCATTCAAGACGGTAAATTTAGTTCCTTCTGTGTGCTCACAAGACTCGTTTGTCCTGAGTGAGTTTTGCTCCCAGGAAGGGCCAGTGTAAGCGACGAGGCTGCAGTAGTCAGAGCTCAGTCGTCCAGCGGGGTCAGTGTTGCCCAGGAGCAGGACTGGCCCCAGGTCTGGAGGGATTGCTCTTTCTTGGAGGAGTTGCATCTGCGTGTGTGAGGCTGTGATGGGTGGTTCCCACTGGGGGTGTTCTGTGAGTGGAAGAGTCCAGAATGAGGCGCTGCCCTGGGCCTGGGTCCGGGAAGAGGCTGCAGTGCCTCCAGTTATGGTTCAGACTCCAGAAGGGGACGGTTCAATCGGAGCCGCTGGGCTGGCTTGGGCACGCCTCCTTCTCCGATGGCCGTGGGCTTTCCGGGGCCACGGGCCCGAGGAGCATCAGGAGGACGTGGTGCCCCAGGCTGTTGGCAGCACCCAGTGTGGGTCAGGCCTTTGAGAGGTCAGGGCTGATGCCCCATTAGACCCCAGCTCAGGCCCTCGCATGGGGTCTGTCTCACCCTGCCTTGGTTTCCTCAGCTGTAAGCTGGCAATGTCAGTGGCCCACACCTCATGGGTTTTTCCTGAGGCTGAAATGAGGTACATTTCGTGAAGCACTTGAAGCAGATGCCTGCTGCCCGCTGAGTGCTCTGGGGACTGAGTGCTCTGGTTCCTTCTCTTCGACGTGCATGAGGGTCTCACCTGACCCAGGGTCGCCCTTGTCGAGTTTTGCTGACATGCATTCATCCGGGGATATGGACCGAGCACTGTTCTCAGTGATGTGTGTTGGAAGCCAAGGGCTTGGTCAGTCTTTTTAAGGAGGGAAGATTAAATGCATTTATTCATATTCATAGTGAAGTTGCTCAGTCGTGTCTGACTCTTTGCAACCCCATGGACTGTAGCCCACCAGGCTCGTCTGTCCATGAGATTTTCCAGGCGAGAATACTGGAGTGGGTTGCCATTTCCTTCTCTAGGAGATCTTCCTAACCCAGGGATTGAACCTGGGTCTCCCACACTTCAGGCAGATGTTTAACCATCTGAGCCACCAGGGAACTCCTATTCATATTCATAGGAGAAGACAAAATAGGGGCATTTCAAACATGGGCTAAAAAGTGATTGTGGAGTACAGGGCACTGGTGATGGTGAGAGGGTGGCATTTGAGCTGCTGACCGGAAGGATAGGAGGGAGTGTACAGAATTCATTTCATTTTAAAATATGTTATACATACAAAGCAGGATATGAAAACATACATACCCTGTGTAAATTTCCTGGAGCTGCTGAAATAAATGACTACAAATTGGGTGGCTTAGAACAACAGAAATTTATTCTTTGGTCAATAAACTTTTCCCCTCCTTCTGACCAGCGTATTATCCTTTTCCAGGAGTGTTTTGGCTCATCTTACTATTTACTCTTTCATATGCAACTTAGAATAAACCTCCGAACCCCATGTGAGGGGCAGGCTTCTTGGGGTTTGGGTAGACTTGTAGGTCTATTTGAAGAGTTGAGTCTTCTGGGACTCGGAGGTTTTCTAAGGCCATGCTTTGCATCTCCACTTCCCAGGTATTCTTTATTTCTTTTCAATAAAGTTTTATAATTTTCCCCACAAGAGATGTGAATATTTGGTTACATCTATTCTTAGTGTTAGCCATCCAGTCATGTCGGACTCTTTGCAACTCCATAGACTGTAGCCCATCAGGCTCCTCTATCCATGGGGCTCTCCAGGCAAGAATATTGGAATGGATTGCCATTCCGTTCTCCAAAGGATCTTCCCGACATACGTGGCCAGAGTATTGGAGCTTCAGCTTCAACATCAGTCCTTCCAGTGAAAATTCAGGGTTGATTTTCCTTTCAAGAGCTGGGGCTTAATTCCCCTTCCCATTAGTGTGGGCTGGGTTACTCATTTAGTTCCAAAGAGTCAAGTTGAAATGACCACAGGCAACTCCACGGGGCGAGGTGTCCTGTTATAGGAGGGGGGGAACCCCAGGTTCCCCCCTCCATCATCACCCCCAGGACTACTTCTTCTGACTGTGGCATGGGGTGGGGTTCCAGATCCCCACTGGGTGTCCCCTGATGCCTCACTACGTGAGGGGTGGAGTGTGGGGGACTCTCATCACATCTCCCTGTGTGCTCCCCACGAGAGGGCCACAGAGGGGTGGGGAAAGCAGAGGATGGGAGCACAGGCTGGGGACGGGTAGCTACTGGATGCTGGCCAGAGCTCAGCTCTCCTGAGTCTCCTCTGACACCCTCACAGGGAGGGGAGGTTACTGCCCAGGGTGGGTGGAAGTTGATCTCTCCCTTGGCTTTTGCTGGCTTGGGTGAGTGTGGAGGTGGTGGGGTCTTTCCTATGCTTGGAGAACAGTTGTTATTGTCTAACCATTTTCTGCTTGTTTTAAAAAATAAAAGCTGAAATATAGTTGATTTGCAATGTCATGTTAGTTTCAAGTCTACAGTGAAGTGATTCCGTTACACACACACCCCCCAAGTGAAAGTGTTTGTTGCTCAGTCATGTCTGACTATTTGCAACCCCATGGGCTGTAGCCCACCAGGATCCTATGTCCATGGGATTTCCCAGGCTAGGATGCTGGAGTGGGTTGCCATTTCCTGCTCCAGGGGATCTTCCTGACCCAGAGATCAAACCTGGGTCTCCTGCATTGCAGGCAGATTCTTTACCATCTGAGCCACCAGGGAAGCCTCCTATATGTGTGTGTGTGTGTGTGTGTGTGTGTGTTCTACTTCAGATTCTTTTCCATTACAGGTTACTACAAGACACTGAATGAACTACATAGTAGGTCCTTGTTGTTTGTTTCTTATGTAGTAGTTTGTATCTGCTAATCTCGAACCCCTCATTTACCCCTTTCCCCACTGCCCCCCATCTGATAACCAGAAGTTTGTCTTCCATTCTGAAGGGCCCTCTTCCTGGCCCTTAACCTGCAGGGCAGCCCTGGATGGGGCTCCCCGTCGCCTCTGGCTGGCGTTTCCAGGAGACTGGCTCGCTTGGTGCTGAGTTTGGATGTCTGCAGCAAACAGGGGTTGCAGCCCATCACCCCAATGCCCTTCATCTCCTAGAGCCCTGCACCGGCCACCCCTGCCCATTGACACCTCCTCACCTGGCCTCAAACCCAGTGGCCAGGGCTGCGGTCACTCTTAGCAGGAGGACCTGCATGTCTTCTACATCTTTTTGGATGTGGAGATCCTTGAGTTTTTAATTTTACTCATCCTAATTTTCACTTCTAGGGGTTCTATTTTTTTTTCCCAACTCTGCTCTTTGCTTCCGTCTTTCTCTTTCATTTCTTTAAAATATCAGCTGTGATCAGCTTTTGCCCGCCTGCCTCCATTGGTCTGGATGGTTCTCACTCATGAGATTTATCTCCTTATTTGGAAGACAAGCCGCTCCTCTCCCTCAACACTGGGGGATTCTTTGAGAGGTGTGTCAAGATTGATTTCCTCCAGAGAGGTTCCACATTTACCTCTTCTTTTTGTCTGCTGTATTGCCACGAGGCACCAACTTAATCTAAATTTCCTGTGCGAAGTTTCAGGATGAAGAATAGAGGCAATTCCGACAGCAGACATACAAGCAGACTGGCCTACGGTTTTCAGGGAATTTTTCTCCTTTCCCCGTGTAAGGGTGGAGACAAGTACGCTCCCGCTGTCTTCTGCATGTGAAGGGTGATTCTTGCTTATACTTAATGTGGACGGAGCCCTCCAGAGCCCTGTCTTCACCTGGGAAGCTCTCTTTAGATTCTCCAGTGGTCCTTGGGTTTCTTGTTTGGCCAGCATGTCAAAATAACATCATCCATACACCATTCTGGAGTTTCCCTGGTGGCTCAGCAGTACAGAACCCACCTGCCAACCCAGGAGACACTTCAGTCACTGGGTCGGGAAGATCCCCTGGGGAAGGAAATGGCAACCCACTCCAATATTCTTGCCTGGGAAATCCCATGGACAGAGGCACCTGGCGGGCTACAGTACATGGGGTGGGTAAAGAACTGAACACCACTTAGCAACTAAAGAAGGGGGATTCCCTGGTGGCTCAGATGGTATAGAGTCTGCCTGCAATGTGAGAGACCTGGGTTTGATCCCTGTGTCAGGAAGAACCCCTGGAGAAAGAAATGGCAACCCACTCCAGTATTCTTGCCTTGAAAATCATGGACAGAGGAGCCTGGTGGGCTACAGTCCATGGAGTCGCAAAGAGTCAGACATGACTGAACGACTTCACTAGCAACTGAAGAACAGCAACAGTGTACCATTTTAATTGTTCCCAAGACAAGGCCGAGCTAGAGCCTGTCCTGTCGCGCTGCTGGAGCTGGGCTGGCAGGTGGCGGACATCAGAGGTGGACTTTGCAGGCTCAGGGGTGTCTTGACAAAGCCTGAAGTGTGGGACCTTCCAGGCAACCTGGCTGGGCCCCTTGGCATTGCTCTGGGATGAGAGCCTGGGAAGAGTGGAGAAAGGCTCGGAGACTAGGCGGGGGAGCCTGGAGACTTCACAGGACGGAGGGCCCAGAGAGGCGATATTCGTGAGGCAGGCGGAGGACTGGGGGTTGAGGCTTGGGTAGATGTCAGTGGGGAAGTGCAGATGGAAGAGTGAGCTGGGCAGGAGCGGGTGAGATGCTGAGATCAGGAAGGAAGGGAGAACCAGGTTGGAGGTGCTGTGCAGACACAGGTGTGATGGGGATGAGCAGGTGATTAAACTGTGGGTGACGTGTTGTCAGAGGCAGCTCTGAGAGTCTGGTGAAGTGATGGGGGGAGGTGAGGGAGGGCGGGGTGAGTCACATCTTCCAGGAAAAGAAAACCTGGGGGGAGACCCCACCCCACGTAGGCATGGGGTGAGAGGCATCCGTTTGCACCACTGATGTATGGAAATGAGGGAACATGCCCTGGGGGTTTAACCAAGTTGACAGGAAGTGCTCTAGAGCTGGAAGAGAGGTGAGGACCTCAGGGGCTGGGCTGGAGGGGATCCCTCATCATGGTGAAACTCGAGGCTGGGTGGTCTCGTCTCCAAGGAGGAGCGGGTTCCTTGCAGACTGCAGACACCACCCCTCTCCACCACTCCTAGGATGAGGGCAGGGCCGTCCCCTCCTCCACCCCCACACCTGCCTCTGTGGACCAGCCCTGGGCTGGATTCTGTCTATCCTCTCCCTCATCTTGGAAGCTTGTTCATGTCACGCCCCACCTGCCTGGGACTTGCAGTCCCTGAGGAATCCAGGAGTGGGCTTTCTTGGATTTCCTTTTTTTGGACCTTGAGTCCAAGGTGTTTTTTTTAACTTTTGGCTTTCCTGTCTCCCCGTTATGAAACCCAAGTCCTGTTCCTCCCTGTGCAAGACATGGAGAACCAGAGGCCAAGGCGGGGGGTCATCCTCGTGATGGGGTGTGTGGCTGGGGGAGGGGGAAAACTCCCAGTAGGACCAGTGGGTTCTGCCCTCAGAGCTGTGACTGGAGCCTCCCAAACTTGTCTGACTGCTGGACAGATGACTGGAGTCCATCGCTATGAGGGGCGAGACCTTGAGACAGTTTGTGGAGGCACCTGTGACCTGGCGGGACCTCACCTCTTCTGGATTCCAGTGAGCCCAGCTCCTGATGGTCCACGCGTGCTAGTCCAGCAGGGCTGTGTGGGCGCCTGCTCCCCAGCTAGCCATCTGGGTCCAGCAGTGGCCGCAGCAGCTGCCCGCGCCCCTGGCCTGGGCTGACCCACTGCCCCAGCCCTCTTCAATGCAGTCGGCCTGGCACCGTTACGCTGTGGTTATGAGAGAGTGAGTGTTGGGGACACACTCCTCCTCAGGATTTGGGTAACTTTTCACCATGATGGACGGTTTCCAGAGTCCTCGATGAAACACACACCCAGGTCTGGAGACTAGGAAACGGAGAACGACCTGGGCCCTGCAGGCTTCTCAGTCCAAGCAAAAACAACCTCGAGGAGGAGCGTCTCCTTCATGTTGTGGAATTGTGCCCTCCCGGGGGAGAGAACAGAGGAAGCCTCAGTTCAGTTCAGTCGCTCAGTCGTGTCCGACTCTTTGCGACCACATGGACTGCAGCACACCAGGCCTCCCTGTCCATCACCAACTCCCGGAGTTCACTCAGACTCACGTCCATTGAATCAGTGATGCCATCCAACCATCTCATCCTCTGTCGTCCCCTTCTCCTCCTGCCTTCAATCTTTCCCAGCATCAGGGGCTTTTCAAATGAGTCAGTTCTTTGCATCAGGTGGCCAAAGGACTGGAGTTTCAGCTTCAGCCTCAGTCCTTCCTTTGAATATTCAGGACTGACTTCCTTTAGGATGGACTGGTTGGATCTCCTTGCAGTCCAAGGGACAACAGGCTCTGTGCTGCTTGTAGTGGCTGGGGTCTTCAGCCCGTCCACCCCTGGGTTAGACCCCAGCTTTTCTGGACTGGCTTGTCAGGCTTTATAAGCACATCCTAAAACTAACAGCATTCCTGATCCGTAAGAGCCTTCTTCATTCCTCCCATAGAGTAAGTAAGCTGTGTGTCCTTTTTCTAGCCTTTCCTCCTTGTTTGCTTCTGAAACGTCACCTGCTGATGGATGAAGCCAGGCTTCCCAGGCTTAAATGCCCTTCCCTGTCAAGTCTGTGCACTGTGAAACGTGCTCAGTTCATGGAACTTGGTTATTTAGTTTGTCCTGAGGAAACGAGTGTTATGTCAGGCAAAAAATCCAAAATGATTAGAGCAAATGGTGGTCTTCTCTTACAGAGGAAAACGCCTCCAGAAAATCGACTGATCCTTGAGCGATGTGTGTGCAGGAATTTTGTTCCCTTGACTCTTACCAAGGGAGCTCTCAAGTTAGAGAGAAGGAAGAAAATACACCACTTACTCTGAAATGTGTTTTTTTCTTTTCCAGGGGAAAATTTAGCAGCTCTGATGGTTATGCTGCTTTTTGTAAGAATTTTTTTCAAGGTATAATACATTAGACTTACCAGAAGCTTCCTGCCACAGCGAGTCTGCATAAGGAAGCGATGATTCTCATTTTATTTAATTCTCGGCTGGAGTGATGGCCAGGCTGAGGGGAGGAAGTGGGGAATAGGATAATAGGATAATAGGAAAGAATTTATTGAGTTCAGGTGTCCTGACATTTGCATCTCATGAAATTTCCCTTCCTGCTTCAGGGAGAAATAATTTTAAAATACTGGTAAGAGTAAGCAGCCTTTAAGAAAACTCAATACATATTTAAAAGTGAGGTTTTTTTTTTTTTTTTTTTTTTTTTTAAGCCCTGAACTGCTATTTGGGGTTGAATTTTTGGATAACTCTTTTTCAAAAGCCAAAATTCCCTGGTCAAGGGCAATTTGCTTTTTCTGAAGTGCTTTATGTGAAGGTTAAGAGGCACATAGATACTAAAACCTCTGCGAATACAGGAGATGGGAATGTTGATGACGACATGTGCTCGCTTTGGCCCGTGTTGGTGGCAGGTGTGGAAAGTGCTGGCGCTGTCCTGGAGGTGCTTCTGCCTCCCGGCCACTGGTCATCTGGGCGAAGGCCCCGGGGCAGGGAGCTCCCCACTGTCAGATGCGCATGCTGACTGCCCCCGACCAGCAGGTGCCTTTACCCCCAGGGAAGCTCAGAGAGCAGAGAGAGTTGTTTCTGATGAGATCCCTGGGAAGAGGCTCCCAGGGCACAGGGTGGCGCCTGGGAAGGGCTGTGGTTCTGTAAGGCCAGCCTCACACCTTTACCTGGGCGGGGGCTGGCCTCCCTGGGGGCAGGCTTGGGTGCAGCAGACTAGCGAGGGCGCAAGTGCATTCCAGTAGGGGAGGAGCTGAGCGCCCCTCCGAGTAATCCGAGGGAACATGACTCGGCCATAGACAGACCATGTTCAGCGACGTGGATGGGCCTAGAGATGATCACACTAAGGAAGCACGTCAGGCAGAGAAAGGCGAGTTCCACGTGATATCACGTGCATGTCCTGAGTTGTGACATGAATGAATAGCTTAGAGTGGACTCATTATCTCTAAAGAATAGTACAGATGAACCTGTTTATCAAACAGAAACAGACTCGCAGAGGTAGAGAACCAACTACGGTTGCCAAAAGGGAATGCTAGAGGGGGATAAACTAGGATTAAGGGATTATGTGGCTGATAGAGGCTCATGATTATATGTGAAACAGATAAACAAGGGGCTTCACGTATAGCCCAGGGGACTACGGGGCTTCCCACGTGGTGCTAGAGGTAAAGAACCCGCCTGCCAGCGCAGGAGTTCGGTCCCTGGGTGGGGACGATTCATCTGGGGGAGGGCATGGCAACCCACTCCCGTATTCTTGCCTGGAGAATCCCCCCGACAGAGGAGCCTGCTGGGCCACAGTCTGGGGGCCCCAAAGAATCAGACATGCCTGAATTGATCTGGCACAGGAGGAAACGGTATCGATATCCTGTAGTAACCCGCAATGGAGAGAGCAAACACAGACACACACAGACACACGTGTGCCCCGACCACTCTGCCGCACACCCAAGGCTGACGCAGTACTGCGAATCAACTCTGCCCCCATTAGAAACGATAGAGTCCAACTTCACAGGCTCACCTACTGGAAGCTGCTGACCCCCTTTTTCTTTGCGGCGTTTGCTTCATTTAAGGGCTTGTGACTGACATCTCTCCCCAGCCCAGCCCCTCTCCCCGCGACAAGAGCCACCAGACATGAAATCCGGCTGCCCTGCTGGGCCCATGGGCTGTGGCTGGCCTCGCAGGCCGCAGGCCTTGGTGGGCAGGGCAGGAGGGTGGGTGGTTCCGCTCAGACGGGAGGGTGCTGGAGAGGGGGCTGGGGCAGCCGGAGGGTCCTGGGGGAGAGGGGGGCAGAGGTGTGGGTACACGGTGGGTGGTCTCTGCAGACCCTGGCCTGCTGGGGACCTTCTGGCAAACCCGGCTGCTGCATTGCAGAGGTGCCCTCGGGCGGCCCCAGGGCCGCGGGCTCACCTCGTTACGGCCCGGCAGCCTCTGCTGTCTCCCTCCGGAGTGGAGCCTGGCCTGTGCTCGGCCCCGAGAAAGGCGGGGGCTCTGTCTGCCACCCTGGCCCCTGCTGGCCTCATCCAGAGTCAGGGACACAGCGCCTTCCCCAAGCTCGGTCCAGCTGGGGCCCTCCTGTGGTCCACGAAACAAGGCAGCAGCGTGCCCTCTGACCTCTCGGGCCGCCTCCCGACAGTGAGGCCTTAGAACGAGAATGAAGACAGAAAATAGCCTGGTTGGTCTTCTGGCCCCCATTCTCTCAAGCAGCTGTTTCACCGCGGCGGCCGCGCTGTCCCCCAGCGTCGGTGGGTGGAGAGCTTGCCGGCCCTGCCTCCGTGAGGCTTCTATGCTGCTTATTTCGATTTTCAGTTTCAGTACAGCATTCGCGCTTTTATTTGAACAGCAGCGCTGCCCTCTGCCCTCGGCAGGGGCCGCCCGCGGCAGGCGGTGGAGGGCCCTGACCCCCAGCAGACCCAGCTGCGCCGGGGCCATTGGCAAGTCAGACAGTGGGCGCCCTCGGACCCCCAGCTCCTGTGTGTCTGGAGCGACTCTGCGTGTTCTGTGCGAAAGCGAACACCAGGGCTGGAGCGTGACTTCTCCAGCTGCCCTGGGGTCGGGGCTGTGAGAGCCGGGTGTCCTGGGCCGGAAACGCGTCCTCCGGCTCCTGCCCTGGCGGGCTCTGGGTCCTTCCCGATCGGGGGCTCCTTTGTGCGTTGTGAGCAGCTGCTCTGTTTGGCAACAGGCCAGGACCTGGCTGGTCTGCTCTTCAGGGCCTCCCCGCTCAGGCCCCGCCCAGGAGGCGGTGGACTGGCCATCCAACCGCCCCAGCGCCGGGACCCAGGAGCCGGTGGGCCGAACGTAGTCACCAGTCACTGTCGTAGGCGCCTGTGCTTTAAGCCTGTGGACTCATTTCTCAGCTGTTCGCTTTGGAGCAAATGTTGGTGGCGTTTTGGGGGAAGTTTGGACTGGGGATTCAGGGGCTGCGATGGTTCCTAGTTCATGTCTTTATCCCGTTCACTAGTCTGCCATCTTGGGGCCTTCTGCATGTCCTGGCTCAGAGGCTGGGCTGTGAGGCTCCAGGGGGCTGGGTGCTTGTGTTTCACGGTGGGAGGAGGTGTGGGGAGCCGTCTTTGGCTGGGGCTGCCATAGGGGAGGGACCCAGCAGACATCGTCCCAGGACAGTGGTGATCGCTAGATGGCCAAGGAAGGACAGCCTCTGGGATGTTGCGTAGCTTGTGTCCTCTGCCTCCTGGTAGTGGATAACAGGGGCAGTCTGCGAGCACTGCCCCAGGGCTGCATGGTTCTGTGCCTGGAGGAGGGAGTGTGGTACCTTCCCCCTGGGAGAATGGCATAGGCGTGAAACCTGGACAAGTATGGCTTTACTGCTCTTTAGCAGGGTAACAACTGAACTCTTCAAGTAGAATTTCTAGAATTTAGAGTTTCAGTGTATTCAGAAGTCAAGCCTTATTTTCTGTTTGCACCAGGAAACTGATTGCGATGATGTGACTGTCTTAACGATGACTGGTCATGCATTCTAGCACCGAGCCCTCTCTTGACATAGTTCCCATCTCTGAGCTCAGGTTTACGATTTTGTCAGTGACACTGATCAGTCCTTATGTACCTTAGGGAAAGGCAAAATCTAGAATCTTAGGATCCACCTTATTGACACGCGTCTTTACTGGTCTGGTCAGAGGCTGTTCACCACACACCTGTCTCCTTTAACCACAAGCTCCACTTACCCAGCACTTCAGGGTCTGTGGCTTTTTGAAAGATCTTTAACTGTTTCCCAGTCACCAATGTAGCATGGTGGTTTAGAGGGGAGACTTCAGGGTCAGATTCTTCTGGTTCACTGATGCCCCTACCCAGCCGCGACATGTGGCCGCAGCAGGCTCTCGTCTGTACCTCCAATCTGTGACTTGTGCAGTGTGGTTATGCTAACACTGTGACTCAAAGCCTTACTGTGAGGATAAAGTGAAGTAACACAGAGTACTCAGGCCAGTGTCCAACACGGCAGAAACTTAATACTAAATCCTGACTATTAGGACGGAGGTCAAAAGTCCCCATCATACATACGATTCTGTAGACTGACGTCTGAAAACTCAAAGCTTGGAGGTGAGCCCAGCAACCACAGAGATTGCTACCGCGTTCCCACACCTGGGGGTGGCTGACGAGGCTTGGACCGACCGCGAGAACAGTTACGAGAGCCGGAGGAGGAATCTGGAAATGTCATCTGAAAGCACGGGGGACCTGTCAGGGTCCAGGGGAAGACAGAGACTCAGAACGATGAACCTGCGGTCTGGGGCCACTTTGACCTGGGGGTGTCTGCAGCTTCCGAATGTGTGGTCACAGCTGCTGGGAAGAAGCCAGGCGAGTTTTCACCATGTGCTGTGGGCTGGGAAACCAAAGTGTAAAGTCCAATTTTGATAGCGGAAGGATCAAGTCATGATCCACAGGATAAGCACAAAAAGAGTTGTATGGAAGTATCGAATGAAACTATGGGGATTTCCAGGTGGGGCTAGTGGTAAAGAACCCGCCTGCCAGGAGACGTAGAGACACAGGTTCAGTCCCTGGGTCAGGAAGATCCCCTGGAGAAGGACATGGCCACCCGCTCCAGTATCCCTGCCTGGGAAATCCCAGGGGTAGAGGAGCCTGGTGGGCTATAGTCCATGGGGTTGCACAGAGTTGGAGCACATAATAAGTCTAAGAGATGGCACAAAAGGGATACGGAAAGAGTCAGGGCAGAGAGAAAGCCAACAACTGAACTTCCCTGGTGGCTAGGATGGCAAAGCGTCTGACTACAATGTGGGCAACCAGGGTTTGATCCCTGGCTCGGGAAGATCCCGTGGAGAAGGAAATGACAATCCACTCCAGCGTTCCTGCCTGGAAAATCCTCTGGACGGAGGAGCCTGGTAGGCTACAGTCCATGGGGTCGCAAAGACACAACTGAGCGACTTCACGTTCGCTTTCAGAAAGCCAGCAGTGGGGCTGTGCATTCATTCCAGATAGATCTGCCACCCTGGGCTTCGGGGTGAGACCTGAAATGTTTACAACTCAAGCAAAAGAGAAAGCAGAAAGAGGAGTCCACGTACACTAGCTTTAAGCCGCCTCAGCCTCTGACTGGATATCAGGTGACCGACAGTGACCACCTAAAGAAGAAGGAAAGGACATGCTCTGCAAAGGAAATGACATCATTAAAATGCTCTCTGCTGTTTTCTCATGTGCAGAATTTTACATTTCAGAAAAAAACACGTACACAGAGCAGCCAGCATATGAGGAGATAAGACATAAAGGAAAATCAGAAGAATGGAAGGCAAACAAAGCAGATATGCTTGGTATCCAGGAAACAGAGTGATCAGAAATGAAATAGTGTTATCAGATGCAGAATTTAGAAGAGCCACATTTAATGTCTTAACATGAATAAAAGATAGGAATGAAAAAATTGACACAGGGTTAGGAGCTATTTAAAAAAAGGAAAATGATTAATTCCAGAACCAGAATGTCCAGAAAGTGCAATTAACCATCAATGGTTGAGTTTAACAGCACATCAGACACGTGAGGAAAGGACCAGTAACCCCAAGAGCAGGTCAGCAGAACACATCCAGACTGAGTCATTGAGAGACAAAAAGGTGGAAGAAAGTAATTCCCAAAGCAGCAAAATATTAGGAGGAGCCATAGGAGAAAGGGAGGAAGGAATGGCTGAATACTGGCACTTCCTCATGGCTGAAGAGATAATATTATAAAACTGGGGCTCAGGAGACAAGAGCGGAAACAATAAAAGATGCTAAGTGATGAACTCAGGGAACATGATCAAAGTTAGGATAGATATAAAAGCAACCACAATTAAGCACATTACAGCAAAACTGCTAAAATAAAAAAAGAGAAAAATCTTAAAAGGAGCCAAAAACGACCTCCCCCTCTCAACACATAAGTTACAGAGAACCAAAGATAAGATTGACAGCTGACTTTTAAACAAACTGATGAAACTCAGATAACAGCAAGAAATAAAGTTTAATGTACTCAAGGAAAACAGCTGCCTCCTAGACTTCTATAAACTGGGACAACATCTTTGAAAAATGAAGGCAAATAAAGATTTTAAGAGAAGTGAAAACTCAACAGACACAACAGTGGAAGAAATGTGAACTACTCTCATACAAGCAGAGAAAAGTGGTCCCGGGTGGGAGTTTGGGGATGCAGAAAGGACTTAGGAGCAAACAGAGCAATATTTTAGAAACTACAAGTAGAGCTACCCTATGATCCAATAATCTCACTGCTGGGCATATATCTGTAGAAGACAAACATTCTAATTTGAAAAGATCCATGCACACCCGTGTTCATAGCAGCGCTGTTTACAATATCCAAGACATGGAACCAACCTAAATGTCCATTGACAGATGAATGGATGAAGAAGATGTGTATATATTTAGTGGAATATTACTCGGCCATAAAAGAATGAAATAGTGGCATTTGCATCAACAAGGTAGAGATTATTGTACTATGTGAAGAAAGTCAGAAAGAGAAAGATACATACCATACGATGTCACTTATACGTGATATCTAAAATGTGACACAAATGAATCTATCTGCAAACTAGAAACAGACTCACAGACATAGAGAAGAGGCTTGTGGTTGCCAAGGGAGGGAGTGGGGAAGGAAGGGCTTAGAGTGTGGTCGCTGAGCAAACGTAAGAGTTTTACGTGTAGGGTGGGCAGACAGCAAGGTCCTCCTGTGGAGCACAGAGAATTATAGTCAACATCCTATGATGAGCCATCAGGAAAAAGAACACACAAGAGAATGTATATACGTGTATAAGGGAATCACCTTGCTATACAGCAGAAATTAACACAACATTGTAAATTAACTATATTTCAATTAAAAAATGTGGTTTGTTTATGACCAGACATCATGCCTCAGACTCCACTGTTGAGCCTCCTTTTGGAAACGCCAGTGTTGATGGGCATTTAGGTTGCTTCCATGTCTTGGCTATTGTAAATAGTGCAGCTATGGATACAGGGGTGTGTGTATCTTTCTGAATTAGGATTTTGTCTGACTGTCTTCCCAGGAGTGGGATTGCTGGATCATATGGTAATTCTATGTTTAGTTTTTTTTTTTTTGAGGAACCTCCATACTGTTCTCCATAGTGACTGCATCAATTTATATTCCCATCAACATAGTAGAAGGGTTCCCTTTTCACCACGTCCTCTCCAGCATTTTTATTTGCAGTGTTTTTAATGATGGATGTTCTGATCAGTGTGAGATGGTTTAGATTTGCATTTCTCTAATAAAAAGCCATGGCAAACCTAGACATATCAAACCTAGCATATTAAAAAGCAGACACATCACTTCTCTGACAAAGGTCCATCTAGTCAAAGCTATGGTTTTCCCAGTGGTCGTGTACGGATGTGAGAGCTGGGCCATAAAGAAGGCTGAGCAAAGAACTGATGCTTTCAAACTGTGGTGCTGGAGAAGACTCTTGAGAGTCCCTTGGACTGCAAGGAGATCCAACCAGTCCATCCTAAAGGAAATCAGTTCTGAATATTCACTGGAAGGACTGATGCTGAGGCTGAAACTCCAATCCTTTGGCCACCTGATGCGAAGAGCTGACTCATTGGAAAAGCCTCTGATGCTGGGAAAGATGGAAGGCAAAAGGAGAAAGGGGCGACAGAGGATGAGATGGCTGGATGGCATCACCGACTCAGTGGACGTGGATCCGAACAAACTCCAGGAGACAGTGGAGAACAGGAGGACCTGGCGCGCTGTGGTCCACGGGGTGGCCAGAGTCGGACACGACTCAGTGGCTGAACCGCAGTGATTATTGTGACGGTGCTGAGTTGAGCATTTGTCATGAGCCTGTTGGCCATCTGTATATTTTCTCTGGAGGAATGCCTACTTAGGAAAGACAGCTTTTACTTCTGATAATCCTAAATTTGTTCACACATATTAGATAAATGCCTGTATCCTGTTTCCAGTATAAGCTTTTGGAGTTTTAAAGAATAAATTTATTGGGTAATTCTGGGTAGCTGAGGCAATGATGACTGCGTAAATTGAAAACATCCAGTATATCCCTGTGTGCCCCAAGAAAAGGAGAGAAGAATAAGAAGCAAAAATGTGCAAAGCCAGTGTCCTCAGCATAACGAGAAGACGGGGAGGGGTCGGCCGTCAAAAGTCCTATAATTAGGAAATGATCCCTGAGTGCAGTGAGCTGACTCTCACGCTCTTCACGCCTTTGCAAAGCATAAGCACAGCTCGCAGAGCAGAGGGACCTGGTGGTGGGTCTGAACTTGATCTAAAGCCGCTGCTGGAAAGAGAAAGTCACTCTCAAAATACAAAGCTTTTTGCTCGATCAAAGTACTTGCGACAGAGAAGAGACTTAGCAGTGTGCCCTGGATGTGCAGAAGCAGCCTGGAGAGCTAATGCTCTGGGAAGAGTGAGGGGTTAACAGGAGAGGTGCCCTGTGAATACAGCACACGAAGGGAGAAGGAAGCTGAGGGGGTCTGGGATCCTGCGTGAAAAAATAAATAAAAGGCATGTGCTCCCTTCTCCACAAAGAGAAAACAATCCATGCAGCAGAGGTCCGCACTTCACCACACTGACAGCAAACAGACAGGCAACTAGGCGTCCTGTAAACCCCTCTAAATCCTCACCCCTGGCTTCATAAATGCGGAGGCACAGACTGTCTGTACAAAGCTACTAGAAAAAGGAAATAAAACATGGCACTTCAAACAACCAATAAAAATAAGACCAGCTAAAAAGATATGAGCAAAGATAACCTCTAAAACAAAAACGAAGACTGTCGCAACTGCCAAAATAAATAAAACAGAAGTGAAAGAGCGAAGAAAACACATCCGTTAAGTAACAAAACAAAAGCAAACATAGTATGTACAGTAATTAAGAGTTTCAAATAACGTGTTATTTCAGCAAGTGGTGCTGCGGCAATTGGATGTCCGGGTGCACGAAGGCACATTTAGACCTTTGTCACATCATTTACAACAATTAATCTGAAACGGATCATAGAGCTAAATGTCAGATCTAAAATCACAGAATTTTTGAAAGAAAATTTTAAGGGAAATGTGTTCATGACCTGGGGTTAAGCAGAGATTTCTTGGATAAAATGCCATACACACGCCCTATGAAAGAGGAAATGAAACCTGGACTTTTAATAAAGTCACCTCAGACACACCAGCAAGTACACACACACCGCAGCGGCTCGAGGGCAGCAGGTGATACAAGCATCGACGGCGTGAAGACGGAGGAAGACCCCGCCAGGCTGGTGGCGAGGGCAGCGCTGTCACTGCTTTGGAACGTGGTTCGCCTGTTGGTTAGAAAGCCAGACACGTATCCACCGTGAGACCCCACAGTTCCGCTTGTCGGTATCCATCCAGGAGAAAAGACGACATATGTCCACACGACGCCTTGTACATGAGTGTTTATGGCAGTGTCACTCATAAAAGCCAGAAAGTGCTAGGGACCCCAATCTCTACCAACTGGCGAACAGGTAAGCAGAATGTGATACGTGTACAGTGTTCAAAAAGAAAGAGGAAAGACACATTGGTCCTTACTACAATACAGATGAATCTCAATAACATTATTCTAAGTTACAAAAGACAGGTGGTCCCATTTCTATGAAGTATCCAGAAAAGATGAATCTATGGAGATACGAAGTAGACTCGTAGTTGCCTCTGCTTATTGTTGTTCAGTCACTCAGTCGTGTCCAGCTCTTTGGGACCCCACGGACTGCAGCACACCAGGCTTCCCTGTCCTTCACCATCTCCCGGAGTTTCCTCAAACTCATGTCCATTGAGTCAGTGATGCCATCCAACCACCTCATCCTCTGTCCCCTTCTCCTCCTGCCCTCAATCTTTCCCAGCATCAGGGTCTTTTCTAGTGAGTCAGCCCTTCGCATCAGGTGGCCAAATTATTGGAGCTTCACTTTCAGCATCAGTCCTTCCAAGGAATATTCAGGATTCATTTCCTTCAGGATTGACAGGTTTGATCTCCTTGCCGTCCAAGAGACTCTCAGTAGTCTTCTCCAACACCACAGTTTGAAAACCCTCAGCCTTCTTTATGGTCCAACTCTCACATCCATGCGTGACTACAGGAAAAACCATAGCTTTGACTACACAGACCTTTGTCAGCAAAGTAATCTCTCTGCTTTTCAGTATGCTTTCTAGGTTTGTCATAGCTATCATTCCAAAGAGCAAGTGTCTTTTAATTTCATGGCTGCAGTCACCATCCGCAGTGATTTTGGAGCCCAAGAAAATAAAGTCTGTCATTGTTTCCATTATTTCCCCATCTATTTGCCATGAAGTGATGGGATCAGATGCCATGATCTTAGTTTTTTGAATATTGAGTTTTAAGCCAGCTTCTTCAGCCTCTTCTTTCACTAGCAGAGTTGCCTCTGCTAAGCGTAGAAATAGTGAGTGAGTTGAAATGGGCATGCAGTTTTGAGGGTAATGGAAATATTTGAGAATTGGATTGTGGCGTTGATCAGATAGCGCTGTAAGTTCACTAAAAATCATTGAGTTTTACACTTCAAGTGTGTGAATATGTGATGTGAAACTTATATCTCAATAAAGCTGCCAAAAATAATATGACAGAATTTAAACCGAATATATCGGTCTTATCTGATATAAATAGGTGAATGGGTTTAACTCACCATATAAGAGAAAATGATTTTCAATTTGCTTCAGAAAGAAAGTCTCAAATATGAGCTGAAAAGCAAGAGGCGTCCCTAAAGCTTCACGGCTGATGAGAGTGATGACGGGCACAGTCATGGAGGCAAAATAAAGCCATTAGACCGAGGAGAATCCAAACACAAAGCATTAGATGTAAAAAAAAAAAAAAATTACCGCTAAAAGTCACTATTCACAACGAAGTCATAATCATTATGAATATTCATTTTCTGAACAGGTAGACAACTACCTTTAAAGGGCAAAAGCTAGAAGAGACTCAAGGAGACTTTCATTGAAAAGGAAGAGGCTGAGACGTCACTCCCAGTATGAGATAAAGAGGTGATGACGCAGTTAGAATGTGGAGGACCTAAACAGCATTGTCAGCAAGGTAGATTTTCGGATATTGTATTGTAATTTACACTCTTATAATCATTAACACATATTCACATAAAATGCACGTGAAATGTTAACAAAAACTGACCACTTGTCAGGCTGTGGAGAAAACAGTAGTGAGTTCCATGGAGCAGGAATGTCACAAAGAACATTCTCTGATGACAATGAAATAAAAGTACAGAGTACTAGCAAACAGAAAGAGGCCCTTCCATCAAGCAATTAAAACGCGATTAACTCTTGAATTACAGGAGAATTCAAACCAAAATTACAAAGTTCATTAAAAAATGACGATGAAAACACTCTGTATCAAAATCTTTGGTTTATATTTAAAACCATGATCAGAGGAAAACATAAAGCCTTAAATATCTTTGTAGATAAAAATAAAAGGATGAAAAGAAAGGAATCAATTATTTTTCCAGAAAGCTAGGAAAGGAACCACAAAGTAAACCAAAGAATTGAATGAAACATTGACGAGGAAGGCAGAAATAAGCAGAGTCAAATATCATGTTAAGGAAATGATATCATACTATAAGGATTTTTTTCCATTAATTCAATGTTGGTATAATACTGAAGAATCCATTAATAGAATACAGTATATATTAATGGATCTAAGAGGGAAAGACATGGTTTTTTCCTTAGATGCTGGACAAGTCTTAGAAAATTTAATCAGTTCATTTCAGTTCAGTCGCTCA
>SJXO01002138.1:184987-195295 GCA_006408615.1 Connochaetes taurinus
AGGGATTTGATTTAGGTCATACCTGCATGGTCTAGCGGTTTTCCCTACTTTCTTCAATTTAAGTCTGAATTTGGCAATAAGGAGTGCATGATCTGAGCCACAGTCAGCTCCTGGTCTTGTTTTTGCTGACTGTATAGAGCGTCTCCATCTTTGGCTGCAAAGAATATAATCAATCTGATTTCAGTGTTGACCATCTGGTGAAGTCCATGTGTAGAGTCTTCTCTTGTGTTGTTGGAAGAGGGTGTTTGCTATGACCAGTGTGTTCTCTTGGCAAAACTCTATTAGCCTTTGCCCTGCTTCATTCCATATTCCAAGGCCAAATTTGCCTGTTACTCCAGGTGTTTCTTGACTTCCTACTTTTGCATTCCAGTCCCCTATAATGAAAAGGACATCTTTTTTGGGTGTTAGTTCTAAAAGGTCTTGTAGGTCTTCATAGAACTGTTCAACTTCAGCTTCTTCAGCGTTACTGGTTGGGGCATAGGCTTGGATCACTGTGATATTGAATGGTTTGCCTTGGAGACGAACAGAGATCATTCTGTCATTTTTGAGATTGCATCCAAGTACTGCATTTCGGACTCTTTTGTTGACCATGATGGCTACTCCATTTCTTCTGAGGGATTCCTGCCCGCAGTAGTAGATATAATGATCATCTGAGTTAAATTCACCCATTCCAGTCCATTTTAGTTCGCTGATTCCTAGAATGTCGACGTTCACTCTTTCCATCTCCTGTTTGACCACTTCCAATTTGCCTTGATTCATGGACCTGACATTCCAGGTTCCTATGCAATATTGCTCTTTACAGCATCAGACCTTGCTTCTATCACCAGTCACATCCACAGATGGGTGTTGTTTTTGCTTTGGCTCCATCCCTTCATTCTTTCTGGAGTTATTTCTCCTCTGATCTCCTGTAGCATATTAGGCACCTAATGACCTGGGGAGTTCCTCTTTTGGTATCCTATCATTTTGCCTTTTCACACTGTTCATGGGGTTCTCAAGGCAAGAATACTGAAGTGGTTTGCCATTCCCTTCTCCAGTAGACCACATAAAAATACTCAAGAAAGTAGAAATTGACAGGCACTTTATTAACATGATAAAATATGTATACTTTAGTCCCACAACATGAAACTTACTAAGTAGGGAGAGATCTCCCCAATGAACAGTTAAAGATACCCACACTCTCCACCACTGTTCAACACTGGACAAGAGGTGAGGTATTAATTGTGCCCTTAAGGATATGCAAAGATTTCAACCTTGTAAAGCAATAAAGGCAAATTAAAACTACACCGGGGTACATCGCTCTCTTAATGGATGGGTAAAAGTGTGAAAATAAATATCCCACTCTGCTGGCAAGGTTGTGGGAAACATATTTTGCTGATGGGAATGTAAATTTTTGTACTTTTATGGAAGGGAGTTTAGCAAAAGCTGAAAAAAAAATTCATGTTCTTTTTTTGCCCTAGTAATCTCCATTCTAGAAATTTACACTGATGATACACTTCCAAAAATATAAAAGCACACATTTACAATGCAATCCCTGTAATCATTGTTTGCAATTATAAAATATGGAAAGCAACCTAAACGCTCCTACATAGGAGGGTGGCTGAATAATCCCTGACATATGCAAACTGTGAAGTATTTACTATACAGCTTTATAAAATAATGAGAGAGGTGTCTATAAACTGGTATGGAATCATATCCAGAATATACTATTATATGGGGAAAAAGCAAAGTGCAGAAGACTGCAGTATGCTGTTGTTTGTGTAAGTAAGAAAGGGGGTAATTAGGAAAACATACATGTGTTTGTTCATTTGTGAAACAGACCAACCACACACATGCAAAGAAGGGCAATGTGGAGACCCCGGAGCTGGGGCCTCCCTGAGTGGGTGGGATTGGGCGAAAGCACAGGAAGAAAGGGGGGCAGGGGGCTGCTATGTCTCCGCGTCCATCTCACTGTTCGGAACCATGTTGTATTTTGCTGCTCGGGTAAGGGAACAGTCAAATCAACAAGGACGGCGGGTGGGGAACTCTGGAACGGAACAGAGGAAAAATAAACTGATTTGCTTTGCAGGAGGAAGCGCACACCCCCATCAGGGCAGGGCGAGGGGCATGCGGGGGATTCACCGGGTGGCTTCTGAACAGAGCCTCCGGCTTCGCCATCCTTGAGGACAGAAACCTGCCACGTTGGCCCTCTGCGCCGGCGGGCTTATTTCTCGCAGAATTTCTCGCAGAGGACTAGCGTGGACTAGCAGCAGGGTTCCAAGGCTACTTCCTTTAGGTTCTGGGGATAAGGATCAGGAAATATGCCGTGGGGCTTGATGCCGGAGAAGAGAAACAGAAGAGAGAGAGGGGGCGGAAGGAACGGGGAGCCACTTGGGCAAGTGTAGACAGGTGGGCTTTGGGCAGCGAAGCTGGCGCTTGCCTGTGGTGTTTGCAGCCGCAGCATCACCCGGCCCTTTTCAGCGGGGCAGGGGGCTGGGGGGAGGTGGAGTCTATGCTGATTCTCCCTGAGCAGGGCGAAGGCGCTGGCCCCCTCTGTCCGTGGTCTGGGTCACCCTGATGGCAGTTCTGGGTGTTTGCAGGGACGCAGGCTGCCAGGGCTCACATCCTGGCTCCAGCCTTCCTGCTGTACTGAGCCCGTTAGCTTCTCTGTGCTTGCCTGTGTCCTGGATGCAGGGCTTGACAAGTGGGGAGAATAAGTGGGTAAACGTGCCTGAGACGCTCAGCACTGTGTCTGGCCCGGGGTGAAGTTCTTCATTAATGAGCTTTTAGTATTATTGCTTTACTTTTTTTTTTTTTTTTAATCAGCGTTTTTTAATTATTCAAGGGCAAGAACTAGTGTTTGGGTTGCTGAGTAGGAAACCAGCTCTGCTTTTTCTCTTTTCAAACTGTTACCTCTGGGACCCTAACTCAGCTCCTCTCAGGGTCCTTGGAGGTCTCGGCGGAGCTGTTTGCAGGAGTCTGGAGTCACGGCTCAATCTGATGGTGCTTTGGAAGGGCAAGACTCTATTTTCCTTGAGCACATCAATCTCTCATAAGGCTGAGTGAGGAGGTAAATTTGAGACATTGGGCCTGGCAGTTGACAAGCAAATCCTGAGTGCATTTGGGCTGCAGTGCTGAGGCAAGACTGACAACACACCCTCCTCCCCCAGCCTTCCCCTCCTAAGAAGCAGGTGCTGCTGGACTAAAATAGGCATCAAGAAACGATCAGAATTTGGGAAAAATATTGTCCCCACCTCACCATGCAGATATAAGCACGGTCTACATTTTCAGCTGTTTCAGTCATTTCTTGGCCAACAGAGCTGTTTTATTTCATAAAAATAACTAAAGAATACGATTTAAATTTCTGTTCGTCTTGTAACAGTTTATCATAAGCATTTTACAAAGCTCTTGCAGAATTTACAAGACTGTTATTTAAAAGTTAGTATTTGTTATTTTCACAAGCATGCTTTTCACAGTTTTTCTGAGGTCTAATTGATATGCAATAAACCAGCACAATTAAAGCATAGAGTCTGACGTTTTGGCAG
The DNA here is from genome assembly GCA_006408615.1 of Connochaetes taurinus. Lineage (NCBI taxonomy): Eukaryota > Metazoa > Chordata > Mammalia > Artiodactyla > Bovidae > Connochaetes > Connochaetes taurinus. Next base: position 188,509 of record SJXO01002138.1, read on the forward strand.
GTGTATATACTCCTGAAGCCACCACTGCTGTCATGAAAAACAACCTCACCTTCGAAAGCTTCCTGTGCCCCTGGAGATCCATCCCACCCCCGCTCTGAAGCCCCTCTTGTCTCTAGGCCTCCACCGACCTGAGTTCTGTCGCCGTATCATAGCTTGAATCTTCTGCGTTTATACAGATGGAACTCCAGGGTGTGTGTTCTTTCTCGTCCAGCTTCTTTCAATCAAAGCATCTGCTGCCAGGCTCACCCATGCTGCTGGGAGCATCGAGGCCCCATCCTTCTCATCGCTGAGCTGAACTCCCTGGCATAGATGCATCGCAATTACCTTATGCATTCACCTGCTGAGGGATATTTGGGTGGTTTACAGCTTGTGGCTCTTGCAAATAAACTGGCTCTGAAAATTCGCGCACAGGACTTTGTACAGATGTGTGGTTTCATTTCCTGAGTGAAAACACCTGCGAGCAGAACGGCTGAAGCCTAGGTGGCCATACTGGTAAACTCTAACCTGTGAAGAAACTGTTTTCTATGGTGGTTGCACCATTTTCTGTTCCCGTTTCTCCACAGTCTCTCGAGAGTCAGTCTGACGGATTCAGCAGCTCTGATAAGGCTGTAGTCTCTCACCGTGGTTTCAGTTTGTATTTCCTCAATGATCCATGATGTGGAACATCTTTTCGTGTGCTGATTTGCCATCAATATCTCCTCCTTGGTGGAGTGTCTGTATATCTGCTGCCCACTTTTTTTGACTGCTGAGTTCTGTGTCCTAATTTTAGACTCTACACATAAGGGAGATCACATGATGTTTGTCTTTCTCTGACTTACTTCACCTAGAATGACGATCTCTAGATCCTTCCAGGTTGCTGCAAATGGCATTCTGTCTTTCTTTCTTTTGAAATCCCTGAGTGGTGTGCCCTTGTATATACGTACCATATCTCCTTTATTCATTCACCTGTCACTGAACATTTACGCTGTTCCAAGTCTTGGCTATTGCCAACAGTGCTGCTCTGAACACAGGGGTGCACGTATCTTTCTGAACTTGAGTTTTGTCTGGATATGCGCCCAGCATGAGATTGCTGGATCATGTTGTGATTCTGTCTTTAGTTTTCTGGCAAACCTGCACACTGATCCCTGAAGTGGCGGCCCCAACCCACATTCCTACCAGTACTGTACAAGTGTTCCTTTCCCTCCACACCCTTTCCGGTATTTGTTACTTGCACACTTTTTGATGGTGATTTTCTGACTAGTGTGAGGTGATAGCTCACTGTAGTTTTGATTTGAATATATCTAATAATTAGTGATGTTGAGCATCTTGTATGTGTCTGCTGATCATCTGTATGTCTTATTTGGAGAATGTCTGTTGAAGCCTTTTGCCCATTTTTTGACTGGGTTGTTCATTTTTTTTGTGTTGTTGAGTTGTGTGAGCTATTTGTATATTTTGGAAATTAAGCCCTTGTCAGTCACATCAGTTGCAAATATTTTCTCTCTTGAGTTTTGAGAGCTCTTTATACATTCTGGATGCAATTCAATTTTTTTGATATATACTTTGAAAGACTAGAGATCTCTTCAAGAAAATTAGAGATATCAAGGGAATATTTCATGCAAAGATGGGCACAATAAAGTACAGAAATGATATGGATCTAAGAGAAGCAGAAAATAATAAGAAGAGGGTGGTAAGAATACCAGAAGAGCTGTGCAAAAAAGGTCTTAATGACCCTGATAACTGTGATGGTGTGGTCACTCACCTAGAGCCAGACATCAGAACAGTTCAATTCACTTCAGTCGCTCAGTTGTGTCTGACTCTTTGCAACCCCATGAACCGCAGCACACAAGGCCTCCCTGTCCATCACCAACTCCCAGAGTTCACTCAAACTCATGTCCACTGAGTCGGTGATGCCATCCAACCATCTTGTCCTCTGTCGTCCCCTTCTCCTCCTTCCCTCAATCTTTCCCAGCATCAGGGTCTTTTCCAGTGAGTCAGCTCTTCCCATCAAAAGTATTGGAGTTTCAGCTTTAGCATCAGTACTTCCAATGAACACCCAGGACTGATCTCCTTTAGGATGGACTGATTGGATCTCCTTGCAGTCCAAGGGACTCTAAAGAGTCTTCTCCAAACCACAGTTCAAAAGCATCAATTCTTCGGCGCTCAGCTTTCTTTATAGTCCAACTCTCACATCCATACATGACCACTGGAAAAACCATAGCCTTGACTAGACGGACCTTTGTTGGCAAAGTAATGTCTCTGCTTTTTAATATGCTGTCTAGGCTGGTCATAACTTTCCTTCCAAGGAGCAAGCGTCTTTTAATTTCATGGCTGCAATCACCATCTGAAGTGATTTTGGAGCCCAGAAAAATTAAGTTAGCCACTGTCTCCACTGTTTCCCCATCTATTTGCCATGAAGTGATGGGACCAGATGCCATGATCTTAGTTTTCTGAATGTTGAGCTGTAAGCCAACTTATTCACTCTCCTCTTTCACTTTCATTAAGAGGCTCTTTAGTTCCTCTTCACTTTCAGCCATAAGGGCGGTATCATCTGCATATGTGAGGTTATTGATATTTCTCCCAGCAGTCTTGATTCCAGCTTGTGCTTCTTCCAGCCCAACATTTCTCATGATGTACTCTGCATAGAAGTTAAATAAGCAGGGTGACAATATACAGCCTTGATGTACTCCCTTTCCTATTTGGAACCAGTCTGTTGTTCCATGTCCAGTTCTAACTGTTGCTTCCTGACCTGCATACAGATTTCTCAAGAGGCAGGTCAGGTGGTCTGTATTCCCATCTCTTTCAGAATTTTCCACAGTTTGTTGTGATCCACACAGTCAAAGGCTTTGGCATAGTCAATAAAGCAGAAATAGATGTTTTTCTGGAACTCTCTTGCTTTTTCAATGATCCAGCGAATGTTGGCAATTTGATCTCTGGTTCCTCTGCCTTTTCTAAATCCAGCTTGAACATCTGGATGTTCACCGTTCACATGTTGCTGAAGCCTGGCTTGGAGAATTTTGAGCATTATTTTTCTAGCATGTGAGATGANGTATCTCTAATTTTCTTGAAGAGATCTCTAGTCTTTCCCATTCTGCTGTTTTCCTCTATTTCTTTGCATTGATCACTGAGGAAGGCTTTCTTAACTCTTCTTGCTATTCTTTGGAACTCTGCATTCAGATGGGAATATCTTTCCTTTTCTTGTTTGCTTTTCATTTCTCTTCTTTTCACAGCTATTTGTAAGGCCTCTTCAGACAGCCATTTTGCTGTTTTGCATTTCTTTTTCTTGGGGATGATCTTGATCCCTGTCTCCTGTACAGTGTCACAAACCTCCATCCATAGTTCATCAGGCACTCTGTCTATCAGATCTAGTCCCTTAAATCTATTTCTCACTTCCAGTGGGTAGTTGTAAGGGATTTGACTTAGGTAATATCTGCATGGTCTAGCGGTTTTCCCTACTTTCTTCAATTTAAGTCTGAATTTGGTAATAAGGAGTTCATGATCTGAGCCACAGTCCACTCCCGGTCTTGTTTTTGCTGACTGTATAGAGCTTCTTCATCTTTGGCTGCAAAAGATATAATCAATCTGATTTCGGTGTTGACCATCTGGTGAAGTCCATGTGTAGAGTCTTCTCTTGTGTTGTTGGAAGAGGGGGGTTTGCTACGACCAGTGCATTTTCTTGGCAGAACTCTGTTAGCCTTTGCCCTGTTTCATTCCGTATTCCAAGGCCAAATTTGCCTGTTACTCCAGGTGTTTCTTGACTTCCTACTTTTGCATTCCAGTCCCCTATAATGAAAAGGACATCTTTTTTGGTGTTAGTTCTAAAAGGTCTTGTAGGTCTTCATAGAACCATTCAACTTCAGCTTCTTCCAGAGCCAGACATCCTGGAGTGTGAAGTCAAATGGGCCTTAGAAAACATCACTATGAAAAAAGCTAATGAAATTCCAGCTGATTCTATTTCAAATCCTGAAAGACGATGTTGTTGAAGTGCTGAACTCAATATGCCAACAAATTTGGAAATCTGGTCCCATCACTTCATGACAAATAGATGGAGAAACAATGGAAATAGTGACAGACTTTATTTTCTTGGGCTCCAAAATCACTGTGGACTGTGACTTCAGTCATGAAATTAAAAGACACCTGTTCCTTGGCAGAGAAGCTATGACAAACCTGGACAGCATATTAAGAAGCAGAGATATTACTTCTCTGACAAAAGTTCATATAGTCAAAGCTATGGTCTTTCTGGTGGTCATGTATGGATGTGAGAGTTGGAAGGCTGAGGGTTGAAGAATTGATGTTTTTGAACTGTGGTGCTGGAAAAGATTCTTGAGAGTGCCTTGGACAGCAAGGAGATCAAACCAGTCAATCCTAAAGGAAATCAAGCCTGAATGTTCATTGGATGGACTGATGCTGAAGCTACAATCCTTTGGCCACCTGATGTGAAGAGCCAACTCATTGAAAAAGACTCCGATTTTGGGGAAGATTGAAAGAAGGAGGAGAAGGGAGCAGCAGAAGATGAGATGGTTGGATGGCATCACCAACACAATGGACATGAGTTTGAACAAACTCTGGGAAATAGTGAAGGACAGGGAAGCCTGGTGCTGCCGTCCATGGGGTCACAAAGTTGAACACCTGAACAGCAGCAAACACTTTCAAGGGTTTTCTCCAAGCTGTGCTTTGCCTTTTCATTTCCTTGACAGTGTCTACTGAATAGCAGAAGCTTTAAATTTTGATGCGGTCCCATTTATTGATTTATCATTTTATAGATTGTGCTTATAGTGTCATATCTAAGACATCTTTGTTTAACTCAAGACCACTAAGATTTTATTTTATATTTCTTTGGAAGGGTTGTAATTTTGGGTTTTATACCTAAGTCTTTTACCCAATTTGAATTAATTTCTGTATATAGTTTGCAGTATGGATTGAAGTTCTTTTTATTTTTTGTACTTGGCTACCCAGTTGTTCTAGAACCGCTTTTTAAAAGACTGCCTTTCTCTCCTTATTTGCATTTGTGTCTTTGTCAAGATTTGGTTGTGTTGTCCATGTATCTATAGAGTCTATTTTGTTCAGTTGATCTAATTGTCTACCTTTATACCATCATTGCACTATTTTAATTATTATAACTTTATCGTGGGTTGAGATCAGGCAGGCTGAAGTCAAGTTTAGTCACTCAGTCATGTCCGACTCTTTTTGATCCCATGGACTGCAGCCCGCCAGGCTCCTCCATCCATGGGATTTTCCAGGCAAGAATACTGGAGTGGGTTGCCATTTCCTTCTCCAGGGGATCTTCCCGACCCAGGGATCGAACCCGGGTCTCCTGCACTGTAGGCAGATGCTTTACTGTCTGAGCCACCAGGGAAGCCTGAGTCTTATGTTTCACGAAGCATTTTTGTATTGTCATGAGCATCAGTTCAGTGGACTTCTCTTCCCAATCCCCAGGACATGACTGTCACCCTTTTAGGCTGTAGAATTTCATCCCGAGCCACATGTCAAACTGTTTCCCGTGCCCCTTAAGGAGAGTCAGGCTCAGCTTGGGAATGCGAGGGTACAGGCTGTAAGCACGCGTCTCTCTGCGGCGGGCCGTGAAGTGTGGGGTTGGGTTACAGTGGCTCTCTGTTAGTCAGTCCTCAGTCATGGATTTTCAGCTGGAACCCGTGCATCCCAAGAGGGTCTGGAGAAACTTTCAGGGTCATAAGATGGACTCTAAGCTGGGATCCCCACTTCGTCACCTTCTCCACTTTACCCGCCGCAGCCCAGAGCGTGGAAGAACGTTTATGTGAAGTTTGGCTTCAGCGTGTTTGGGATCCAGGGATCCAGAGCCAGCCATGAGGGCCATGGCTCTTCCCTTCACCCGGCGCAGGCCCTCGGGCCTCCTGGAGTGCAGGTCCAGGGTGCCATGGGCAGCTGATCGCCCAGCCCTGGGGCCCGGAGGCCCGGCTCTGCTGGAGACCACGTGTGGGCTGCTGGGGGCTGAGCGGCAGGCCCTCTGAGATGCTGCTTTGCCCTTTCTGATGTCGGGGACCGGAAGGGGGCTGGTCAGCGGACACCATTGTCACTTCTTTCTTTCAGCCCAACCACTAGGCATGCAGGGTGTTAATGCCCTGACGGGGACCGAACACACACCCCCGCACTGGAAGCGTGGAGTCTCGACTGCTGGGCCACCAGGGGAGCCCCACAGGGGCGCTTCTTACTGTGCCCTTGACATCCTCTTTTGAAAAGCACTGGGTCAGCAGTTAGTGATAAAATTATTGTCCCGCACCATGCCCGTGTCCTGCGCTTCGTCACCAGAATGCCTCTGGGGCCTTCTCTCTGCCCCCCTGTGGGGTGGGGTCCCGGACTCCCGCTGGGATGCACAGTCTGGCCTGCAGAGCCTGAGTTCTTCACACTAAATGCTTCCGAGGTGCCATGGCAGAAGCAAATTTCTTTTTCATTGGTGTGTTTTCACGGTTGCTTAAAGCAGACTAAGAAATCATCTCAATATATCGACTCAGATAGCTTTCACATCAATATTTAAAAAATCAGAATGAATTTAATGTGGTTCAAGAAGGTTTTTTTGTTTTTTTTGTTTTTTTTTTTTTGAGTGTCTTAGGAGTGGAGACACGCGGGTGTGTCCATCTCGGGCTGATGGGTCAGCCGCTGTGTACCAGGCTGACCTGCGAGGGCCCAGGCATGGTGGAATGTCTGTCTGCGCTCGATTCCAGAGGGCGGTGGATGCAGCTGAGGCCGAGGGGGCACTTCCGTGGAGCTGAGGGATGGAGTCCCCAGCTGGCTGCTCTCCCTTCCGGGTGCTGTGACCGTGGACGCTTGGGTGTCC
>SJXO01002138.1:195626-230518 GCA_006408615.1 Connochaetes taurinus
GGTTCCGGCATGACCTGTCTGGTGGCTCCTCCAGGGAGGGTCCTCCCACGGAAATAACAGCAACACTCCCTGGGCCCCGAGCATCCATCACGTCTGCGCCTCCCAGCACCTCTAGAGGTGGGTGCCCCACTGTCCCCATTTTGGGATAAAGAGATGAGGAGTCAAGGGGTTACTGATGAGCCCACATCCCAGGGCTGGTCCGTGGCGGGGGAGCTCCAGGCCTGGCTGCTGGCTGTCACTGCAGTTGTCCAGGGAGCCGGGGTGGGGTTGGACATTCCCATTGTTAAAAATCAGGAAACCAAGAAAACTGGTGTGTTTTTTTGAGCAAAATGATGGAAAACACTCCCAATTTATGCATGAAAAGAGGCATAATTTTGTCACAGGATAAGCCGAGACAATGTGTGCTTGAAGCTTTTCTTAGAGCCGAAGTGTTTCATATCTTAGTCAAAACGTGTTTTCCATTCATCTCGTGATGTGATAGTGTTATTAGCTCCCTTTAATTTCTCTCGCACATGTTCTTTTAAAAAGGTCTCACTTTTATTCAGAGCAAAGTGGGGTGGGCACTCTGTTTCCAGAAGCCAGTCACCTCCGGTAAAAAGCCAGCACTCGGGAGAGAGGCAGATGGTGACACCTGGGTAATTACAGTCCGAAGCAGAGAGAACCGATTTTCCTGCCGAAAGGGATAATTGAAATGTTTGGTTTTTACCTTGAGCCTTCACAGCAGGGCTCTGATGTTACTGCCCTTTCGATGAGGCTCCTGCTGTCCTTGGTAAGGATTAGAAGAGTGTCTTTTGCAAGGGTGCTTGCTTTTTGCATCTCCTGTGTGTTGGAATAAATTCTAGTTTCTGTGCGTTCATGGGACTTTTACATCAGAGCCCACGTGGGTGAGCAGCGAACTTCTGCTATAGAATATTTAAGATGTCAGCTTTGGGAGGCTGCTGAGTACAGTACAGAAACAGTTTCTCAAAGTTCACTTTAAATAATTGCTGCTATCAAGGTCTAGTGGGGTCCTGGTTAAATTAATTAAAGCTATGGGATCAAGACTCGATGTGACAAAATTCCTGTTTTCTCATCTTCTCTGTTCTGTATTGGTGTGGAGAGATGCCAGTTAGAACATCAAGGAGTGGAGGGATTTGTGTCTGTTAAAATTAAGATTGTGTAGAACCGGACAAAACATCTGTTAGACTGTGATTAGCCAAATTCCCCAAATTTCATTTGGACTGGCACTGAAAGGACATGTTTGCCAAATAATGAGCAAGACAGATGCCCCAATTACATGATCATATTTGCAAGAACAGTTTACTTAAAGTCAGAGAATCATTAGACACAATGAAAGCAAAGTGACACGTTGCCCATTTATCACCTTCGGAAGCAGCCAAGTGTTTCCAGTTTGACTGTGGCTCTTTCATTGCTCATCACCCTTTTAATGACGGTCTCCCAATAACCGCAGATCTGACCTGTAACATGAATTAAATGCCTGCAAGCAGTGCAAGCGTCCATAACATTTAAACTAGGAGAATCAATGCCCACGTCCTCTGGCATGGTACCAAGAGACCCGACAGCCCACGTTGCCAAGAGTTTAACTCAAAACTACGAGGGTGTGCTGTGGTCTGTGGTCCGCGCGCCCAGGTCCTCCTCCGTGGCAACGGTGACGCTCCCTGCAGGACTCAGGGAGGAAATTTTTAAAGGGCGTGCGAGGATCCAATGCCCTTTTTCTCAGCCCCGCCCTCTGTGGGCGGGGGAGTGGGCTCCTGGCCTGGCTCCAGCACCAGAGACAGAGCCCTGAGGCCGCTCTTGGAGGTCCAGGGAGCCTGGGCCCCTGTCTCTGAAGGGCCTGGTGATGAATCCCGCCTGGACACTTATCCCGGGCCCACAGCCGGCTAGGTGCTCCGTGGAGATCACCTGCCATGCTCACAGCATCCCCAGTGTGCAGCATCACGGGGGCCTTCAGCCGGAGCACAGTGCCTGGGGTTGGGCTTTTGTTGGGAAGGTGTGAGAGCAGAGATCACTTGGGCTCACGTATCTCACCTTGTCCTCTCTCCTTGCCTGCCCTCAGGAGCTTTCCTTGAACCCCCAGCAAAGACATCTGAGGGCAGTGATCTGTGGCGGGCGGGGACACGGGGTGCATGGATGCTGGCGGGTCCCGGCTGGTCTTGGAAGGGGAGCCGCTGCTTTCCCTCTTCAGCCCCTGGGGACGCCTCCCCGTGAACCAGCCTTGTTGGAAGGCAGCATCTGCAGCGATCGGATGCTCTGATTCAGACTTTGAATCCGACTCCTCCTGCTGAAGAAGGTGGGGGCAAGAAGGATGGGAAACGGACCTGGGAGTCTGAACAAACTTCCACTACAGCAAAACATTCCGTGGTCTTTCCTGTGCTCCAAGTAGAGTGCCAAGCATTCCTGTGGTTTGATTGGAACATCATGGCTAATATTACAAATTAAATTCAAGAGAAGTCACTGGTCTTGTGCCTCAATGAATGGTTTTTAAAAATTGTGTTGTCTTATGATTATAAAAGTAAAATACGCTTAGAGCTAGTGTGTTAGTCGCTCCGTCACGTCCGGCCCCTTGCGGCACCACGGTCTGTGGCCCACCAGGCTCCTCTGTCCATAAGATTCTCCAGGCAAGAACACCGGAGTGGGTAGCCATTCCCTTCCCTGGGGTGGGGTCTTCCCAACCCAGGGACTGAATCTGGGCTTCCTGCATTGCAGGAAGATTCTTTACTGTTTGAGCCTCCAGGGAAGCTGTGGGAAATAGAATTTAGAGTTTAAAAAATAGAGTAAAAGGTAGCAAATACTAGTGAACGCCCTCCTTGTACCTGGCTCTCTGCCCCTAGAGATGAGCTCTGCTGGTAATTTATCTTGATTTTACTTCAAATAAATACAACATATGTTATTGTGAGAGAATCCTCCGGTGGGCCTTGCTTAGATCCGTCGCTGTTGGAGCGGATTGGACATTGCAGGCCTCCTTTGGCCCAGGCTTGCTCACGGTCACAGCGTTCGCTGGTGCAACGGGGGCCACAGGCTGCCTCACCCCCAGGCGGTCTCTCTCTGTCGTCCTGACACACAAGGCTTGTCCGAGCCCCCTCTCTCTGCCCCTGGTTCCAGAAAAGCTGGCAGGAGGAGGGAGCCTGCCACTTCATGTCACTTGTCCTAAATAAGAATGCTGCCTCCAGTGGACGGCAGGGGTGTCCCGGCCGTAGCCACACCGCTGCTCCCGGCACCCGCCTGCCTTGCCTAGACATGGGACCAGTGGCTGCAGAGGCAGGACCGCTAGCCTCCAGACCCTCTCTTTCCACCTGCCAGCCTGCCTGCCATTACTGACCTTCTTTGGGGGAGGTTTCTTCTTGGCTAATATCCCTTGTTATCTGACCTCGGGTGAAGCAGGATGGCAGGGAACAGTTGGCAGCCGCATGGGATTTTTGTAGAGAACTTTATATTTTCCAAAGCATATTCTATCATGTCTCAGAAAGACAAAATGCTGTCTGGGTCAAAGGGGGCTAGGGAGAGGATTTGTGCCTTGGGAAAATCGAGAAGGCTTCCTGGAAGAAGCACCCTGGGACTGGTTTTGTGGGCAGTTTTCACCCTTCTCTAGAGTGATGGGGATCATGGCTTTTCCTTCCCTCTGAGATATAAGAGTTAGATTAATGCTCAAGTTTTTTTTTTTTTTTCCCAGAACATATTTGTTTGTAAAACTATTTCAGGAAGTGTGTTTTAATTAAAGATATTTGAGAGAGAATTAAAGTAGGTTCATTTCAAGCTTGCTTGGCTAAATCCTGGTTTCATGTCTTGTTTCATGGAAAGAATTTCCATGAAATTCTTAAGATCATGCCTTGGTTTCACTTGGTGGCTTCAGAACATCAGGGATCCAGGGAGCGGAATCGCGGGCTGCATTCAGAAGTGATTGCGTGCGTGCATGCCAAGTCAACTTCAGTCGTGTCTGACTGTTGGCGACCCCATGGACTATAGCCCACCAGGCTCCCCTGTCTGTGGGATTCTCCAGACAAGAATACGGGAGCGAGTGGCCATGCCCTCCTCCAGGGGACCCTCCCGACCCAGGGATTGAGCCTGCACCTCTCATGTCTCCTGCATCGGCAGGCAGGCTCTTTACCACTTGCACCACCTGGGAAGCCCTCGAAGGTAATCAGATGGAGAGAAATCTCCCAGGCTACTTGGCATGGGCCAAATCTTTCAAAGATGTGTTAGATGGTGATAAATCAACTTCATCATAATTGCCTCTACAGTAAGCTGACAGGTGATTAATATGAACGCAGGACTGTGGCGATGAGAACTTGGGAGCTGCAAGCCAGACGGGAGCAGCCCAGCCTCGCTGCACGGTGTGGCCACGCTGTTCTCTGCAAAGTTTTATTCTTCATTTGATTCTTTGATCTCAGAGTTTCCCTGGCGTCTGTGCCTGGGGCTCTGGGCTGCATCCCAGGAGGACCCCTTCCCCTCCATTGCCACCTTCGCCCCCATCCAGGACCCAAGCCTTGCTGCTCTCCTTTTCGTGGAATTCCCGAGTCATCCTATCCATGGAGCCCACAAAGATGGGATTCCTCATCTCTGCTCTGTCCAAGAGGGTCACCTGGTCCATGGTGCAGCAACTCATGAAGAGGCTTTTCTTTCCACAATCAGTAAATGACCAGAAAGGACCCCACCCCTGGCCCCCCAAGGCATGGAATATGCGTTTAGGGAAGAGTGATGTGAGCTCAGGTCACCAGGAAGCAGCGTAGGTGGTTCTGAACCCTGTCTGGCTGCCTTCTGACTGGGAGGGGGTGGATGGTTCAGGTGCTGGTGGGTTAGGACACACCTCTGCCCAGAGCACTTACATGGAGTCCCAAGTCCATACCCTCTGAGCCCACGTCTGCAGAGAGAAGGCACACTCTGCGACGCTGTCTCCCCTCCACTTGCTTGGCCGGCCTGCTTTCCCCTCTCTCCTCCCAGGCACAGCCCCACCCCTGGGTCCGGGTGGGATTCTCCAGGCAGGACCCTTGGCGCTGGATGCTTTGAGAACAGTGGCGCCCCCTGGGGTTGTGCACGGTCGTGGCATCAGCTCCAGTCTGCGGGGAGGAGAGTCCTTCTCAGCGGTCGCTTGTCCTGCCGACCACCTGTGGGAACCCACACTGCGCCCAGAGCTCAGGGCCTGGGCAGCTGCTCCTGTGAGGGGACAACGGGAGGAGGCGAGGTGGAGGATGCGGGGTGCTGAAGAGGCGGCGAGGGGAGACGCCCCCACTGTGTGGTCTAAGACGAACGAGCGAGCCCTTCCCTTACTGCAAAATCCTTCTGGTCTCCTAGCCGTGTCCCCATCCCCTAAGCTCTGAAGTGGCCCCGGGAGCCAGGTGGCGGGTGAATGCTCCGGATTTACCCACCTGCTGGGGGCTGGTCCCCGTGGCCGTGACCCAGGTGGGGCGGTGGGTGCCGTGGCTTCACTCGCTGCCTCCCTGTGCATCAAAGGTTCTGCCCTTGCCGCGGCAGGTGAGCGGGTGAGCTCTGGGGGCTGGCGCTCAGCTCCACGCCACAGGCTGGAGAAGGGCCGGGTGGGGGTCCCTCCCTGCCTTCTCCCCGGTTACAGCTGACTTAGAGCAGACTTGGCTGCCAATTAATCCAATGCCAATCAATATGAAATATTTGGTATGCAAATCGAATTCTCTTAACGTCAGCTTTTATTTGCCAATGTGGCGGGCCTTTGTTTGTTTCTGTTATAAAGCCAAATCCTTAAAACCCTAGGTTCTTGGTATTTTGAAATTTCAATTATCTGCTGTGATTGTATCTCTGTTTTCAGAGACATTTGCATGCAGTAGGAACTGGTGGTAAACAGCAGTGACTTTGGAAGTGAGGAGAGCTATTTCAACCTCCAGTGAGAGGAGGAAGCCGACGTTTGCTTGAGAAAACTCACTTTCTACGAGCAAGCCGGAGCAAGGCAGAGGCCCTCTGGGAGCCTGAGGTGGTTCTTTGGGCAACAGCTTGGCTGTGATCCCAGCCCTGTGCTGGGTCTGGGCATTCTGGAAGCTGCCCGGGGTCGGGGTGGGGGCCCTAGATGGGCCAGCTCACCTGCAGCCCACCTTGGTGAGCCTTAAAGGTAGTGCTGTGACTCTGAGCCTGGCTCATGAATGTCTTGGTGGATCTTCAGAATTGTGACATCGGCAGTGTTATGTTCTTGAAAGCACAGAAGGATCTCGAGCTTCCCAGGAGCTCTGTGTCTCTGCAAAGATCTGTGTGCTGCTCTTGTTTAAGGCAAACCCAGACTGAACATCTTAAATCCTCGCCAACTCAGGGGCAGTGAACAGCAGCACTCACGGGCTGCCTCTTCTCCTTCATGTCGCAGACACTTGCTGAGCCCTGTTCTCCATGCCAAGCGTCCCGCGACAAGCCCAGCAGAGCCCCGGGGGATGGGGACACGCGGACTCCGATCCGTCAGCACGTCCTCTGCCTGACAGTGCTGAGGGTCTGCAGGGAGGGGGCAGGGGGCAGGGCCTGGGGGTGGGGAGCTGCTTTTTCACACATAACACAGGCTGGGTCTCCTTGATAAGGTGATCTTGGAGCATGTATTTGAATAGATGTTTGCAAAATGTAATGGTTGTACTTTAAGCCCAATGAATGCACTCATCTAACTGGCATGGTGGAAGCACTAAGAACCATCAGATACTGTTTTGGGAAGGACTGAACTTGTCTTTCATTCTGCCACCTCCCTCCTCAAGTCGGGGCCTCCTGGGAATGGAGGGGAGGGGCTCCAAGTAGAAACAGCACCAGCGATGCTGAGGGGCTGTCCCTGAGGATGGTTCCAGCGCAGAGAACGGGTAACCCCCGGCCGGGTCAGTGCCTGCCGCTGGACAGCTGTCCTGAGCCCCTACGAGGCTCTCACTTCTCACGCCTGCCGTGCCACGAGCCCTGCCCACGCCCACTCAGCAGGTGTCCCTGTGGAGCTAGAAGCGAACTGGAAGGACCTGGGAGGGGAGGGGGCCAGGTTGGGGCCGTGAAGGGGGTGCCCTGTGAGCAGAGCCTTTGAAGGAAGACCCTGGGGCCCTACTTGGCTCGGGGTCCTTCTCCCCGAGACACAGGGCTGAGGGCTCGTGTTCTGGGTGGTCACAGAAGCGACTTGCCCACTGTCTGGCAGCTGCAGAGAATAGGAAATTGCCCAGTCTTTCCATCTTCTGGAATTTAGGCAGATGATTGGCAGAAGAGCAAGAATTTCAGGGCACACGGTGCCTTCCAGGAACAAAGATGTGGCACCTGTGGCATCTCCCCTGGGCCGTGTCCTGCCCGTCTGAGCAGAGCCTGGGTGAGGGAGGGACCAGGAGGTGCCCCCAGGACGGTCCTTTTCCTTCCACCGGTGCGGTGATTCCGGGCCGCTGTTCCCTCTCTGCGTGCTTGTTTCGTTATCTGAAATTCTCTGTCGCTGTTTACTGGGGCTGGTGTGTTTCTCTGTTTTTCCTCTACACACAGATTACGCCGTTTCGGTAGCATCTGCTGTGAATTTTAATTATGATGCTCAACTCCAAGGGAGCCCCGCAAAGCCGCAGGCGTCGTTAGCAGGCCAGACCCATGTTCCTGGCACAGACGGAAGGTTGCAAATGTGTGAGGAGTCAGGACCCAGGACGAAGGCAATGGAAGTGCACAGTCTCCTCTTGTCCCGACTCCTTTTATTTGAGAGACCTCTGTGGCAAGGGACTGGTGTGCCTAGGATTGCTTTTCGGCTTTTTTTTTTTTTTTTGCTGATAATTGTCCTTTGGTTCTTTACGGCAGTAGCACAAGCCCGCAGTCTCTTTTAAAGGAGCAGTTATGGGATTTGTAGCTCAGCTAAAATAGCAAATGCAATTCTGTGTTCGGTTGCTTCAGACTGCAAAAATAAGCTCATCAGATGCAAGAAACAGGCTGCGGCTACTTCTCAGCCTAGAAGCCTCTCCGGAACCCAGTGGGCTGCCTCCTCGGGACTTCCTCGGGGCCTGCGCTGGTGCTCTCAGTGGTGGGTTTCTGTGGTGCGTGGTGCTTGTGGTCTCTGCTGCACTGGGCGCGTCAGGCCAGGTCAGCCTGTGCCCAGGGCCTGCGAGGGCGTGGTCCTCTGGCTGGCCCCAGGTCGGGGCTAGCCTCCACCCAGCACCTTCCTGCCCAGCGAGATTGTGCCTGCTCCACCGTCACACGCAGCCAGCACCACGATGCCTCTGATCTCAGGGGCAGATCTGCGGATCTGTGACTGTCCATGGGTGTGCACACTCAGTGGTGTCTGACTCTTTGCAACCCCTGTGGACTGTAGCCCGCCAGGCTGCTCTGTCCACGGGATTCTCCAGGCCCTCCTCCAGGGGATCTTCCTGACCCAGGGATTGAACCTGCGTCTCCTGCATTGGTGGACGGATTCCTTACCACTGAGCTGCCTGGGAAGCCCTGATCTAGTAATATGATTGTGAGTAATTATTTTGCTGCCACCAAAAGTGAAAGGGGTACTGAGGCCTAGGGACTTGAATGCAGGCTGGATTTCCAGACCTCCAAGCAGGAGGCCTGGGGCTCTGCCAATGGGTGTCCTTGGGTGTGTCCTAGAAGGGTGGGAGCAGGTGGCAGCCACCCTTGGGTGGCACCCTCGGGCACCCTGGGCACGTGTCTGCCCCTAGTGTGGTGTGGCTGCCTCCTGGCCCAGCATCCAGGGCTGCAGAAGGCGGGGACGTTTGCCCACGGAGACTAGGATGTGCCTGCGTCTTGCTCTGACCACAGACCTAAGCTGGTGTCAGGGACCCTTGTGAAGCTGTGAAGTTGCACTTGACTTTCCGCTGTGTCCCCGGGCTGCCCAGTGCAGGCTCTCCATGTGCCTGGGGGTGTGCGGGGTCCTTCCTGGGGCTGGTGAGTGAGTCTAGGAGGGCACTGCCCTTCACTGCCTCTGCCTAACAGGGTTTCGTCTTTGGAGAGTCTACGCAGGGGGCCTGTCATTCAGGGCCGAGGATGCCAGGCTCGGAGAGGCTCGCCGGCAGCCTTTAGCGAGGCTCAGAGCTGGACGGGCCCGGGCCCGGGTTGGTAAGGGCTCGTGGGGAGGCTCTCCGTCGGCCTTCAGCGAGGCTCGGAGCTGACTGGGTCCAGGGCCTGGGTTGGTAAGGGCTCGTGGGGAGGCTTGCTGTTGGCCTTCAGCGAGGCTCGGAGCTGGACGGGTCCGGGGCCCAGGTTGGTAACGGCTCGGCCGCTCTGTGCTGTAACCGCGTCTCCCAGCCCCTCTGCCGAGGCCTCTCAGTGTCCTGACCTCGTCACTTGTGCTCCCTTCACCTGCTGGACCAGGAGCCCAGGCTGCCCTTGCCCCCCAGCCTTGAGGGCCTGTGGGAGAAAGTTCTAGATGCCCAGCCATGCCGTGCTGTTTCCCTCTTGACCTCTGCAGCTCTGACCGTGCCCGGAGACATCGTGGCCGTGCACGGTTGGGGAGACCCCCGTCCCTATCTGCTGGGACTCCTTCCACCCCACGGAGGCACCTGGCCTACCGCCTGGTTCCCTCCAGACGCCCGCGTTTGCCCTGAGGCTGATCCTCCCCCCGGGATGCCGGGCACCAGAGGTCACCTGGGCTGTGAGGAGAGCCCTTCGCAGGACAGAGTGGGTCTGACACTGACCTCCTCTGGGCTATCTCCTCCCGAAGTGCAGACGGGATGTGGAGGGGCCGCCATCTATGCCTGGGGAGTGGAGAAACTTGACAAGGTTGGTCTTTTGACACCGACAGCCAAAGGGCTGTTTCTTGGAGTGGGGGAGGGGGTGGGGCTTCATCTTTTGGGCGGGGACGCGTGTGTGCCAGGATCCTCTGGTGACAGTTTCAGAGTGAGGCCGCCTCCCGGGGGTGCTCTGCGTGGAGGTGGGGGACAGCGGTGTGCCCATACCCGAGGCTGGGGCCCGTCTCACCTGCACTGAGCTGCTGTGTGAGGGCCAGGTGCCTGGGAGCCCAGCTGAGCAGACCCTAGGTCTGAACTCCACGCTCATCCTCACATTTTCTCAGCTCACACAGCTACAGAAAATCAACGGACACACAATCAGTCCTCGCCCCCGGCCCCCTCCTAGCAGTATGGAGTTGCCCAGGGATAAATGAACCGTTTGAAAGAATCAGCCCATCCATTTCATTCAATGAGGCACTTCTAATAAAGATGTATTTTATGCTTGCTATGTGTTCATCACGATTTGGATAACACTTACGTTCTTCTGATTAGTTGTGTACTCATAACAATGTAGAAAATTCAATCCAGAAGAAAATTATTTTTGACATTAGAGTCTCACGGTCACTGGAAATGAAAAGTTATATTCATATCAATATTCTCGGGCAGAGGAGAGTGAGAGGATGAGGAATAGCACAATTCCAAGCGTAAACATCGATCCCGTGGGGATAAAAGTCCGTGGAGAAGGGAATGGATATACGAGTTTAAGAGGAAGAAAATGGACTTGTGGAAAATTTCTGGCTGTTAAGAAGAACTTGTCTGTGAATTTTTAAGATGGGGAGATGGTGGGTAGGTAAGCTTTGCCTTTCAGATTCCATGTGATGTGTTTAATAATGACATAACAGTTTCACTGTAAAGTATATTATAATATGCCAGAATTTACATCCGTTTCTGCTGTTGGAACCTGTAATGAGCATTTTCAGAGATCAACTTGCAAATCCCAAAGGGTCCATGAGTGGACAGGTGAGGATGCCCTGTAATGAGCATTTTCAGAGATCAACTTGCAAATCCCAAGGGGTCCGTGAGTGGACAGATGAGGATGCCCTGTGCATAGCAGGCTTCAGCCAGACTGAGAAAGCAGAGCTGGGGGCTGAGTCCTGGGTCAGAGGTGCCCCTCCCAAACCACCCACAGCAGACACAGACGGGATGGATTTACACTCTAAGTTTTAACAGCCTTTTTGTTTTAGAATAATTTTAGAGTTACAGAAAAGTGGCTAAGATATGTAGACACACTCAGCACACTCCACACCCAGAACCCCCTACTGACAGCATCTTGCATCCCGTGTACATTTGCCGCACATAACGCACAGTGCTGACACATTGTTATCAGGTAAAGTGTGTGCTTTACTCTTATCTCCTCCACGTTTGCCTGACGTCACTTTCCCGCCCTGGAGGGGACCCTGGACACCACACTCAGCCCATCTCGCGTCCCCCCGGCTCCTGTTGCTGTGACAGTTTCTCGGTCTTTCTGTCCTTTCAGTGACTTGAAACTAGAAGAGTGTGGGAGGGGGCTTTTGAAGAGCGTCCCTCCCGAGGAGCTGCCTTCTTCCCACTGCAGCCCCGCAGGCCCGCACTCTCCTGGACCCCCGGCCCCACGGCTCCCAGGCGTGTCTGGCTCAGACTCCTGAGTCCTCCCTTCAGACGTCCACTCGCGTGAAGCTGTGGACACAGGACTTGAGGAAGGCCCACGGCCGCCCCGTCTCGTCCCCTCCATGCTTCCTTTCCATGGTGGAGGCTGTTCCAGATACCACAGTCCAACTTCACAAAGAATGTCCACTCACCCTGCGGTGTCTGTGAGGTGCCGCCCTCGAGGTGTGTGGGCACGGTGCCCGCCTGTGGACTGCATTCCTGGTGGTGAGTCCAGGGGCTGATGTCTGCACCTCCCTGGTCAGTGCTGGGCAGGCCTCTGTTCTGCGGCTGCAGCCGTGGTGCCTGGTGGCCTTGAGCCCTGCCCCTGCCTGGGACTGGGCACTGCCTGGCAAACCCCTGTTTAAATGATCTCTTACCCTCAGCTTTGTTTGTTGTGCGAGGGACGTCCCCTTAGCCACTGTGAGGCCCCCTCACTGCCAACGCATGCTCCGGACCGCTCATCCGGGTGCTGCCCTCTTCAAGATCCTTGAACAGAGACTTTAATATAGTGGCGAGCTGTCAAAGGGCAACCTCCTGCCAGCTCTCCCAGGAAAATGCTATAAATTTCTGCCCAGAGTATTGCAGGAATCCAGGTGCGAAGCAACTTAGATTTGAGCTTCTCTTCGGAGTGTGTGTGTGTGAGCTCTCTGGGTGTGCGAAGAAACTTGCCCCCAACGATTTCCTCCTGACCCTGTACGAAACAAGACTATTTTCATCACATATACCTGAGCCCTTACAGTGCAGAAGGCTTTGAATTTTGAAGGCGGTGTCACATTCTACAAACGTCTTCCCGGAACGACCTTGGGAGGAATTTACAGCCTCGCCAGTCCCAGCCTCAATAACTCAGCGCACGTGCTGTTGACATGACTGTCACTCTCCTTCGTGCCCATCCCAGCCGGGAGCTCCCAGCCCCTCTCTGAGAATGAGATCTCCCCGCAGTGAGGACCCGCCCGCAGCTCCCCGGAGGGCCACATCAGGAGCATCGGTGGTTTGGAAATGAGCGTTCTGGCAGGTTTGTTACGGATCAATTGCTTCTTTGTTGCTGTGTTTCACTGTAATTATGATAATTAGTTTTCCACGCGTGGGGTGGACAGGATAGGCTTGGTGCTCGAATATTTAAAAAGATGTCCCCAGTGAGGAAAACCACCCCCGTCATTCCAGCACACAGAAGCCGGCAAGCACAGTGGTCAGGGCGATAGCTGGGCTTCATCACCTGGTACCCAAGACAAAGCGTCAAGAGGGTTGCTGAAGAGCCCAGGCGCTTTCTTGCTGAAAACACTTAAAAACCTGCAAATAATGCAATTTAACAAAAGCCCATTTTTGAGGTTGACTTTATGATAAATTATGAACATTCTTCTAGCTTGTCATCTTTTTGTTTTATCTGTCTTGCAGCCAAAGCAAAACTTATAAACCCAAATCTAAGCCCATTCACAGCTCCACTAGAGGTCTGTGCCTGGACACACGTCAGTGCCAAGGTGGTCACCGAGGTGCTTCACTCCGTCAAGGCTTCTTCCCTAAACAGGCTGCTCTAGTGAACGGCTGGAGCTGCCTCCCAGTCCCGCAGGAGAACGGCCCTAGTATTTTATGGTTATTAACCTCCTGTTATTAAGTTCTCAGCACTATGTGCTACCTGCGCTGTGATTTGTTACTTGTGAATATTAAGTGTTGCCCTTATTGAGAACATATTTTTCTCTTTATGAGCATCACGGAACTGCGGGCCTCCAGCCGCTTGGCGAGGGTGGCAGGGGGTGGGGCTCTGGTGTGAGCTGTCACACGGGCAGAGGTCGGGGCATCTGGAGGCGGTCAGCCCGAGCCTGTCTCTCATCCTCCCGGGGTCTCCGGGGGCCGGCTCCGGCATTCCTGCAGAGGGTGAGGGGCAGGAATGAGACAGCCCGTGACCTCAGGCACAGAGGAAGGGCAGGAGGGCACGCGCAGCGGTGAGGGCACGCGCAGCGGTGAGGGGGAGGCTCTGCGACTCCAGGCTGCCTCCAGCTGCTGTGAGGCTTTCCCTGCTTGACACCGGGGCTGAGTCCTTGCTCTTCAGCTCCTCCTGCTCCCCGAGCACGTGAAAGGTTCCCAGGGCCCATGGGTATGCGTCTCAGGCGTGGTCCTTTGCCAGCAGCAGCAAAACAGCCCCTACAGGTGCCACGTGACTGAGCGATCACTGGGGGGTGAGTTACCTGCCGAGCCTCCTGAGATGGGGAGCTGTTTCCAGCTGCTCATCCGAAGGTGACCTTTTCACTCGGATTGAGACCTCTGGGAAATGACTTTTCCTCTTTGGAGAAAAGAATTAACATTTAGTTTCCTATTTCGGTGACAGAAGGACTAAGCTATACATCTTGGCCTTCCCACAAAAACCTGTGACTTCTCCAAGATTTGTGAACCAGAGGAGCACTGAGCTGCCAAGCAGGCACGCGCACTTGTATGTGTGTGTAAGTGTGAGCGTATGTGTCTGAACGTGTGTGTGTGTGTCTGTGAGTACATGTGTGTGAGTGCGTGTGTATAAACGTGTGTGTGAGTGTGCATGTGTGAGCAAGCACACGTGTGTGAGCATATGTGTGAGTGTGTGTATGAGTGTGTGTGAGTGCATGTGTATGTGCTTATTTCTGAGCATGTGCGTGAGCATGTGTGTGTGAGTGCATGTGTGTGAGTGTGGGTGTGTGAGTGTGTGTGTGTGAGTGTGTGTGTGTGAGTATATGAGTGTGAGAGTGTGTGTGTGTCATGTGTGTGAGTGCATGTGTATGAGTGTGTGTGTGTGAGTGTGTGAGTGCATGTGTATGTGCGTATTTCTGAATATGTGTGTGAGTGTGTGTGTGTGGGTGCACGTTTGAGTGTGTATGGTGCCTGGTGGCCTTGAGCCCTGCCCCTGCCTGGGACTGGGCACTGCCTGGCAAACCCCTGTTTAAATGATCTCTTACCCTCAGCTTTGTTTGTTGTGCGAGGGACGTCCCCTTAGCCACTGTGAGGCCCCCTCACTGCCAACGCATGCTCCGGACCGCTCATCCGGGTGCTGCCCTCTTCAAGATCCTTGAACAGAGACTTTAATATAGTGGCGAGCTGTCAAAGGGCAACCTCCTGCCAGCTCTCCCAGGAAAATGCTATAAATTTCTGCCCAGAGTATTGCAGGAATCCAGGTGCGAAGCAACTTAGATTTGAGCTTCTCTTCGGAGTGTGTGTGTGTGAGCTCTCTGGGTGTGCGAAGAAACTTGCCCCCAACGATTTCCTCCTGACCCTGTACGAAACAAGACTATTTTCATCACATATACCTGAGCCCTTACAGTGCAGAAGGCTTTGAATTTTGAAGGCGGTGTCACATTCTACAAACGTCTTCCCGGAACGACCTTGGGAGGAATTTACAGCCTCGCCAGTCCCAGCCTCAATAACTCAGCGCACGTGCTGTTGACATGACTGTCACTCTCCTTCGTGCCCATCCCAGCCGGGAGCTCCCAGCCCCTCTCTGAGAATGAGATCTCCCCGCAGTGAGGACCCGCCCGCAGCTCCCCGGAGGGCCACATCAGGAGCATCGGTGGTTTGGAAATGAGCGTTCTGGCAGGTTTGTTACGGATCAATTGCTTCTTTGTTGCTGTGTTTCACTGTAATTATGATAATTAGTTTTCCACGCGTGGGGTGGACAGGATAGGCTTGGTGCTCGAATATTTAAAAAGATGTCCCCAGTGAGGAAAACCACCCCCGTCATTCCAGCACACAGAAGCCGGCAAGCACAGTGGTCAGGGCGATAGCTGGGCTTCATCACCTGGTACCCAAGACAAAGCGTCAAGAGGGTTGCTGAAGAGCCCAGGCGCTTTCTTGCTGAAAACACTTAAAAACCTGCAAATAATGCAATTTAACAAAAGCCCATTTTTGAGGTTGACTTTATGATAAATTATGAACATTCTTCTAGCTTGTCATCTTTTTGTTTTATCTGTCTTGCAGCCAAAGCAAAACTTATAAACCCAAATCTAAGCCCATTCACAGCTCCACTAGAGGTCTGTGCCTGGACACACGTCAGTGCCAAGGTGGTCACCGAGGTGCTTCACTCCGTCAAGGCTTCTTCCCTAAACAGGCTGCTCTAGTGAACGGCTGGAGCTGCCTCCCAGTCCCGCAGGAGAACGGCCCTAGTATTTTATGGTTATTAACCTCCTGTTATTAAGTTCTCAGCACTATGTGCTACCTGCGCTGTGATTTGTTACTTGTGAATATTAAGTGTTGCCCTTATTGAGAACATATTTTTCTCTTTATGAGCATCACGGAACTGCGGGCCTCCAGCCGCTTGGCGAGGGTGGCAGGGGGTGGGGCTCTGGTGTGAGCTGTCACACGGGCAGAGGTCGGGGCATCTGGAGGCGGTCAGCCCGAGCCTGTCTCTCATCCTCCCGGGGTCTCCGGGGGCCGGCTCCGGCATTCCTGCAGAGGGTGAGGGGCAGGAATGAGACAGCCCGTGACCTCAGGCACAGAGGAAGGGCAGGAGGGCACGCGCAGCGGTGAGGGCACGCGCAGCGGTGAGGGGGAGGCTCTGCGACTCCAGGCTGCCTCCAGCTGCTGTGAGGCTTTCCCTGCTTGACACCGGGGCTGAGTCCTTGCTCTTCAGCTCCTCCTGCTCCCCGAGCACGTGAAAGGTTCCCAGGGCCCATGGGTATGCGTCTCAGGCGTGGTCCTTTGCCAGCAGCAGCAAAACAGCCCCTACAGGTGCCACGTGACTGAGCGATCACTGGGGGTGAGTTACCTGCCGAGCCTCCTGAGATGGGGAGCTGTTTCCAGCTGCTCATCCGAAGGTGACCTTTTCACTCGGATTGAGACCTCTGGGAAATGACTTTTCCTCTTTGGAGAAAAGAATTAACATTTAGTTTCCTATTTCGGTGACAGAAGGACTAAGCTATACATCTTGGCCTTCCCACAAAAACCTGTGACTTCTCCAAGATTTGTGAACCAGAGGAGCACTGAGCTGCCAAGCAGGCACGCGCACTTGTATGTGTGTGTAAGTGTGAGCGTATGTGTCTGAACGTGTGTGTGTGTGTCTGTGAGTACATGTGTGTGAGTGCGTGTGTATAAACGTGTGTGTGAGTGTGCATGTGTGAGCAAGCACACGTGTGTGAGCATATGTGTGAGTGTGTGTATGAGTGTGTGTGAGTGCATGTGTATGTGCTTATTTCTGAGCATGTGCGTGAGCATGTGTGTGTGAGTGCATGTGTGTGAGTGTGGGTGTGTGAGTGTGTGTGTGTGAGTGTGTGTGTGTGAGTATATGAGTGTGAGAGTGTGTGTGTGTGTCATGTGTGTGAGTGCATGTGTATGAGTGTGTGTGTGTGAGTGTGTGAGTGCATGTGTATGTGCGTATTTCTGAATATGTGTGTGAGTGTGTGTGTGTGGGTGCACGTTTGAGTGTGTGTGTGTGAGTGTATGAATGAGAGTGAGTGTGTGAGTATGTGAGTGTGTATGTGAGTGTGAGTGTGTGTGTGAGAGTGTGCAAGTGTGTGTGAGTGTATGAGTGTGAGAGTGTGTGTTTGAGTGTGTGTGTGAGTGTGTATGTGAGTGTGTGTGTGTATGTGGGTGTCTGTGACTGTGTGTGAGAGTATGTGTCTGTGAGTGTGTATGTTGTGTGTGTGAGTGTGTGTGTCTGTGAGTGTATGTCTCTGTGAGTATGTGTGTGTGTGAGTGTGTGTGTGTATGTGAATGTGTGTGAGTGTATGTGTCGGTGAGTGTGAGTGTGTGTGTGTGAGAGTGTGTCTGTGAGTGTATGTTGTGTAAGTGTGTGAGTGTGTGTCTGTGAGCATGTCTGTGAGTGTATGTGTATGTGTATATGTGAGTGTGTCTGTGAGTGTATGTGAGTGTGAGAGTGTATGTGAGCGTGTGTGAGTGTATGTGTCTGTGAGTGTGAGTGTGTCTGTGAGTGTCTGTGTGTGTGTATGTGTCTGAGTGTATGTTGTGTGAGTATGTGTGTATGTGAGTGTGTCTGTGAGTGTGTGTGAGTGTGAGAATGTATGTGAGCATGTGTGTGTATGTGTCTGAGTGTGTGTGTGTGAGAGTGAGAGTGTGTCTGTGAGTGTGTGTCTGTGAGTGTATGTGTGTGTGTTTGTGAGTATATGTGTCTGTATGTGTATGAGTGTGTCTGTGAGTGTGTGTGAGTGTGAGCGTGTGTATGTGAGCATGTGTCTGTGAGTGTGAGCGTGTGTCTGTGAGTGTATGTGTCTGTGAGTGTGTGCATGTGTGTGTGTGTGTGTGTGTGTGTGTGTGTGTGTGTGTGATGCCTGTTGCCTGAGAGGCCACATGGACCGGTGCAGTCCAGAAGAAGCCTGTCCACACTGGCCAGGTGGGCTGCACATGTGTCCCCCCGCCCCAGGATGAGCAAAGAAGGGGACTGTCCTGGGTGCGGAGTCTCCCTGTGAGATGAGTCTGGGACCCACCGTCATGGAGCCTCGTGGGGGTGAGTCGGCTGTGGGATCCAAACCCGCTGAATTGTGGGAAGAATCCACCACACTTTCATCCCGATACGCAGGGCGCACCCTTGCTCTTTCTGACGACTCCAGTGATGCTCACCTCCAGACTGAAGAGAGAGAATGGGGTTCACTGTGGAACCCAGATTTATGGACTGACTCAGCAATGGATCGGTCTGTCCATTCACTCACATGTCTACTCTATGTCAGATGCCGGGCTTCCTCCCACGAGGAGCAGGAGATTAAGGAGACAGGTCGCTGCCTCGACAGGCCTTTATCTGGTGGGAGAAGGCAGACGTTATATCAAATAATTCATACGTCATAGTTTAACTGTAGTCGAGAGAAGTGTGAAGAGGAAACTATCCTGGAGGCACAGAGATCCTGGGATGTCTTCCGAGTTATCTGAAAATGGAGGCCCCTGCTCCAGAACCATCTCCTGAAGGGCACCCCCACACCTGCAGGAAGTTGGCAGGGAGCTGGGCATCCCAGCAGGACCGCCTCTACATGGTCAGGGAGCTGGGCATCCCAGCAGGACCGTGTCTACCGGGTCAACAGGGGCAGTGGCTGGGAGGCAGGTGCTGGAAGGCACTGACTCAGGGGCAGGCTGGGGTTTGCTCCCAGACTGTGGGGCTGCTTGCAAACCTCAGCTTGTGGATCTCCCTTGTTAGAGCGCGTCAGGTTTTGTTGGATTTCCAATCAGACTGATGAGCGGAGGTGGCTCTTCTAAATGAATCACATCATCAAGACTCTGAAGTTGAAGATGTCTCCTTGGAGGGCGTGGGGAGTGAGCAGACAGCATCCAGTTCAAACTGCTCTTCCCCAGTTAACGGGAACTGATTGCCGCCTGCTTCAAAATCACAGTTGATAATGTTGTAGCAGAAAGAGCATTTATTTCCATAATAAGCTCTTTTGGAAAAGCATTTGAGAACGTCCTGATCCTGTCATTCATTCTGAAAAGTGAGGCCAACTTTGGCAATGTATTGGGACGGTGTTCCCTGAAGCCCAGATGCCGTGGGTGCGGTCATCTGTCCCTGTGGAGGCTGAGCAGCGACAGGACACTGGCTGGGGGCTGCAGACCCTCTGCACCTGGTGGGGAAGCCAAAGCACTGGGGGAGGAGGAGGTGGTCCTTGAGCCGTCAGCCCTCCTCCAAAGTGACTAAGAGCTGCTTTTGCTATAAAGAAGCATGGTACCTTTCAAACGCCGCTTCCAGGCCACGAACGCACCCTGTTTTCATTTCAGAGAGCAGTGCAATCACGGGGAGTTTTTAGAAGCTGGAAAGGACGTGGAGACCATCCCTTGCGAATCTCTCCTCCGACACGTCTCGGCGGAAAAGCCGGGAGGCAAAGTTGGTGAGTGGACGAGAGGCGGCGATTCAGGCCCGTCATTTCCTCTCTTTCCGCTGTGCTCAAGTCTCTCCGTCGCTTCCTTCTAAAATCTCCTTTCTACTTTTAAAGCGAGCTTTAATCTGAATTATCTACAGGGACAAGCAGAGTGATTTGAGGCACAGATCAGGGGTCCCTAGGAAGCCCACCCCAGTCCCCAGGCCACACAAGCCTCCCCGCCCCCCCCCTGCCCCCAGGGGACCCTCAGCAGACCCTGGCGGTTCACGACTTCCCTCCTGGCTGTGCATCAGCCCCGCAGGCACAGGGGCTGGACGGCTGACCCACAGAGAGGGCTCCAGACCCGCAGTGCCTTGTAGAGGGCACTGGGGGTGTGAGCTGAGTGGCGGCTAGATCTCCTGGAGGTGGTGCCACAGGCCCAGGTCAGATGGGACTCCTGGGGTCACGCCCTGCTCTTCATGGTGATGAGGGCGTCCCGGGCTGGAGGAGTCTCGTTCTCAAGGTCTCACTTCTCCCCATCACACGCCTCCACCCTCTGCCTGATCTGAGTGATTTTGTATCAGGTGAGACACCGTGCTTATGCAGCAAGACCTTGCCAGTAACTCCTCCTGGGTTTCCATCACCAGACTTGATCCGTGATACTGAACTTGGAATCTCAGTAGAGGTTAACTTGAACTTGAAAATGTTCCACAGTGGACAGAGGGGGGACTCTACGTCAGAGCCCGTTTATAGTCCATCTGGGGCACGGAGCCCGCACGACGGGCCGTGACCGTGCTGACGCTAGTCTCAGGCTGACGGGCCACATCCTCGGCCGCCCCTGCCGCACCCCACTGTGGCTCCCGGGAGGCGGTTCCCAGGCTTCTGGCTGTATTTCCACTAGCCTTATCACTGTTACCTTGCAGGGACCTCCAAAGAAGCTCCTGTGGGTAAAACTAGGATTGAACTGGCTGGTGCTAGACTTCTTGAAATGAACCAAACTATTTTTACTTCTATCAAATTCAAGCCCCACGGGAAGCCACACTTTAATTTTCTTCTGATGCTGGCTTTCAAAGAGAAGATGTGGAACTGGAGCAGGGCTGGTGTAGTTGACCTGAGATTTCCGTTCCTGAAGTTGGATTTCCCTTGACTGGCGTGAGCTGCTTTTTAACACGCAAGGATTGCCATGGCAGGAAGTCTCACGGGCGGTCTCTGACTCTACCAGCCTGAGACTGGGTTCTAACAGCAAAGTGTGCAGGTGAGACGAGCACAGTGGTGCCGTCTTCCTTCCTGGGATCTTGGACGGAGCAGGAAGGGAACTGTGTGAAGCTCCCCGAAGCATTAGGCAGTGGAAGGGCCCCTGAGCCCTGGAGGGTGCCCGCCCACCGTGGGTACCCATGTGACACCATAGGATCAAGTCTCCATTGGACCACGTAGGGTCCTGCGTTTCCATCGGTCCAGGCATCTGGTGGGTCTTCAAGGCATCTCAGCTTAAAGACCAGTGTGTCTGTCTAGACGAAAGACCAAACTGTGGACGAGGCCGTTTGCATTTTTATTTCAAAGGGACCCTAGGCTTCACTCGTAGTTCAGTTGGTAAAGAATCTGCCTGCAAAGTAGGAGACGCGGGTTCGATCCCTGGGTTGGAAAGATCCCATGGAGAAGGAAGTGGAAACCCATTCCAGTACTCTTGCCTGGAGAATCCCATGGACAGAGGAGCCTGGCGGGCTATAGTCCATGGGGTCGCAAAAAGTCGGACACAACTAAGCGACTAAACCACCACCTCAGTGTCTGAGTGCCGGTCCCCAGGCTTCCATCCAGACTATGGTCCTGGCCTGGAGTTGAGCCCATGTGTCCCCTGGAGCCTGTGCTTCAGTCACGGTGGGCGGCCACGTTTCTCAGGCTACTTCCTCAGCCACTGCTATGTTTTCGTGCTGGGGCCTAGAAGGGTGATTTCTGTACATTTCTTATTTATATACCTCCGCTTGGAAGACAAGTGACGCGCTATTTGCAGACACCAACGAGAAATAGTTTCTGGTTTTAGCTTTGAGGTCCTCCGTTTCATATTCTCCCCGGAGCCATCTGTGTTCCACCCACCATGGTGTTTTCTGCCCTGGAACCTTGGACATTCCCGCACGACCTCCTGAGTTCAGTAGAAGAGTTCGCAAGAGGCAGGGGTCTCACCAGCATAGACTGAGTCTGCGCGTCCAGCCTCGTCCCCCACGTGGACTCCCCTCCATCACCCACCGCCACACGCACCTTGGGAATCCTGACTGTCCCCAGGGCTTTCCCCTCGAGGCCCACATTCCTGCTCATTCTCACGCCCTTCTGACTTGGACACCTGTTTTCACCTCTCTCTGCTGTGAGCCTGCATGGAAATTCATTCATTCATTCAGCCATCAAACATTTGCATACCTCCTACTATGCACTGGGCTTCCCTGGTGGTTCTGAGTTAAAGACTCTGCCAGCAGTGCAGGAGCCGCGAGTTCATTCCTGGGCAGGAAGATCCCCTGGAGAAGGGAATGGCTACTCACTCCAGTATTCTTGCCTGGAGAACTCCACGGACAGAGGAGCCTGGTGGGATACAGTCCATGGGGTTGCAAGGAGATGGACAGGGCTGAGCAACTTTCACTATTATGCGCTTGGTAATGTGATAGAAGATAAGAGCGAAAACGTTACAGGTCCTCAGGGAGGCTCATTGTGCCAGGCTTTCTGAAAGAAGCATCTTTGTATCCACCCTTTCTCCCCACCCCCACAAAGGGGCTCTCCGGTGGATGTCTCCAATCACATCTTGCAGACTTCCTTCTTAAGGAAACCAATATTTTCTGTGATGCTCCATCCAAAAGAACACTTTAGTCTGTATCTTACTTTTCATCCCCCTTGGACACAGCCATCCCCCTGTGTCTGTGCTCCTGGGGCAGGGCAGGGACTATATCAGAGTCACGGAACGTCATGCTTTCTCAGGAGACTGACGTGGCGGGGGACGCTCCTGGGCTGGGAGGAAATCGCAGGGGGACTTCGACGGCGAGTTCATGGGGCTCCTCTCAGAGGGATTCCCGCTCCCTGCACTCTCGCCTTGGTCCTCTCCAGCCTCTGCTCTTCCCCCCGCTGGACACTGGGCAGAATCCTGTTCTCATCTTGCTGATTCTGTCTCCCGTGGGTAAAAGACACCCTCAGGGTTCCCTGTGCCTTCCAGATACTGTGACGGCAATGCTTCCCTGACCACTCAGACCTCCTCCAAGCCGGACTCCCATCCACCTGCCTCCCAACACCTCCACTGGAAAGTCTCCAGGACCCATAACCTGAACACATCTCCCAGACTCCACTCGCCCTCTCCTCCCCTTTCGTCCCTCTCTTGATGACTATCACCCCAAACTTGGCAACAACCAAGCCCGTGGGCAAAGCCTGTTCCTCCCCTGGAGTGCCCATTCCAGAGGGAGGCAGGGGGCACCAAGGATGCAGAGCTGAGGCCAGAACCCTCGCCCACATCCGGTCCAGCTCCAGGCCTGGGGACTTCATCCTCCTTTCTCCGAGCCCTGAATCATGCTCCCCCTGGACCGTTCTGGTCACCTCCTGCCTGCTTTCCTCCCATCCTCTTGGGCCCTGGGGCACCCCAGCGAGGGGTCTCTAACAGCACACACCAGACGGGGCCCCTCTCCTGCCCAAACCCTCTGATGTGTGGCATTGCCCTGACAGCCTGGCCCACACTCTCCAGCCCTTCCTGCCTCTCCAGGCGTCTTTCCTCCACTCAGTACTTCCCACCAGCACCCTGCGCTCTCCAGCTGCTGTGCTTGGGAGACCCTCTCCCTGGAGGTCTCCGTGTTGACCAACCCTGCCTGCCTTGGCTCCCGTAGTTTCACCTTAGAGTCTCTCCCTAAGGCTGCAATTGATGCCTCGTGGATGTGAATGCTGTTAAAGGAAAGCCTTACTGTGTTTAAGTATTTATTTCCCCTCTGTGAAGTATTTATTTCCCTTGCTGTGAAGTAAACTTGCTTGAAGGAGTACATGAACTTGTTTGCACCTGTGTCCCCGGGTCCTGGATGTGGGAGCCAGACCCTGCCAGGTGGACGAGCTGCAGGAGGTGGCTTCTGTCCCCTCCTCCAGCCAAGCAGACCTGTCAGGACAGCGTCTCCTCCCTGCCAGGCTGGCCCTCTGTGTGGTCAGTGTTGCCTTCCGCACCTACCGGAAGCCCTGTGATGGATTCGCATCTCTACGGAATGACCCATAACTGCAGCAGATTTGACGGCCACTCCCCGGGGATGGGGTTTCATCCAGTGTGCTGTTGACTGCCCTTCTCTCCTGATGACCATCAGAGAGAGAGTTTTCTTTTTCAAGTTTACGGCCTCAGTGGTTCGATTACAGTTATAGTGCCCCGAACAGCTGTTACTCTTTGCAACAGTGGATCAGAAATGAAGCTGAGCTCGGGCTTAATGGAAATTGTCCCTTGAAAGGTTTGAATCTGGAACATTTATTCTCCATTAATTTCAAGTAGGCTCTAAATTGAGCAAAACATTCTCAGTCTTTCCTCCACGTTGCAGGTTTCAGCTGACAAATGGATGCTTGGTCTGCAGACTCTGTTGCCAGCTTTGTGAAGTGTAGATCTTAGGGTGTGTACTCACCCACCCAACGGACGTCATCCCAGTGGGTTGTGGGCCCGCTGAGCTTAATCAGGCTGGCATGTGGCGTAGGTTGGGATGCCCCAGCAGGGTGAAGTGACATTTAGTTTAACTGCTCGTGCAGACATGGGAGAGACACCGAGATGGATGTATGAGAGCCCTGCATGGGGAAGCAGGTGGCTGAAGACCCCCTCCGGCACTCACCCCTCCACCCGCCACTCCCCTGCAGCGTAACCCGACTTCGGGACTCCGAGCAGCTCCAGGAATTCTCCTAAGCACCATGTGAGCGGTGATCCAGTGGGTGAGGGCTCGAAGCTGCATTTGTATCAACATCGTATGAAGCTGAGAAAGCGCCAGTGGTGACTCATGCCTGGAGAGAGAGCGCAGGCGCTCAGCCCGTCCCAGCCTGCAGCGCATGGATTGCCGCTGTTCAGCTGCTCAGTCATGTCTGACTCTTCGCGACGCCATAGGCTGCAGCACACTCCCCTGTCCTTCACTGTTGCCCGGAGCTTTGCTCAGATTCGTATCCACTGAGTTGGTGATGCCATCCAACCATCTCATCCTCTGTCGCCCCCTTCTCTTTTGCCTCAGTCTTTCCCAGCATCGGGGTCTTTTCTAATGAGTCAGATCTTTGCATCATGTAACCCAATTATTGGACCTTCAGCTTCAGCATTATTTGTTCCAATGAATATTCAGGGTTGATTTCCTTCAGGACTGACTGCTTTGATCTTGCAGTCCAAGGGACTCTCTGGAGTCTTCTCTAGCACCACAGTTCAAAAACATCACTTCTTTGGCGTTCAGTGAGTAGATGATGGACGTGATTTGAACTGTAGTGATCTGGCTCCAGAAACGCCTTGCCTGCTGAACGGTCCTATCTCCAAACCTGTGGACAGACCAGAGCTGCAGGCAGGCACCTGCAGAGGTCCTCACTCACCTGGACACCTTGGACAGGATAGTGTTAAAACTATCCCTGGCGGGACTTGTGGAAAGTCAAAACTGGACATGAGCATGTAAGCAACTGAGTTACTACACTTAGAAGAAAGCAGGCCTGAGTATAGATTGTTTCTACGGTGGCTTTTTGTTCACAAGGAAATCTTGTGTGTTATTTGCTTCTCTGTGTCCAACCTGGGCTTCGCGCTTTGCTGGAGAAAGTCTTCAGCATGGGGCTTCCCTGGCCTCCCAGCTCCCGGCACAGGTAGACGTTACTTGCCTGACTCTGTTCGTTTCCAATTCCATCCACCAGTGACCCAAGCACTAATATTTGGCTGACCAACTCCGTGGAGTGCGGCCATGAAACGTACTTTTCTAAGTACGTTTTCCAAGAACGACCATCTTTTCTAAGACCCATCTTCAGCTGTGTGTTGCCACCTGTTTCCCCTCCTGCAGCCATTCAGGTCACTTTGTTTATGAAAAGCCCGAGCGAACCCAGCTAGAGCTCCAGTCTCACTACTCCCCGCCTCCAGGAGGCCCCGGGGAGCCTCGGGGGGAGAAGCGTGGTCCAGGCTCTCCCGACCGCTCTGGCCCCAGGCTCTGTGTCCACTGGTTTGCGAGGCTGGAGGGGCAGCGTCCTCGGCCGCCTGCTGCTGTCAGCGTGGTCTGCAGGCTGTGGCTGCCTCTCCGGCACCTGCCGTCTGAGTGGCGGGTGTCCACTGCTGCCCGCTGGCAGGTGCCTCTGGGAAACATGTGGGGGTGCCCAGAGGGCCTCCCAGGCCCCTTCCGTGTCATGGAGAACCTCCTCCCTCCCCCTCCCCCTGCCTCAGAGCTGCACACTCCTTCCATCCCCTTGCCCAGTGGGCTGTCCTCTTGGGTGGGGCCCACAGGATGGCACACGCCCAGTACCATTGCCCAGTGTGTACTCATCCCGAGAGGCAATGCCAGGCTCCACTGACCCCTGCTCTCCTCTCTGCCACTGCCCTTGTTCAAGGAGGAGCAGGAGGCAGTTAACCAGCATTTAGAAAAGCCCAGTTGGCAACCCACTCCAGTATCCTTGCCTGGAAAACCCCATGGACGGAGGAGCCTGGTGGGCTACAGTCCATGGGATTGCAAAGAGTTGGACACGACTGAGCAACTTCACTTCTTCAACCTTTGTTTATGGTGTGAGCCAGCATCTCTTTAGCCCTTTAGGCCAAGTAGTGAGACTGGAGCTCTAGCCCCGCGCCCTTGGGCAGAGGGCACAGTCTCAGCCCTTGTTGGCCACCTCTGGGCTGCAGTGCTGCGGCCTGGGCAGGGCAGGGGCTGAGCAGGGCGGCGGGGTCTCTTCCTGGCGGGAGGAGGGCCTGCTGCCTCCCAGGGCTTCACACCACTCGTGGGGTGTGACGCTTCCCGAGTCTTTGGTGTGTCTTTGTCCTCAGCTCTGGTTCTGAGACAGAAGTTAAGACAGCAGGTGACGTTGCACTCCTCCTCCAAATTCTGTGCCCCTGCGGACACCTCGTCTCCAGTGGGGGACCAGGCAACCTTCCTCCCCGCTCCCTCCAGCTGCCAGGCCTCCCCCAGGGCGGACGTGTCCTCTCCCATCTCCTCTGGATCTTTGTTCCATTTACTTCTTTCTCCTCCTCCTCGTCAGTCATCATCACCGTGATTCATCAGACCTCTGTTGTTACGTGCTGAACAATTGGAAAATCGTCAGTGTTTTCACCTCGGAGAAGCTAATGCAGCTTGTGTGGACCAGGAAAGCTGCCAGCTGTGTCAGAAAACCAAGGACGTGGTGGCCGTGAAGCCAGCAGCAGCTGCAGCCTCCGCCCGATGGCGCACCCCCCAGGGGTCTCGCTAAGGTGCATCTCAAAGGAATGACTTCAGTGAGCCCAGACTCTTGCATTTCGCCACCTGCAGAAAAGCACTAAGTTCATTAACTGAAGATGTCTGGCTTTTCTTTAATTAACAGTAATCTTTTGATGTTCCAACTGCCTGATTTTTGTTGGAAATAGAAAAAAAAAAAAAAGCCCTGTATATCCTGGCTCGTCCCTCATCTCTTTGGAGCAGTCCCTCACAGCAATCTTAGAGGCTGCCTTCCAGGCTTAAGTTCTCAATATGTCTGATGAATAAAGCATGATTCTCAGCTTTTAGGTTGTGTATTTTTTTAGCTTGACAGCTGATAGGTGGAAGACTTCAGCTAAACTTTTTTTGAGACTAGAGGTTTTTTAAGGGTAATTAACTGAAGACGTTGTCTGATTTATTCACGAGTTATTAGATTATACAATTTTTCACTTTCTTTTGCATCAGTTTTGTCCCCTCCTACATCTAGAATTTTCATGGCTCTTTGATCATATTTTGTTAGACTCCCTAAACATGGGACTCAGCCAGGCTGGCATGCTAGCTTCCTTTTGCCTGTGTACAAGTGTTTCTGAGTTGGTTTTCCTGTTACCCTTTCACACAGTAAAGGGTCAGCTTTGTGTTCAATCACTGGGCTTCAGTACACTGAAATATTGTATTTTCCAGGGCTATTAAAAAGTGGGCCTTTGTGAAGAAAGAAAACTCTCACATGCTGTCTAAATTCCTAGAAAGATTGGCTTTTTAGTGATTTGTTTCTTCTAAAAAAGAAAAGTTACCATGTTAGTATATTTAAAGTGGGAATATATTTAAATGATTGCAACCAGATGCATTTGCAAACCTTTCAAGAGCAATAGTTCCATCAAGAAAGTGCTTAAATAAAAAACAAATTATTGCAATTTTCAGGTTGAGTAATAAAGTGTGTGTAATTGCAGCAGCTAATATATGCATTTAATGAAGTATATCTATCTTCCTAAAGGAGTGCCACCAATCAATTTGTGATGAAGTCAGTGTAATGAGGAAACAAACATAGTTCCATATGGTTTAAAATCCCCGCGTGTCTAATAGTGCCTTACGTTAATCAGAAGATAGTTAGAGTCATCTGTTTGCCCATTTCTGTGCACGTCTCATGGGATCTGTTACCAGTAGGGTCCTGTTGCAGCCCCAGGGGTCTGGCAGTCAGGTAGGGAAAGGGGGGCTGGCGTCCATGGAGCTGACATCACACAACTTGTCTTGTGGTCGGGATTGAGGGCTTTGGACTCAGACAACTCTGGGTTTAAATTCTAGTTTCCTTTACAAGATGGATGATTTGAAGAAATTCCCTAAACTTTCTGAATTTTAATTTCCCATAATATAAGTGGGAATAATAATAGGGATAATAATCACATCTACAGGCCAGAGTCATTGGCAGCCTTTTAAAGGGAACCGTTCATTGTGATGGTGGTGGTGGTGGTGGTGGTGGTGATGGTCATGATTATGATGGTCATGATGGTGGTGGTGTTGGAGATGGTGGTGGTGGTGGTGATGATAGTGATGGTGATCACGGTAATGATGGTGATTTTGATGGTGGTGGCGATGGTGATGGTGATGGTGGTGATGCTGATTTTGATGATGGTGACTTTGATGGTGATGATGGTGATAGTGGTGATGGCGATGATGATGGTGCTGGAGATGGTGGTGATGATAGTGATGATGATCACAGTGATGATGCTGATGTTGATGATGGTGGTGGTGATGGGCATGATGGTGATGGTGATGATGATGGTGATGGTCCTGGAGATGGTGCTGGAGATGGTGGGGGTGATGGTGGTGATGGTGATGGTGGTGATGCTGATTTTGATGGTGGTGGTGGTGATGGGCATGATGGTGATGGTGGTGATGGGCATGATGATGGTGCTGGTGCTGGAGATGGTGGTGGTGATGACAGGTTGATGGTGGTGGTGGTGATACCAACCAGTTATCTAACTGTTATTTGGTGCTGCTGACCAAAGACTTGGACTCTTCTGGACTGCAGATGTAGTTGGGGAGGTAAGGTGACACTTGAGGAAGGATTTAATGGTTTATCAGAATCAAAACGGAAGGCAAAGGGGTATTTTATGCTTTATTTGTTCAGATCTTAACTTGATCTAGTCCCCTAACTTGATCTGCAAGGTGGTTAGTTTAGTTAGATAACTATTAGGACAGCTTTTATAATATTAGAAGCTCAATTTTCTAGAATTGTGTCTGTAACCTAACATGTCAAGTTCACGAGCTATCTCAGAACAGTGTTCAGAATTACTTTAAAAAATATATTTCCAAATATTTCAGTTTTTGACTTGCATTTTTCATAAAACACGTTATGGATCAAGGAGACCCAGACCCTTCTTCTCTCATCCGTTTCTATTATAGGCCTGCCTGCCTCCAGACCTCTCTTGAAACTTTCAGGGGATCTCCACGTAGCCTGCTGGGCACACCTCTAATCTTTTTAATTTTCTCCTTCACCTGACTTGGCCTCAGAGACTCCAGCCAGGAGAGCAGAGGGAGGCTGCGGGAGGAATGTTGAGACAGGGCTGTTTGTCCTTGGCCGGCGAGAGCAGGCTGAATTCAGGCAGCTCCCCCTGTCAGCGAGATCTGCCTGTGCATCTGATAGGGTCCCCGGGACCCTGCCTGGTTAACGTGAGACACTGGCCCTCACAGACCTCCTGCTAATGGAGCCACCACGGCACCCAGGCCAGCCCAGGCGGTGGCTGCAGCAAGCAGGACACTCACCTCCACCCTGATGCCTGCAGAGTCAAGAGCTTCTAGTGGGACAGGCTGATGCCTCCAGGGCCTAGTGGCTCTTCAGAGCTGGCCCGGCCCCACTGAAGTCTGTGGGTCCTGCCTCCTTCCTGAGTTAGCTGAAAACACAACTCAGGGTCTTCACTGCCCCTTGACCTGCACGACGCCTCCCCTATCATCTCCAGCTGCTGTCGCTCTTCCCTTCCCACAGCTCCCTGTTATTTTCCTTATCCAGTCCCCTTCTTCCAGTGTTTTTCTAGATTCCTCTGGAATCCCAGAGCTGTTTACAGTAATAAGAAGGAAGAGTTTATTTTGCCTGCTGGCTGGGTCCTATGCACCATCTTTGAATCTTAGGCCATTTTGATTTTCAATAGAGTCCTGCACCCACTATCGCTCTTCCCTTCCCACAGCTCCCTGTTATTTTCCTTATCCAGTCCCCTTCTTCCAGTGTTTTTCTAGATTCCTCTGGAATCCCAGAGCTGTTTACAGTAATAAGAAGGAAGAGTTTATTTTGCCTGCTGGCTGGGTCCTATGCACCATCTTTGAATCTTAGGCCATTTTGATTTTCAATAGAGCCCTGCACCCACTGCCGTCCCTGAGAGTCAGAGAAATTCTGGGTCATCGAGGCTCCCCGAGTGACTGTATGGAGAGGTGAGCCAGCGCCTGACTTCTGCCTTCCATTGCGGACATTTCCGACATGCGGGGATGGAAGCGTGTGCTGCTGTGCACATCTGAGGCTGCTGTGGAAGGCAGAGCCATCGCGAATCCAAAATGTGTTATCCAAGGTCGACCGCGAGATCATTCGAGGCATCTGGCATTGCTTGTAGCTTGACGAAAGGGCGAATGACACCCAGGAGACCCATAATCCAAGGTCCCCTGAACGCGATGCAGTGCATCATTTCACATTCCTGACGTCTCTGTTATTGGTTTTGGCAGCATGGGAGAACCCGTGCAGCCCGTGGAGGGGGTTGATGGGGCTCTGTTTACCGAGGGTAACTGAGTGACATCCACACGGGAGCTGGGCAGACAAGCAAGCTGGAGAGAGCTCAGTGCTGGACACGCACAGCATCAGAGGTTCTCCCAGGGAAAGGGGATAGCCGAGGATCGACCAAAGGGACATGTGAGAGTAAGAGGGGTGGGTGCGTTTTAGGACGGGATTAGATCTATAGCATATATGATGTGTACAAGTAATACTAACGAAGCAAAGACCCGTGTACTCACCACCCGAGTTCTGAAAGAGAACACGAGTGATTCTCTGAAGCCCACTGTGCCCCTCAGACCGTCTTCCTCCCTTCCTAAGATCGTCGCCAAGTCCAGTTTTGTGGTTGCCGTGCTTGCTTCTCTTGATTCTTTATTACGTGTCTTGTTGCTGTTCAGTCGTTTTAGTCGTGTCCGACTCTGTGCGACCCCATAGACGGCAGCCCACCAGGCTCCCCCGTCCTTGGGATTCTGCAGGCAAGAACACTGGAGTGGGGTGCCATTTCCTTCTCCAATGCAGGAAAGTGAAAAGTGAAAGGGAAGTCGCTCAGTCGTGTCCAACTTTCTGGGACCCCAGGGACTGCAGCCCACCAGGCTTCCTGTCCTTCACTATCACATGTGTAGCGGTCCCTAAGTAATACTTCACGTACTTTTTTTCAGAATGTGGACTTTAATTGTGATCATGCTGTGTGCCTTTTTCTATAGTTTTCCTTCTTAATGTTTTGTTTGTGAGATCCATCAGTGGCAATGAATGGAAAGAATCTCAATGAGTTCATTTTTACTGCTTTACAGCATTCTGTTAAATGGTGATGGGATTATTCATCCAATCTGTTGTCACTGGATTATGTTCAGACTTTTTCTGTTACAAAATACTGCTGTAAATATTTTTGAATTTATCTCTTGGTACATAAAAACAGACATTTCATATATATATATATGCTTTTATGTATATTCATATACATATATTTTTTTTCAGGGCATAAGTTATGTACTTCTTTCCAGTTAATGAAATAATACCAACTGACTTGCATTTTTACCTTCTGCTCTACTGCTACTGCTAAGTCACTTCAGTTGTGTCCGACTCTGTGTGACCCCATAGATGGCAGCCCACCAGGCTCCCCAGTCCCAGGGATTTTCCAGGCAAGTACACTGGAGTGGATTGCCATTTCCTTCTCCAATGCATGAAAGTGAAAAGTGAAAGGGAAGTCTGGCAGTCGTGTCTGACTCTTCGTATTCATATACATATATTTTTTTTCAGGGCATAAGTTATGTACTTCTTTCCAGTTAATGAAATAATACCAACTGACTTGCATTTTTACCTTCTGCTCTACTGCTACTGCTAAGTCACTTCAGTTGTGTCCGACTCTGTGTGACCCCATAGACGGCAGCCCACCAAGCTCCCCAGTCCCTGGGATTCTCCAGGCAAGAACACTGGAGTGGGTTGCCATTTCCTTCTCCAATGCATGAAAGTGAAAAGTGAAAGGGAAGTCGCGCAGTCGTGTCCGATTCTTCGCGACTCCATAGACTGCAGCAGACCAGGCTCCTCCGTCCATGGGATTTTCCAGGCAAGAGTACTGGAGTGGGGTGCCATTGCCTTCTCCGACCTTCTGCTCTATTGAGATATAATTGACATATAACTTTGTATAAGTTTAAGGTGTGCAAAGTGTTGATTTGATACACTTAGGTTTCGCAAAATGATGCCATGGTTATAGTTAACACCTCCATCATGTCACATAATTACCATTTCTTTTTTGTGGTGAGAACGTTTCAGATACACTTTCTTAGGAACTTCCAAGTGGATAACACAGTTCTATTAACTGTGATCACCATGTTGTACATTAGATCCCAAGAACTTACTCTGCTTTCAAAGCAATTACACCAAAATTACACTCCCACCAAAAACTCAATTTCTCCCACTTCCTGTTAGGAGTCGCTACTGTAAGATTTCTTAGTTTCTTCTCAACTGGTAGGTATGAAGTGTGTCTCACTGTGGTGCTAACCACCATTTCCAGATTATTAGTGAGGCTAAGAATCTTTTTATATGTTTGTGAAACTTGCGTTCAATTTTTCTGTTGAATTAATTGTGTGTGTGTTTTAAAAATTGATTTGAAATTTTTTTACATATTCTGGATACTAATCGTTTGTTGTTTTTAAATGTTTCTAATCTAGATCATCATGTGATTTATGGTCTGCTTTATGAACAGATTTTTTTATTTTAACACAATCAAATTTATCCATTTTCCCTTTATGTTTGTGCCTCTTTCTCATGTTTAAAAATCATGTCCTACAACAAATTCATAAAGATGTTTTCCTAATTTCCTTCTTAAGGTGTTATAGTTTCATTTTTCACGTATAAATATATAATCGCAAGGAAACAGCCCTTAGCAAAGGTCAGTGTGGTTTAGTTTGTAGCATGTAACTAAAATATATCCATTCCATATTGTATATTATTTCATAATGCAAATATGCCACAGTTTTCCTACTGGCAGACATAAGTTTATTTCTAGTTTAGGACTGGTATTTTTTTAGGGCTTATTTTATTATTTTTAAATTGAATTACAGTTGATTTATAGTGTTTTATTAGTTTCAGGTATACAGCACAGACATTAGTTATAAAACCTATATATTCATTTATGTATATGAATGAATATATATATATATCAGTTATACAAACATATATATTCATTTTCAGATGCATTTCTCCTACAGATTACTGTAAAATACTGAGTACAGTTCCTATGCTGTACAGCAGGTGCTTGTTGGTTATCGGGACTATGTTGAATATGTAGCAATCACGCTCTTATGCCTCTTTTTGTGGTTTATGTACTTACATGTTTATAGGGAACACACCCAGGAGTGAAATTCTTGGATCATAGAGCACTGTACGTTCATCTTTAGCAGATGACACCGAGTGGTTTTCTCAGGTGCTTATAACAAATTAAATCCCTCCTAACAGTGTGTGAGAATTCCCATTTTTCCAAGTGCTCACCAGCATTCGGTATTATTGTCAGTTTAATTTCAACCCTTGTAGTGAATATACACTGAGCAGTTTCAGTTTGCATTTCCTGAACTATGA
The DNA here is from genome assembly GCA_006408615.1 of Connochaetes taurinus. Taxonomy (NCBI): domain Eukaryota; kingdom Metazoa; phylum Chordata; class Mammalia; order Artiodactyla; family Bovidae; genus Connochaetes; species Connochaetes taurinus. The sequence goes on from SJXO01002138.1 coordinate 228,850, forward strand.
ACGACGCTGAATGCCTCTTCACATGTTTAATTACTGTTTGAACTTCTTCTTTGGTGCATCACCTCTTCTCTCTCATGTTTTTCTGCTGGACAATCTATCATTTTCATATTGGTTTGTAGGGATTCTTCATGAAACATTTGTCGGGTTCTGTCTTAGTTTGGGGTGCGAGAACGAAATTTTCATAGGCTGGATGGCTTTTTAACAGCAAGCGTTTATTTCCCACAGCTCTGGAGACTGGGAAGTCCAGGCTCAAGCTGGCAGCAGACCTGGTGTCTGGGGAACACCCGTATCCTGGCTCATCCATGCTGGTCTTCTCGGTGTCTTCACGGGGCAAGAGCTTCTGGGGCAGCGCTTATGAGGATGAGCGGCTCATCCGGAGGCTCTGTCCCCAGGGAGTCATCACCTCCCAGTGACTCCCACCTGCAAATGCGACCACACGGGGACTTGGGACTGCAGCATGTGGGCCTCAAGGGGGACGTGTTTCATCTGCAGCAGTTACGTTTGTTCTGACGATCTTCTCCCACCCGGTCCGCTTGCCTTTTCCCGGCCTTCATGATGACTTTTAATGAACACATGTTCATCATTTTAATGCAGCCGAGCTTACTGACCCTATTCTTTCTGTTAATGATTTTTTATTTCTTGTTTAGGAGAATTTTCCCCGCTTCAGATCATGAAGATAGCCTCTTATTTTGTCTTCTCGAAGTTTTACTGTTTTCACATTTAGGCTTAGATTCCAATCAGCCCTGCATCACTGACTGAGAATCCTTTTCTCAATTCTCTCTGTGTTGTTTCATTACATCTGTATGCGTGGGACTGTGTATGCGTGGGACTGTGCGTGCGTGGAACTGTGCGTGCGTGGGACTGTGCGTGCGTGGGACGTGCGTGCGTGGGACGTGCGTGCGTGGGACTGTGTATACATGGGACTATTTCTGGACTCTCTCCTCTGTCCCACTGGCCTCTGTGTATCTGTCTGTGTTATGTGTTTTTGCTTTAGAGTCAGTCTTGAGATCAAGTGGAGCAAGTCATCCCAACTTGTTTGTATTTTTTTAACGGGTTAGTTCTATGAATTTTTAAGTGATATTTATTTTTTAAATTGAAAGTGTGCAAGTGTTAGTTGTGTCTGACTCATTGTGACCCCATGGACCGTAGCCCAACCAGACTTTTCTGTCGATGGGATTCTCCAGGCAAGAATACTGGAGTGGGTTGCCATTGCCTTCTCCAAGGGATCTTCCTCACCCAGGGATCGAACCTGGGTCTCCCACATTGCAGCAAACACTTTACCGACTGAGACGCCAGGGCGACTTTTCAAATCAGAGGATAGCTGCTTTACTGTGCTGTGTCAGTTTCTTCTGCGCAATGAGGTGAATCCACTGTGTGTGTCCACAGACCCTCTCCCTCCTGAGCCTCCCTCCTCCTGCATCCCACCCTGTAGATCATCACAGAGCCCTGAGCCGAGCTCCCTGTCTCAGAGCAGCTTCCCGTTAGCTCTCCGTTTTACCCGTTAGTGTATTCCTGTCAATACTGCTTTCTCAATTGGCCCACCCTCTCCTTCCTTCCCTGTGTCCACAAGCCCATTCTCTGTGCCTGCGTCTCTATTCCTGCCCTGCAAATAGTTTTATCGACACCATTTTTCTAGATTTCACATGAGTCCTTTGATTTCCATTTTAGT
>SJXO01002138.1:244674-276475 GCA_006408615.1 Connochaetes taurinus
AGTCCGTGATGCCATCCAGCCATCTCATCCTCTGTCATCCCCTTCTCCTCCTGCCCCCAATCCCTCCCAGCATCAGAGTCTTTTCCAATGAGTCAACTCTTCGCATGAGGTGGCCAAAGTACTGGAGTTTCACTTTAGCATCATTCCTTCCAAAGAAATCCCAGGGCTGATCTCCTTCAGAATGGACTGGTTGGATCTCCTTGCAGTCCAAGGGACTCTCAAGAGTCTTCTCCAATATTCCCTTATTGAACCTGTAGTGACGCCACTTCTGTCATTCCTAACATTGGTAATTTCTTCTTTGTTTCTTGATCAATGTTATCAGTCATGCTGATCTTAAAAAAGGAGCTTTTGATTGCATTCATTCCTGTTTTTTTCATTAACTTCCATCTTGACCTTGTTGCTGTTCAGTTGCTAATGGACTCTTTGTGACCTCACGGACTACAGCACACCAGACTTCCCTGTCCTCCACTATCTTCCAGAGTTCACTCATGTTCATGTCCATTGAGTCATATTATATGACCCTGGGCAGGAACAGAATCTAAATATCCAGAGAGTTTTCTCTCGAAAATAATGTTTCCGCTCCCGTTTTAGAGTGTCCCTGGACTTTTGGACCAGTAATAAAATATTTCCAAGGCTCAGAAACAAACAAACAAACAAACAAACAGCAAACTATTGACTATTTCCTTTACCCTGTCTATTTTACATTTAATTTGCTATCCTTTTTCTAGTTTCTTTTAAACAGGAAGCTGAGGTTTTTGATTTGAGATCTTTCTTCTTCTCTAATGTTGGCATTGATGTAGGCATTGCTAATTAGCTGTATCACATACATTCTGCTATGACATCTTTTAATCTTCATTCAGTTTGAAATACTTCCTAATTTCCCTGTTGGTTTCTTCTTCGACTCATTGGTTATTTAGGAGCATGTCATTTTGTTTTCTAATATCTGGGTGTATTCCATGCCCCTTTATGTTATTAATTGGTAATGCAATTCCATTTTGGTCAGAACATGTGTGTTCATGCCTTGAATCCTTTGAAATTTGTTTCTACTTGTTTCCAGATCTTCCCCGCCTTGGTTAATTTCAGGTGTGCCCTTGGGCAGATGCCCACCCTGCGGCTGTGGGTGGGATTTTCTGAGCGTCGGTCATGGAGGGCTGTGTCCTTGCTGCGCTTCTTTCTACTTCAAGGTCCTGAAGGAAAAGTGCCTTTTTTTTCTGCTTTGCAGTTATGTCTGTTTTGCTTAATGGATTATGAAACTCTGCAATCAAGTTCACAGGGGTTTAGAATTCTTTGAACTGCTTAATTGTTTAGAATTGTTGAGCTGTGTGTTCTTACGGAAATGCCTTTTCTAAACTTCTGCTGCTAATCTTGACTCTGAAACCCTTCTGTCTGATCGAAGATGGTCGGCCCTACGTTCCCTCCACCAGGGTTGGCTGCATATATTCTCCCTGTTGTTAGGGCCCACAAGGGGCTCATAGCAGATGACTTTAAAATGGCCCACTGTGGTGAGCTGGCGAACGAGGGATGAAGTCACGGTGGTCACATTGCCAGGGTGGCATCCTGTTTTCCCCTTAAGGCAGGATCCTATTTTTTGAGAAACTGGTGCCAGTTTCTCAAGATCACGTGACCACCCAACCGTGAGACCCCTCTGACTACATGATCACAAGACCCCAGCTGCAGGCTAAAGATGAACCAAGGCCCCCTCCCTTTGGGGCACAAGTCCCCTTCGATAGGGTGTAAGAAGGGGTGGCTGCAAAGGGTGAGCACTGGTTTCTCTCTAAAGCCAGTCTCTTTCTTCCCATAATAAATCTTTCTCTGCCCGAGTGCCCTGCTCACTCTCTTTTCCTCTGCGCTTGCCTTACCCCTGTGTTTTTGCTTTCACCCACTTTTACGCTTATATTTAAAGTTCATTTCTTATAAGAATCAGAGGGTTGGGTCTTGGTTTTTCATCCAGCCTGACAGTCTCTCCATTTTAATTGGAATCTTTGGTCGAATTACATTTACTGTGACTGTTGACTCAGTCATGGTCAAGTCCGTAAGCTTGCTGTTTGTTTTCTAGTTTTCCCATCTTTTCCTTGCCCCCTTTCTTTCCTTTTCTGCTTTCTTTTCACTTAATGATATGCATTTTAGGATTCCACTTTATTGCCTTTGTTGGAAATTGTTGACGATAATGCTTTTTAAAAAAAATGGCAATGGCTTCAGGGTCTATAGCACACATCTTGAGCTCACCACAGTCTATCTGGACGTGATGCTGTGCCATTTCACGTGACGGAAGAGCTTGACAATGGCAAGCTGCCATTTCCCTCCTGCTGGCCTTTAAGCTTCCATGGTCATTTATTTTTCTTAGATTTATGTTATAAACCTCCAATACATCATCATTATTTTGTTCAAATGATTATCTTTTAAAGAGATTTAAATAATAGGGAAAAGTCTTAATTATCTACCAAGTTAATACCATTCCCAGGGCTCCGCCCTCCTTTCTGCAGATTTTATTTCCATCCAGCGTCGTACGTATTCTCTAAATTCTCTCCAGCTTTGGTACGGTCAGGGGATCAAGACTGGAGAAGGAGCCCGCCCATATAGGAGGCAGCGGAAACTGGAAGTGGCTAGGTGTGATAGGTGGCGAGGAACCGTGTGGGAGGAGGCTCCAGCGACTAGCCCTACGTGGGGCAGGAGGGGCCGGGCAGGCTGACCCCCGAGTCCGTGGACCTGGGTCTGTCTCTGGGAGAAATAGCGCGGTGCTTTCTATGGAGTTTAGGAGAGAAATGTCACTTTGCTATCTCTCTGCCCAGATCTTTCTTTTTATTCATAGTTAATTGCTGCATTTCTTTAGCTTCCATAACGTCCCACTTAATCCTTAAGATGTTCTGCCTTGAACTCGAGTTTAATGAAGTTAAATCGCTCGCGTGCCTCTCCTGCTGGCTTGTGATTGCCGGAGGAGACAAGGCTGAGCCTCGTTCTTTGTATTCCAGCCGCTATCATGTCCCCAGAACAATGCCTCGCACACAAGGAGAGATTAATAAATTTGGGTGACTCCTGTTAACAAAGGCGCTTGCTTCCACGTGACACAATATATGCGTGATTTAATGCTCTTTCATCACGGAATACAGTGCTGAGTGTCCTCTGCTCTACTCTTGAGGACTTCGTAGGCATGCAGTCTCAATTTCGAGATCTAAATAGGTGTGTCAGCAGCACGGGGGTGGTGGGGGGTGGGGTCACACAGGAAATCTTCAGCTTGGGTTATTTTCCACTGTCATAACATTCATGGTGCTGTGGAAACACAAGCAATTTCCTCAACAAAGAAGGAAGGAAGGGAACAGCTGCCCGGGATGATACCTCGGCTGCCTGAGGTACATGGGCAGCCACAGTCTGGGCAGTATGGATGCTAATAAGGGGCGGGGGGCAGGACGTGGCTGGCGACGGACCTTGTGGAAATGTATCTTTAACAGGCGAGGAGCCAGGAGCTGCTGCCCTGCAGAAGTTTGACCGAAAGCTGTTTGGAATCTCAGTCTGGGAGCAGAGCTGGGAGGCAGTTTCTATTAACAGGGGATGTGCCTGCTATTTATTGCTCCTGATAGAGCTGGCGCCCAGCTAGACACCTGTTGATCGTGTGTCAGGACATCAGGGCAGAAATATCAGCTCCTGGAGGAAAGTCTTTCAGCAGAGATATGAGAAACCCAGGAAAATCAATACCCCTAATACAAAGATGTTTCTGGAGGTGTTCCTTTTAGAATGAAGAGACACACCAAGCTCTTGCCAATACTTTGGATCTTAGAAACAATATTTCTCTTTAAAGAAGAAGTGGATCTAAAGCACAGTGTGGCTTAAAAAAATATAAACAAAAGCGCTCACCTCTGGCTGAGGGAGCTCCGGGGTCATCCTAGGCCCCCGCTGGGCCCCGTGGACAGAGGCTCCAAGGGCCTCCCTTCCCCTTCTCCCCGACGGTCACCTGCGTCGTCATGGTGATGCTCTTGGGGTTCCGGCTTATCGGTGCTTTTCCTGGTCCCCCAACCCCAGATGTGTCCAGTGAGTTCCGGAATGTCAGCTGCCCCTATTTTTACTTTCCTACAAAGCTGGCTTAAACTCAATATTAAAAGAAAACTAAGATGGCATCTGGTCCCATCACTTCATGGCAAATGGAAGGGAAAACGTGGAAGCAGCGACAGATTTCCTCCTCTTGGGCTCTAAGATCACTGCAGATGGTGAAAGCAGCCACAAAATCAGAAGACAACTGCTTCTTGGCAGGAAAGCTGTGACAAACCGAGACAGCGCGTTATAAAGCTGAGATATTACTTTGCCGAGAAGGGTCTGTATAGTCAAAGCCGCGGTCTTTCCAGTGGCCTTGGACCATGACAAAGGCTGAGCACCAAAGAACTGGTGCTTCCTAACTGTGGTGTTGAACACACTTGAGAGTCCCTTGGACTGCAAGGAGATCAACTTAACCAACAAAGGATATTAGATGTTTTGAGTCTTTGACAGGTGGGCCGGGAGTGTTACCTCGCTGAATTTCACAGAAATTCATGTACACGGCAGTGACATGTTTCCGAGCATTTATTTTCCGTTTGTGTTCCTTCCTTTACTCATTGTTCATGCTCACTTTTCTCTTTCGCCTCCTTGATTTGGGGAACAGTTTTCCATTAAAGACCCGCCTGCCAAGCAGGAGATGTGGGTTCGATCCCTGGGTCAGGAAAATCCCCTGGAGATGGGCATGGCAACCCACTCTAGCATTCTTGCCTGGAGAATCCCATGGACAGAGGAGCCTGGAGGGCTGCAGTCCATGGGGTCGCAGATAGGCGGACACGGTTGAGCGTCTGTCGACAGCTGCAGGATTAGATGTCGTACTTCCTTGGCTCACTCTGCTGATGGTTTCTTTGAGATGGCTCCTGGGATAAACCTTCCTTGATCATTGCAGGTCAGCTTTAGGGTGATCTCCGTGCCGAAAATTGGAAGGAATATGTCATTGTGAGGCTGATTTTGTTTTATTCCACGATACTAAAACCAAAAACAAAGAAGGTAAGAAGTGAATATTCGAAAATTCTGAATGGCAGGCCATGGATATTTTTGTCGGATTGTTTTTCATAACCTTCATGCATTTTTAGAGATTTCCAAATATTTACCCCCAAACAGCTCACACCACGGTGGCAGAGAACTATCCGTGGCCCTCTGGGTGAACAGCCTGTGCCTGCCCGAGGTCTGCTGTCCAGCCTGTGTTCTGATGGAGCGTCTGGATTTCCAAACCATGGGCAATAACCAGCCAGCCTTTTCACAGGTGGTCAGGGCTGGACCCTGCTTGTGCTGCTGAGAAAAGTCAGGGGAGTTTTAATTTTTTAAAAAATTCATTTATTTATTTTTGGCGGTGCTGGGTCTTTGTCGGGCCATGGCTGTTTTCTAGTTGTGGTGAGTGGCGGCTACTGCCTAGCCCCCATGCGTGGGCTCCTCTTCGCGGTGGCTTTTCTTCCTGCGGAACGTGGCCTCTGGGCGCCCGGGCGTCGATAGTGACAGCAGGTGGGCTCGGGAGCTGTGGTTCCCGGGGTCTAGAGTGCAGGCTTGGTATTTGTGGGGCACAAGCTTACCTGCTCTGCGTCACGTGGAATCCTCCTGGACCAGGGATCAAATGTGTGTCTCCTGCACGGGCAGGCAGATTCTTACCGCTGAGCCACGAGGGAAGCCCCAGGGAGTTCTTGCTGGAAAAGAGTGCCTGAAGTTTCCCCAGCCCGACTTTTGCTGCCTCCCTGGGGTGGACGCGTCACCGCCTTTGTCTTTGTGGTTATCTCAGGAGGACCCAGACGTGGGCTGCTCAGTGGCTCCTCTCCAGATGCCACTGGAGGCTGAGAAATCGCTGAATGGAGACGTTCGGCAGGGCCCAGGCTGCGGGCTCCCTGGTAGGGCTGGACGGCCAGGCGGGCGGGCCACCCTGAGACAGAGGGCTCCTCTTTAGACCCTGTGTGTTCCAGGGCCCCGGTATCACCCTCCGTCTGTCTGGGCCGCTTAAAACACCTTTGGAAGATCTTTGAGAAACACCTACATGTTTCCCCTCTTCTTTTCTCGTATACCTTCGTTTATTTTTAATGACCTTAACTAAAGATTCAACACGCGAAGGATTCCTAGAGCCAGGCAGCGGAGTCTCCTCAACCCTCCCCCCAGCCAGTTTCCTTTGGTAAACTTTCTGAAGATCTCCCAGAGCTGCGAACAAGCTTGCCCTTGGCCCCTCGGGAAATAGGAGCTGGGGGAAGTTTGCATCAGGGAGAAACGTTAAATGATATTTGGAAGTGAGAACTTAAAAGGAATAAGAGGCGGGATTGGATGAAAAGAGGCAGAAAACAGTGAAATCAGAGACTCACCTCGTGGCCCAAGTGTGGTATAACTCGGGATGCCCCTGTCAGTGGAGACCCCGGAGGCAGCGGGGCTGCAGGAGAGACTGGCAGTTTCAAGCCTTGCCGCCCTTCGCTGTCACGTGTTAGTATCCGTGTGACTGTTAACCTCTTGACACTGAACTCCAGACTTGCCTGCCTTTCACTTTTGTCATCATTTAAAAATGTATGGAAATCTTCATTTCCCAGATTGTTGTCGAGCTCTCTGACTTTCAGGGGGTGTTTTTAAGCCAATAAGATCTATGGTTCTTCTAGGAAAAGCTAGGGTATAAATCACCAGTTCAAAACAATGGAGTATAAATCCTATTGTGTAGGCAAAATACAGCATCATTAGAGCTAATTGACAAGGCATGTCCACTGTAAAGAGGTTGTTCACTGGATACTGTGAGGTGAAACATCCTTCTTTTTAGCCTTTTTAGAAACTGCAATTAAATAGCCACGCGTGTAGTGACTGATTTACTGTCTGCCTCCTTTGCTGGCTGCAAACTCTGTGAAATTGGGGACCCAAGTGTATCTTGTTCAGTTAATTGCGTGATTCAGCACAGCACCCAAATGTAGGGGCATATTGAGAAATAACGACGGATACATTAAATGTAATGAATAGATGGGTTGAAGGATGGAATGATGGATGAAAGAAAAGCATAACTGCTGGAAATGTGCCAGGAAAAGTACTAGAGATAGTAACTCTCTTGAATGCCTTTGAATCATGCAGAACATGATTATTCATATAAGGATTTCTAGATAGGATGTGTGTGTGTGTGTGTGTGTGTGTGTGTGTGTGTGTATGTGTGTGTGTGTGTTGGGGTGGAGTGGAGACCAAAAAACAGTCACGTCCAAAGTGTGAACCACCTTCAGGGAAGCCCAAGCTCCCAACCAGCCCTTTAAAATAAGATACAAAATCCCCGTGAACATGTTTCACTGGACCAAGGAGAATGGAGGGCTTATTTATCTCCCAGAATACACAGCCCATGGTTGTGGACCTAAATTCTCATGGAAATACGATCCCAGAGGAGGGTGACTCACTCTTTTCACATCCACTGTTGACAGAACAAAAAGAAACGGCCTCAGGCTGTTGTGAGAAAGCCTGTTTTAGAGAGGCCCCGGAGCAGCTGTGGGGGCTTTCCACTCCAAGCAGGACCGCAAAGGGGCGCCACCAGCCCCTCCTCAGGCAGCAGGCTCCTCTTTCTGTACCCGTTAAGCTCAATCATCCCTGGAGACAGAGGGTGGAGGAGGCAGGCCTCCTTCTAAAATGAAATCGACTTCCATGACTCCTGCATTTTCACACACACTTGGGCCAAGTTGAGAAGCAATGATGCTGGAAAGAATTTGGGGAATTCTCCCCATTGTGGGTGGGGCCGAGATGTGCTCAGGAAGACTGAGAGCCAGCCTGGCGCGGCGGGTCAGCTGCGGGGGCCACGGCTGGAGGAGCAGCTCTGGGCTGTGCTGGGTGGGGGTCATGGCACCCACCCTCCTGCCCCCACCCCGACTTCTGGATTGTTATGCAGAGGAGGAGGGCCTTCCTCAAAAGGAAATCGGGTGTTTCAGGGAGGTAGTGAGTCGTGCGTGCGCCAGGCAAGGAGGGGGTCGTGGAGACTGCAAGGACGCAGAGCAGACTCTCACACGGGACTGGGGGACCCCGAGCCCACCCCCTGCAGAGCTGGCTTGTTTTCCGATCTGTTACATGCCACGGGCAGAGCAGACGGGCAGCGGGCTCTGAGCTCTGTGTGCAGCCCCTCCCCAGTGAGGACTGGGGGAGCCCCCTGGGGACGCACCTGGGGCCCTGCCTGCCGTCTCTGGCGCCCCAGCCCTCCCAGGCTCTGACGGCAGGGCACGAGCAGGAGGCGCCCATCCTGGTGGACGTTACTAGAGCCCCCTCGGCTCCCACTGCCTTGCTTGATCACACTTCCTGCACCTCTCTCTTAAACTCATGACCCTGGAAAGGGAGCCACAGTCTTTCTTCTGCGGCTACTGTCCTCTGGGCCCACGCATAGGAGCTGGCACGTGGCTTGGCTAGAACCGATGATTTCCAATAGGGCGAATGGTCCCGTCTGACTTAGAAGTGGTTCCATCTGACTTGCCCTGAGGCCGTCAACCAGCGCAGGAAGAAGAGGGCAGTTTATTACCCATGGCTCTGTCCCCAAGTTGGGTGTGGAAGGGTATTTCCTCTGTGTCTGCCCCACGGACAGGCCTGAGCCGCCTCTCATGCAGGCGCATTAGGCCAGTGCCCTGTCTCTGCAGAGAAGCGTCCACTGGAGACAGCTGCCCTCTGGGCTGGCATTCCAGGGGTATGGCTTTGCCGGGGCCTCAGCATCGGGGGTGAAAGTGAGGCCTGGCAGGGATGAGGGGCGCCCACCACTTGTGATGTCCCGAGGGGCTGGAGCGGCTGTCTGCCTGAGTGGCTCTTTGAGGGTGCGGGCCCAGCACCAGGCTCCTCTTTGCCAGGCTGTGCTCTGAAGTCAGGGTGGCGGTGAGTGGTGGCCTCGCACAGGAAGCTCTTCCGGGCCACTGGTGGGCTTTCCCGGAGGCTCCGAGAACAGAACCTGCTCTCCTGCTTGGTCATTCTCTGTGGGCTCCTCATTCACTCATCTGGATGTCTGTCCGTCCATCCTTCCGTTTGCTCAATGCTAGGGTCCCAGTTAAGCGAGGCTCAGCCCATCCCCCAGGAGGACGTGCGTGGTCCCTGCTGCAGGCGGGCCACCCCACCCCACGGCTGGTACCGTGCCTGCTGGCCAGGAGCCCTTCCACACGCCGTTCCTTCATTCGGCGTCTCCTTTGGGCTGCTTGGCCTGGGTCTAGGGTGGCTGTCAGCGACCTGAGCTGAGCTGCGGGCAATGCCTCGTCCCCTCCCGGGGTCCTTTCCCTCTGACGCTCAGCCCTGGTGGCAGGCGCAGGGGACTGGTATCTACCCGGGCCCTGTGTGTCCGCCAAGCTGAGCTGCGTGCCGGGGAACCTCACATGGGTTTGCTGGCTGTAATTGCTTGTCACCTTGGTGGCCCAGGGCCGCCCTTTGTGATTTTCCTTTGGTCTATACTTTTTGAAGGCAGTGAAAACCTTGGGATACCTAAATAAAGAGGCAACTTTTTTGAATGTTCCCATTTACTCACCACGGAAGAATTCCTAGGAGAAGGCGTGGAGATTTGAGGACCTACCTGTGGCTTCAGAGTCACATCATCTCTGGATTCATCTCACTTCAACATGGATGCCATTTTATTGTTTTACAAAAAGCTTATTGTTTAGTAGTGTTGTGATGTCCTCTAATTTCTTTTGCTCATGAGGATGATGGAAACCTAGTTTTCCCCTGCCGTGCTTGCATGCTTGAGTGCAGTGCAGCCTGGCGCCCTTCATGGACTCCTTACCCCAGGTATGAAACAGCAGCCTATGGGCAGAGTTTTGGGAGGATGAGACACCTCTGAGAGACGAGAGCTGGGTCCTCTCCTCTCTCAGTCAAGGTGGAAAACAGCCATGGTCCCCGGGGTCTCCAGGCTGTTTATGCCCTTGTGGACGGGCCTGCTGTCTATGTGGGAAGCCCTGCCAGGGCTCTGAAACCATCACATACACGTTGAAGCAAAGATGAATACAGCAAAATATAATAGATCTGTAATTGCAGCAGAACTGTGGACTTTTCTGTAAAAGTGTAATAAACGCTTATTGTTAAGTAAATGTCAAAAATGAGGAAAATAAAAGGACAATCGTAAAAATTAACAATAATGGCACCATTCAGAGATAAAAACCGTTACCATTTCAATGTTTTCCCTTCTTTCTTGGAGTGCATTTCTAGAAGGTTTTATCCTGATTGTTTCACAACGTATCAAAAGCATCACTGTGTGACTCTCACACTTGTGAGGCCTGCTCAGGGCTGGATCGGACTGTATCCTCTGAGAGTTAGCTGCTCCGTCGTGTCCTACTCTGAAGCTCCACAGACTGCAGCTCCCTGGGCTCGTCTGTCCATGGGATTTTCCAGGCAAGAATACTGGGGTGAGTTGCCGCTTCTGACTCCAGGGGATCTTCCCGACCCAGGGACTGAACCACAGTCTCTTGCACCTCCTGCATGGTCAGGCGGATTCTTTACCACCGTGTCACTTCCTAGGCCGGGTTATATTTCACCCTTCCCCTAGCATTGCACACTGTGTTTCCTGGCTTTTCTGAGAATATGGGCTGTGCGTGAGCATTTTCTGCACGTACTTGCCTGCACTCGGGGTCCCTTTGGAGGAGNCCCAGGGACTGAACCACACAGTCTCTTGCGCCTCCTGCACGGTCAGGCGGATTCTTTACCACCGTGTCACCTCCTAGGACGTGTTATATTTCACCCTTCCCCTAGCATTGCACACTGTGTTTCCTGGCTTTTCTGAGAATATGGGCTGTGCGTGAGCATTTTCTGCACGTCCTTGCCTGCACTCGGGGTCCCTTTGGAGGAGACGCTGACACAGTGAGTGCTCTAGGGTCCGGTTTGAGTTTAAGCCCCAGCTCCCCACTTGCCAGCTGTGTGAGCTGGTGAGGCTGCTAAGCCTCTCTGTGCACCACGGTCCTCATCCGCCGGGTGCTGTGTAAGGTGGTGGAGGCCTTGCCGGGGGCTGAGGCACGTGAGCAGCGAGCCTGGCCCACAGCAGGCTGGGCTGACGGCCACCTCTGCGGCTGCCCTGCTGCGTCCTCAGTGATACAGAGATGAGCTGGACTGAAGCCCGGAGCAGACTGACCAGCCCAAACAGAAGTGCTTCTGAAGGCGTTGGGTTTCCCTTCTCACTGGTTTCCTCAAGTCTTCTCAGAATGAAATGTTGCTGACTTAATGTGTGGACAAATGGACATGTTTCCATACCTCAGGGCTCTTTCTCTGTTTTCTCCTCCGCTTCTATCCTTCACGCCCTCCCCTGTGCTGGTGGGAACCAAGGACAAAGCTGCCCGATCCCCGCTGTTAGAGAGGTCCCTGCTATGTCTGTAGGTCGCACAAAGGACGCTGGCTGGGGCCACAGCGAGCGCAGTTCGCTTTGCCTGGGACCCTCTCGTTCCCGGATTACAGTTGAGGGCAGCGTGGCCAGCAGCGTCCTGTGGGAGCAAGTCCGCACGTCCACTTCAGCCTCTCTCAGCCCGTGGGCTTACGGGGTGCTGCCTGTCCTCACGTGGTGCAAGGGCACGTCCAGACCAGCCCTGCTAGGAACTCAGATCAAGAGAGTTCTCGCGCCTTTTCCTCTCTGGTTCAGAGGGCAAAGACCTCAGGCTATCAGCAAAGCAGAATGAAGGCCAGTTCTTTCCTTTCCCATCCTGGGTTCCTGGTCCATGTGGAATGCTCTCTGTGTGGCTTGAGTACTTGGTGCCCTCAGCCTGCATCTTGTATGGGGTGCCCCTCTGCCCATGGCTCGCGCTGCCTTCTCCTAATACGACCCTGATTGTATGGAGGGCCACTTGGCATCACTGTGTTGGATTATGGTCGGCCTGGGGCGGGGGTGTGATATGACAATTTTATATTGTCTTTTTTATCGTGTACTTTAGAATTACGTACAGCATTTTTTCTTATATAATTTTCATTTTTGTTACTGTGTTTTTCTTCCAATCATTAGAATAACTTTAGGGCAAAAAAAAAAAAAAAGAAAGAAATGTTGAGATTTTGCTGGAAGTTAGTGTTGATGGACTCGACAGGGTAGCCGGTGGTGGCATCTGCTCATGTTTGCCACCTACGGGATGCCGGCTTCTGCCCTCTGCATCTCTGACCCTTCACTTTTAAATGAGGGAAAATAAGGCACCTCCTTCATAGGTTTCGTTATGATCACGATAGATATGTCCTTTCTAAGACATCTTTGAGCACCACACGGTGACAAAGATGTTCGCCTATGTCCCCGTCTGTAAGTTTTACAATGTAAGCTTTTTAGTTCCATGAGACCCTTCAAGCTAATTCTGATGTAAGATATAACTGGTTTTTTTTTTCTTTCCCCATATTGACATCCAATTGTTCCAGCATCCCTTGTTGGAAAATATGCTCCTTTCCCGATTGAATTGTCTTGGCACCTCTGTCAGAAATCCATTGAAGATATGTGCCCGGGGCCACCTCCAGGCTTCCTTCTCTCTTCCATTGATCTGCACACCTACCCTTCTGCCAGGACTGCGTGTCCCTGCCTGTAGCTTCACAGTAAGTCTTGATATCGGAGAGCTATGTGTGGCAGCTGTAGAGAAGTGCCCCGTGATCGAGGGCCCAGCCCTGGGCTCTGAAATTTACCAGTGCTGTATGTAGCAGGACACCCGGGCAGACCCTCTCTGGAAAGGCCTGGGGCTTGTCCGACAGCCGCTCTGGCTTGAGGACCCCCGTGCCTTGCAGAGCCTCCTTGCTCCTCTTGGCCGCCTGGGATGTTCCCACCAACCCCCCTCCCTCTCCCCTTTGCTGGAGTCGCTGGTGGGTCACAGTCTGACCTCCGTCCCCAATTCCTCCAGCTCCTGTTTCCTTCCCTTCTGTGAGAACACAAGGTTTTACCTCTAAGATTCTTGCATTTGCTTCACAGAGGATTTGGACCAACAGTACATTGTCAAATTGCTTTTCTTCTTTATAAAAGTTAATTTTGTCCTTTGCATTTTCATATACACTTTTGAATCATCTTGCAAGTTTCTACGATAAAAACTTGCTGGAATTTTGATGGGTGTTGTGTTGAGCAGAGAACTCACTGAGGAGTCCTCTCTTGGGCACCTTTCCTATAGGGAGTCTTCCTGCTGGTTAACACACGATCTCTCTCCATCACTTTAGCTTTCCACTGCTTTAAGGGGTGTTTTGTAATCTTCAGTGTATGGGGCTTATACATAATTGGTCTGATTCATCCCTGCTGCTGCTGCTACTGCCAAGTTGCTTCAGTCGTGTCCAACTCTGTGAGACCCCATGGACGGCAGCCCACCAGGCTCCCCCGTCCCTGGAATTCTCCAGGCGAGAACACTGGAGTGGGTTGCCATTTCCATCTCTAATGCATGAAAGTGAAAAGTGAAAGTGAAGTCGCTCAGTCGTGTCCGACTCTTCGTGACCCCATGGACTGTAGCCCACCAGGCTCCTCTGTCCATGGGATTCTCCAGGCAAGAATGCTGGAGTGGGTTGCCATGCCCTCCTCCAGGGGAACTTCCCAACCCAGGGATGGAGCCCTGGTCTCTCACATCTCCTCCACTGGCCGGCAGGTTCTTTCCCTAGCGCCACAGGGAAAGCACTGACACAGCGTTGTGTTGATTTTTTCATTATTGGTATAGCATTTTCCCTCGGATGTAATGTCACTTTTTTTCCGGCTTCTTTTAATATCTTCTCTGTTTAGCTTGATATAGATGAGAAGAAACACACTAGTGTGTACCTAGCAATGATTTCCTTTTGTTCAGCTTGCTGAGTTCATTGCCATTCTGTTTCCCACCAACTTTGGGGTACTTTTGTATACTTAGAAATCTGATTTTTTTTCCTGTCCAATTTTATCTGTCTTTACCACATGGGACTGCAAGAGTGTGTATTATGGATAACTTGACATTGTCTCTGAGGCTCTCTACTTTTTCTCACTATTTTCAGACTTGTTACTGTCTATTTCTGTATACGACCTGTTTTTTTTTTTCCATTTTGTTTTATCACCAATCTGTTATTGAATCCCTTTAGGGAATTTTTAAAATTTCAGTAAGTGTATGCTTCAGCTTTAGAATTTCCATTTTTACAGTTCAATTCCTCAGTTGAGATTTCATATCTCTTCAGTTATCAAGACCATTTTTCCATTTATCCTTTAATTCTATTTATAAAAGCTGCTATGAAATCTCAACTTGCTAAATCTGATACCTAGGTCATTTGTAGTCAGTTTCTACCGACTGCCTTTTATTCTCGTGTGTGGAACAGTTTTCCTTTTATTTGCATGTCTAGTAACGTGGGTTTAGAAACTAGACCTTGTAGCTGGCACAGCTACAATACCGCGATTCCAGAGGCCTCTGTGCTGTGAGCATCATTTATTTCTCTTGTTCCAACATGCAGTTCACTTGCCTGGCCTCAGAGTACAAGCTTTGCCTCTTTGTTTCATGCTGCCGCCGAAATCTCTGCTTTGTTTTTATGTATGCCAGCCTCTGCGAGGTAGCCTGCTTCTGTAAATTGAACCTGGAAATATTTGTTTGTCACTGTGCTGTTTTAAAGCCAGTTTTTCACAGCTCTGTGTGGATTTGGACAGCTGACCTGTGCCTGAATAACTCGGCAGTCCATCAGAGGTTCAGGCTGAGATTAGACTCAGGTTGGGGAGCTCGGCCCCTCTGCCCACTGAGGGTTCCCTGCTCCTAAGGACCCCCCGGATTCCAACAGCTCTGCTAGTCTGTGGCTCTGTCTGCTGACACGTCAAGCGCAGGAGGTATCGGCTCCTTGCCCCCTGAGCTGATGTTTGGGGGATGTGCTTGGTTGACAAAGCGGCAGGCCCGCAGACCTCACTGTGCGGCTCGTGGTCAAGAAGCTCCCCCTCTCCGGGCTGGGCCCTGTGGTTTTCCCACTGCGTCTACTGCGGGGCGCCCACCTGAACACAGCTTGCTGTCAGCGGCAATTGGGGCGGGCTTATGTTTACATTTTTAATCTCACGCTCACTCGTGGAGTTTCCCCCGAAGTTTCTAGCTTCTTTCCCAGTCCCGACTTCCGTCTCCTGCCCTGGGTGGTCATGCTGCCAGTCACGGCTGCAGCCACAGACGTGGGCATTGGAGAGCGCCCTGGGTCCCCTAAAGCCGCAAACTCCCAATTCTCACTCCTTTCACCTGTTTTTACATTTTTTTAAGAGCATGAACGCTTGCTCTGACTTTTGTCCATCGCTTCCTGCTTTCTAAATGTCTTTAAGTAGCTGTTTCAGACATTTTATCTAGGCTTTATGATTATACCTGTGGGAGAGTTTGCATGACCACTTCAGGTTCCTGCAACTGTCCCCCCTCTCTGTGATTTTAAAACATCTCCCTTTAAAGTAAATGCACTTTCTCCCCCTTTTTGTGATGGAGCGCCTTGGCCATACTTCTGAAGGAATTCAAGCAGTTACAGTAAGAGTGGATTATTGGTTTTTCCTTATTTTTACTAGAATGTCCTTAGTCTTTCATTATTAATTTTGATTCTGCATGTGTGGGAAGTATCTGAATATGCTTAATTTTCAAAAGTTGGTTTTTTCTTTATTATAACTCAGAAACGGATGTTCAGTTGTATCCAGTGCATGATAAGCATTGATTTTTATTTTTATAGGGGGAATTTGATGGATATTGTTTTTATTATTAGACTTTAAAAATGTAAAACTGATCTGCTGTGTAACTTAACGTTTGGCTTGTGTAGTTCACATCTGTTTTTATGTGTTTATGAGCTATGCCTCTTTCGTGACTTGACTTTGCGTGTTTTTCTCTCACAGTATTCTTTCAAAATGGATTTGTTATCACTTTTTATGTATCAGGGTTGTTAAACCACTGTCATATGTGCCATCGATATTTTCCCAGGGTTTGTTTACTTTCTAATTGTGTTTGTGATGCTTGTAGATATAGAATTCTATAGTTTTCTATAGTTAGATATAGCAGTTTTTCTTTCACCTGGTATTATACTTGGACTATCTTTTCCTTCATATACTAAAGGCATCTGCATTTTCTTCCAATACAGTTATGGCTTACTTTACATGAAAATTTTTGTCCACAAAAGATGTATTTTGATACATGTTGGGAAAGAAGGATCTAAACAATATTTCCATATGGTTTCCCATTTTTCTCTACATCATTTATTGACTAAATCATCTTTCCCCCATTTCTTTGATATTCCAGTATAATATCTGAAGTAGTTATAAGCACTTGTATTTCTTAACTTTTAAAAATTCCAGTGCTCTGATTTTGAGAGTATGTGTGTGTGCATTTAAAAAACTTTATAGAACAAGTTCCTTTCTTATGTTCTTTTTATTTTTTTCTCTAATATTCTTATACACATTCCTTTCAAAATAATTTTAGAAATATTTTGTCAGGTCTGTCTATTTGTGATTTCTATTGAAATTCATTAAATCTGTAGAATTAACAGGGAAAAATATCAGTCATGTCTGACTCTTTGTGACCCCGATGGACTGTATTCCACCAGGCTCCATTGCCTATGGAATTTTCCAGGCAAGAATACTGGAGTGAGTTGCCACTTCCTCCTCCGGGGGACCTTCAAGACCCAGGGATCTAACCTACGTCTTTTGCCTCTCCAGCACTAACAGGCAGATTCTTTACCACTGCACCATGTGGGAAGGGAAAATATGACATCGTTCGAATTTTTGAACTATCTCCTCTGGAGACATGGCACAGCTTCCTTTGTTCCAGTAACCTTCATGGCTTTCCTAACGTGCGTGGTTTTTTTAGGTGGATCTTGTACATTTTAGGATATTTTGGTTCCTGAGAAAATTGTAGTTTTGTTGCTGTCATAAATGGGATCCATAATTTAAAACTCAGTTTTTTTTTTTACCAGCAAAATGGGTTTATTTGGGGATGGCAAAGAATCAAATTTTAAAAATTTGCTTTGATTTAAGAAATAGGAGCAATCATGAGAATTTTGCTTTAACAGATAGAGCTAATAGTTTGAGATAAACATTTCTTTTATCTTATTTTGAAATATATCTTAGAAATATTCTTCTATCACTGTTTTACAAATAAAAATCAGTAATGAATGTTGGATTTGCCATATGACATTTTTAAATAATTAAACATTTTGGTCATTATCTTTTAGTTTAGATACATTGATTGATTATGTTGACTGATGCTCATTTGGAATTTCCAAATAGTTATTCACAGCTACGATTATTAAATAGCTTTTTATTTGTGCCTTTAAAATTTTTCTGGTGTCAGGGTTATGTGCAGTGAACTGGGAAGTTTTCCAAATATCTTTATGCTGAAATAATTTAAATAGCATAAGGATGATCTCTCTTTGAGTTTTGAAATAACCTGCTCATAAAAATGCCTGGACCTAGGATATTTTATGACGTTCATTCTTGGGCAGTTTTAAACATTTCATGTTTAAATTAATACCTAAGTGCAAGCCACATATAAATATACTTTTGCCATGCGAGTTTTAAAAGTGGATAAAGCAAAAGCCTCCCTTAGTTTTATCCATGTTGCCTCAGCAGAAGCAAGCACGTGAACTGAGTACAGGTTCTTTCATATTTTCCTCTGTGTATTTCAAAGCATGGAGAAGCAGTTATTGGAATATAAAACTTTCCTCTCTGCTTTATTTTTACACAGATTCAATGAGTCTGGATATATGTTGTGAGGCTTGCCTTTTTCTTTTGACGCAGAAATCTTACCATGTGAGTCTATGTGGCTCTGTCTAGTTCTGCATTTTACTGTTGAACGATGTGTGGTGGAGATCATCTTAGTTTAACAAAAGCCTTTGGTGACATTGCCTTCATGATTCCTGGGGTATTTATGTTGCTGTTTAGTTGCTCAGTTGAGTCGGACTCTTTGCCACCCTGAAGACTGCAGCACACCAGGCTTCCCTGTCCTTCATCATCTTCCGGAGCTTGCTCAAACTCATGCCCATTGAGTCAGTGATGCCATCCAAGCACCTCATCCTCTGTCATTCCCTTCTCCTCCTGGCTTCAATCTTTCCAGCTTCAGGGTCTTTTCCAAGGAGTCGGCTCTTTGCATCAAGTGGCCAAAGTATTGGTGATGTATTTACATTATCTAGTATTTCCTTTAACCTTTGGAAGTCACTCAGAAACGTTTGCTTTGCTAAACAATTTTTAGTTTCATCCAGATCTTGTCTCTTTTTTTGCCCTTCCCCCCTCACTCATTCATTAATTTGTTCAAAAATATTTATTGAACACTTGCTATGTTCTTTTTCTAGAGGCTTAGCAGATACCTCTGAATGACACAGACCAAAATCCCTGATCTCATTCTGCTGACATTCAAGCGTATTTTAAAGTTACCAGTTTGGATTTACTAATACTATGAATATTTAAAGAATTAGCCTATATTTATAGTATTTTCTTATGATTATCCATCTTTGTGAAATTTACTCTCTGGATATCTTTGTTTACATTCCCAGTGTCATGCTTTTTGTTTCCTTTTTCTCTGCTTTTGCTTAAAAGGCGTTTCTCTAATGCATTTGTCTTTCTATATTTTCATCTCATTGCTGTAATGAAAAACCCACAGACAAAAGTAATGTGTTCTACTATTGTAACGGGGTTTCTTTCCTCTCTCCTTTTAATGGTTTCGATTCTCCTTTTCTCTCTGGTTTTTACTGTTCTTTTTTCTAAAGTCTAAAATTAGATGCCTCATTTCTTTGTTTCTTTAGCGTTTATGCTTTCCATGTTCCCATGAAAGGCTTTAAGTGAAGTGAAGTTGCTCAGTCATGTCCGACTCTTTGCCACCCCATGGACTGTAGCCTACTGGGCTCCTCTATCCATGGGATTTTCCAGGCAAGAGTACTGGAGTGGGTTGCCATTTCCACATGTGGCTTAGATGGTAAAGTGTCTGCCTACAGTGTGGGAGACCCAGGTTCAGTCCCTGGAGAAGGAAATGGCACCCTCTCCAGCGCTCTTGCCTGGAAAATCCCATGGGTAGAGGAGCCCGGGAGGCTACAGTCCATGGGGTTGCAGAGAGTTGCAAAGAATGAAAGGCTTGGCGTGTATCTTATGTTGGTCTATTGATCGTCAGTGGCAAATCCATCCACTGACTTCCTGGTGTGATACACACTCTCCGCTCTCTGTTATGCTCACACTGAATAATTCTGAATGCATGTTGTGAAACATGAATTTCCAAGAATTTGTGCAGACCATGGTAAGTGCTCTTGGAGCTCTGCCATGTGTCAGGCAGCAACGTCACAGCCCCAGAAGGTGGCCTGCCGCAGTGCGTGGTGGGGGGTGGACCTGGGGCCTCGTTGTCCTCAGAGAGGGAGCTGGGGGGAAAGGGACAGTGAAGATGTGCTCTTCTTGCACAGAGAAGACTGCAAACCCCAGCCCCCCAAATTCCCACTCTCTTCTTGTTGAACTGTTTTGTCTGGTTAACCTTTCCGTCTTAAACTTTAGAAATTTTATATGTTATGTGCCAATGTGCACCTCATCGTGTTTTCATGTAAACTGTTGACTTGTTTTGAGATCGCGGACTTGACTTATTATGCACTTACTTTTGAAATGCATGAGGTCTGCATGCCCTCCTCTGATCCTCAGAACACCTTGACAAGCAAGGTGTTCATAACTGGGCCAGTGAGGATGTGAGCTTACCTGAACTCAGAGCTCCAAAGTGCAACGTGCTTCCACCACTTAGTCCTGGGAGCACACAGACATTTAGTTCATTTAAATTTTTTATTTCCATTGCTTTTGTGGTTCCTTTTATCAGCAGCTGAGGGAGAAATCATTAAGCTGGTCATTTCATTCACTGATGAGAATTTCTCTCCTTTCATCTGCACCTTTTAAAATTATTATTATTATCTGCACTTTTAAATTGAGCAATCATAGTTTTCAACTGGAAGCAATATTCCTGATTGAAGAGTGACTGTCATCTGAAATTTTACTAAGAAAAGTAAACTAGGAAATTTAAACATTTCCTCTGGATGCCTCAGTAACTTCTTCATACAAGGACATTTCTGATGACACAGATTATTGCTTTGCTTTTAGTGACTGAACCGTTGTGTGGATTTTTCTGTGTTCATTCATTCCTTATCAATGCAGCAGTGTGGAGAGCAGCTGTCCATAGGTCCCTGTTGTTGGATCTGAGATGGGTTCTTGCCCAGATTTCGTGGGGCTCAGATCTTTCAGAAGGAAGAAATGATTGGTGTGGCTTTCATTTGACTTGACAAATCAGTCTGTCGTGGGGAGGGCAGGGCTGTCATTCTAGTTGGAAGCAGCGGACGGGCAGGAACCTCGCTGTGGTGTGAATGTCCTCTGCTGGTTTGTTGCTTTTCCTTGTGGGTCCGGTTGCCTCAGCCATCAGTCTCTCTGAATACCAGGAATATTGTTGTTCATTTGCTAACTGGTGTCAGACTCTTTGTGACCCCATGTCCTTCACTAACTCCTAGAGCTTGCTCAAGTTCATGTTCAGAGTTGGTGATGCCATCCAACCATCTCCTCCTCCGCTGCCCCCTCCTCCTCCTGTCCTCAGCCTTTCCCAGCATCAGGGTCCTTGCCAGTGAGTTGTCTCTTGGCTTTGGGTGACCAAAGTATCGGAGCTTCAGCTTCAGCATCAGTCCTTCCAATGAATACTCAGGGTTGATCTCCTCTAGGATTAGCAGGGTTGATTTCTTTGCAGGCCAAGAGACTCTCAGGAGTCTTCTCCGGCACCACAGTTTAAAAACATCAGTTCTTCTGCACTCAGCCTTCTTTATAGCTCCACTCGTATATCCATACATGATTATTGGAAAAAACCATAGCTTTGACCATATCGCCCTTTGTTGGCAAAGTGGTGTCTTTGCTTTCTGATACACCGTCTAGGTTCATCGTAGCTTTCCCTCCAAGGAGCAGGCGTCTTTAATTTCATTCATAAATGAACCAGCAGGATTAGCCGTGGTCTTCAGACCTGCTGAGGGTGATGTCTCCATGCCCACAGCTCTCAGCTGACCACTGAGGTGGAGTCCTCATTAATTTTTTTTCCTAAGTATTTCGTGCTTTATGTGTCTACAGCCATCCACAGGTTGGCCTCACTCCACCTGGCTTATGTGTCCGGGGTTACAGAGGCCCTGGAAGAGGCTGGGGAGCACTCAGGACAGTGCACGGCTCACCACGCCCCTCCAGCCCCCAGAGGAACATCGGGACCTCCAGCCATCCCCTCCCGCCCTCCCTGTGACCCAACTTGATGTCCCTCTGCCACGTGGATGGAGGCAGCGGTGCCCCCGAGAGTGAGCAGGCTCTCCACTGTTAAGCTTCCCCTCAAAATAATCACAGTCTCTCTCCTTGTGCATGGCACCCCCAGTCACAGAATTTCCACTTCAGAAGCTGTTTTCACGGCCCCGCTCCCTCCAGCCAAGCCTCCAGGGAGCTGCATCCAGGGAGACTCTCCATATCTGCCCGTCAGTCCCAGCCAGGGCACCACAGTGAAAAGAAGAGATAAAAAATGATGAAGATTTGAAAGATGGAAATAGACCTCCTCTTATCTGTCAATGACACAAAAATCCTAAGGAATCTTTAGACAAATTTCAAAATCACTATACTTGTTTGTTCAAGGAGGTTAAAAACAAAATTTAAAAAAGGTAGTGGACAACTGGGAATGATAAAGGAAGCAAAATATATGAAAGAAAAACTGATGAGAGAAACTAGAAATAAAAAAGCATAATAACTGAAATGTGAAATGCTATGGCTTAGCAACCAAGCAGGCACAGTGCAGAGGTAATCAGTAAATTGAAAGATATCAGAAAAAATCTCCTTACGATGAATCATAATAAGCCACAGGGACCAAATACATAGAATAAGGTAAGATACTTTGAGGGGATGACAGATGCATCTAACATATTAAATTAAGACCCAGAAAGAGAGAGGGGCTAGACTAGAGCAGAAGCAAAATTTAAGAAGATGGGAGCTGAGGATTTTCTCAAACTGGAGAATGGTGTTGGTGTGCAGCCTCAAGCAGCACAGATTAAAGGCTGGTGTGTGTCACCACTTGATTCTCGTAGTTGTGTCCGACTGCAGCCCCGTAGACTGCAGCCCGCCAGGCTCCTCTGTGCCTGAAATTCTCCAGGCAAGAATACTGCAGTGGGCAACCATTCCTTTCTCCAGTGAATCTTCCCAACCCAAGGATCAAACCCGGGTCTCCTGAATTGCAGGCAGATTCTTTTCCATCTGAGTCACCAGGGAAGTCCAAAGTTGCATTGAAAAGTTGGCACTCACTACAAAATGAGGCAAGAATGGAGTTTCCAAAAATTTGCTGCTGTGACCATACCTATTAAACCCACCATGGGATACCAATGCCCACTGGCTAAAACTTAAAAATAGAAAATGCTTAGTGTTGAAAGGCTGCAGAGCAATGAGCACTCTAATACAGGCATGGATATGAATGTAAATTTGTCCAACAGTTTGGAAAACTGTTCAGCACAGGTTTGGTCTAAGACCCAGGGATCCCACCTTTAGGCAAGTACCCCACGGCCGTGCCAAAAACTGTGCTTAAGCACGTTCAGCACTTTAAGCATTTGTAAAAGCTGAAAACTGGGAACAACTCAGACATAGATTTCATGAGTAAATTAAGGATCTGCAGCTGGTCCATGCCAGCGTGGATGGAGCTCACAAACGTCATGTGTTATGTGGAAGCAGCCAGACATAAAGCTGCGTTCGTGTAAAGTGAAAATTCAACGCTAGATGAAACTGTAGTGTTTAGAGATGAAAATCTATGTGATATTGATCTAGAAAAAGCAAGGCACTCATCGCCATGAACACCACAGCAGAGACTGCTGACGAAGGGGAAGGAGGGAGAAAGGGAACTCAGGAAAGCCCTGGGGCCCCGGCTACGTGCTGTGATGACTCGGTGCTTACGCACCCCTTGCTTTGTAATAATTCAGCAAGTCAATATTGATGTCCATTTGTGTGTATTCAGTCGTTCAGTCGTGTCTGACTCTTTGTGACCCTGTGGACTGTAGCCCACCAGGATCCTCTGTCCATGGGATTTCCCAGGTAAGAATACTGGAGTGGGTTGCCATTTCCTTCTCCAGGGGACCTTCCCAACTCAGGGATCGAACCCGTGTCTCTTGTGTCTCCTGCTTGGCAGGTGGACTCTTTGCCACTGCACCACCTGGGAGGCCCATTTTTAAAAAGTAATAAAATGGTTTAAAATAACAGTTTTTAGGCATCATGAATGGCCAGTCAGGGAATTTCACAAGGACTTCTTGTTGACACTCCACGATCAGGATATGAGAGATGCTGGGGGTCACAGAACAGAACAAGTCGAATTATTGTGCTGGAAATGGAAACCCCTTTTGAGTGTAAAAAGGAAGGTGCAAACCATTCTAAGCTCCCGGATGGCCCTCTCGCCACTTTGTTAAGATGTTACTGAAGTCAGAGGCTGAGAAAGACCTAAGTAACCCCACTTCTAGTTCTGAAAGATGACGAACTCAACCCCACGGCGCTAGAGAAGTGACACCTCTCTCTGTCCTAGAGATTCTGGCTGCCAGCCTATCTGTTATTTACCATCTCTTTCTGTCCCTCTGGCAAGTTCTCCTCAACACTGGGTTGTTAGTGAAAAAGAAGGGTACAGAATTGTTACGCAAGGACTGAATTATGTTAAACAAACAGTGCTGGAACGTGAGAGATGGGGCCTTCTCAGATGTAGCGGGCTCCACATGAGCTAAGAGCATCTCCCCGCAAACTGTTTCTTCCTGGAAAAGACAATTTAGCACATCTGAGAGGGACACATCACCATTCCTGGAGGAAGTATAATTTTTGTGGGTGATTTCGTTTCAAGGAGGAAATATTTTTCTAGTGCAGAACTGAATGCAGGGGTGGTGGTAAGTTGGGGCTAATGACAAGCAGTGTGAACAAAACGCATAAATGTTTAATTTTGGCTCAGATACACTGGATGCAAATTTCCTGTGTCCTCAGGCAGCGCAAATACTCATCGCTTATATGATTACTGTGAATGAGGGTCAACTTTTGGTTTAAGAAAACATAGCTAACATATTAAATATTTATGGCACAGAGTTACTGCAGCAGGGGCCCAGGCTCTTTGCTGTGGGGCTGATGCTGAATCACGGCCCCTTCCCATCCCACAAGCTGCTCCCATATTTCTCTGCTGACTGTTGGCGGGGCTGCGAGCAGGACGAGTTCCTTTACTGTCTAAGGAAAACAAAGCCAAATAGGGATTTCCCCTGACCAACTGAGGCTGCACAGGAGAATTTAGAAAGCTCAGCTTTGAGCATTCATGCACATTGCTTCAGTTAATTTGTGTGAACTGAAGCTGTGGGCCATCGGTCCTTGGGCTGTGAAAGCTGAGGGTGGGTGGGTTCTCTGCTACTGGTTTGCTCGGGAGAACACCACAAAACTGGTGGAGAGAAGACTTCTCAATTCTGCACTGTGAGAGTCCCACAAGGAGGTCATCTCTGCCCCTTCCTGCAGGCTGGGAACCTGGAAGACAGGCTGACAGTTCTGCTGGGCTGGCAGGGAGATTTCATCTTGCCTCCTGGTGAACTGGAAGAGGCGAACCATCCCGTAGAACGTGCACAAAGGCATCACGTGTGTATAAACACATAAATATCCACACATGTGCATGCGTATGTGCTAAGTCGCTTCAGTCGTGTCTGATCCTTTCTGACCCTGTGGACCGTAGCCTGCCAGGCTCCTCTGTCCATGGGATTCTCCAGGCAAGAATGCTAGAATGGGTTCCCACGCCCTCCTCCAGGGGAGCTTCCCCACCCGGGGTTGGAACCCACATCTCTTACGTCACCTGCATTGGCAGGCGATTTCTTTACCACTGGTGCCACCTGGGAAGCCCACACTCATCTTTATATACTTTATCTATATCCATATAAGTATGTATCATAAACATTTGTGTATGTATATTATATGCACATATAAGCTAGAGCTTCCCTTGTGGCTCAGCTGCTAAAGAATCTGCCTGCAATGTGAGAGTCCTCGGTTCTATCCCTCGGTTGGGAAGATCCCCTGGAGAAGGGAAAGGCTACCCACTCCAGTATTCTGACCTGGAGAATTCCATGGACTATACAGTCCATGCAGTCACAAAGAGTCGGACATGACTGGATGACTTTGACATAAGCTTGTATTATTTATGCATATTTTAATAGATATATGTTTTTATACACATATATATTTATACATATATGCTACATATATTCACTCATATATGTGTATATATTTGTGCTGCTGCTGCTAAGTCACTTCAGTCATGTCCGACTCTGTGCGACCCCATAGACGGCAGCCCACCAGGCTCTGCTGTCCCTGGGGTTCTCCAGGCAAGAACACTGGAGTGGGTTACCATTTCCTTCTCCAATGCATGAAAGCGAAAAGTGAAAGGGAAGTCTGGCAGTCGTGTCTGACTCTTCGTGACCCCATGGACTGCAGCCTACCAGGCTCCTCCATCCATGGGGTTCTCCAGGCAAGAGTGCTGGAGTGGGGTGCCATTGCCTTCTCTGGTATGTATTTGTACTCGGAGATATTGCTGTGAGTATATACACGCACCTGCCTCGTCGCACATACCTGTGATGGGGATGGTGTGAAAGATGGAGGGATGTGCCGGCGCCCTGCCCCCGCCCCCGCTCTGGGCAGTGGTGTTCACGTGGCGCTTGCTGTGGGTGCCCCGATTTTCATGGGAACTGTGAGATCCAAGCCCCACACAGGCCTGGCCCAGGACCCAGGCTTCTCCCCATGGTGTTCTGAGTTTGATGAAAGTCCAGCCTCCCTGACATTTTTGGTGGTCACTAGCTTTCTTGCTGAGGTCAACAGTTCCAGCCAAGATTTTCAGAGGTCTCCACGAGGCTTCCTCTTCCTAAAGCAAGACAGTGTTCTTCCTGCCGGCCATGGCAGAAGTTTCAGATTCAGGGTCAGGTTGGCAACCACAAAGTGGCTCAGCCTGGGGGTTGGCTGGGCGATGACGCGTGCTGGCCCCTCTCCGAGCAGTCCAGTAACCTGCTGTGCCAACTAGAGCTCAACCCAGCACAGCCGGGCTTTACTTTACATCTAGTTCCTGGATGTCAGTGTCTCAGTCTGCGGACCGTTCTGCTCCTCGTCCTGGGGCAGGGAGCAGAGGGGCGCCGCCCTGGTCTGACGGTCACTCCTGCCCAGAAGCGGCTCTGTCCCCGCAGGGCAGCAGACACAGCATGCACAGGCTCCCGTTTTCAGAACACACTGCAGCTCTCGCACAGCACCGATCTTCTCTTAAGAAATTCAACTGCTCCTTGATACTGTGTCTGCATTTAGCATTTCAGAAACATCCCCACAGGAAGAGACACACAAGGAAACTTCTGGGCCCAAATACGTCCATAGGAGGAGGCTCAGAAAGCCCTTCATGGCTCAGCTGATTGTAACATGGCGGCTGGCGGCCGTCTGGGGGCTTTGGGGTTCGGGAGGTGGAACCATTTTCTGAGACTACGGCTTTGGACCTCTTTCCTAAATGCTCCTGACTTTCTGAATCTTGGTTTGGCCTGTCCGCCCACTCTGTGCTCCTGGTTCTCATTGCATCCCTTGCCCTTCTCTGCTGGGTCCTCTGAAGCTCAAGGTCGGCCACTGCAGGCTTGTATCTGGTGGTCAGCTGAAGCTTAGCTCTCAGCGTTCATGGGTTTGGCTGGGTGGGTTTTGTGCTCTGGGAAGGGACCCCACTCTCATGGCCACCTGCCTGTGCCCTCGGCCCAGGCAGCGTCTGGACACTTCCGTGTCCATCTCTTGGGTCCCCTCCATCGGATCCCAGGCACACAGTCCCAGAGCAGCCTCACCTCTGCGCCTGCAGACAGATGGGCTGGCGGTGAGGTGAACTCCGGGTGGCCAGGTGTGTAGTTAGTGTCGAGATGAGGGAAAAGCCTGCCTTCTTGGTGGCTCAGCCGTGTCACTGCTCTTCCAAACTGGCTCAAAGCAGTGCTGCTTAACTGGTGTGGCAGCTCGGCCCTGGGGCGTTGGACGTGAGTGGGGTGGTTTTGGCTGTCGTGACTCAAGAACTCTACCAGCAGTTAGAGCCTGGAGGCCAGGGACGGTCACTGTCTTACGATGCAACAGGACGGTCCCATAGGCAGAACAGATGGCCACCCCAGGGAGCCCCCTCGGCCCCGCAAGTTCCCTTTGGACTTGGGCTTATTCTGCTCTGGCTGCTTCTCCGTATCTCCCAGTTCTGGGTGCTCTGAGGTTAGTCCCATAGCTGGGCGCCGTTTGCTCCTGTGCTCGCAGTCTGTGGAGTGTGCGGAAATAGCAGGTTTCTCCAGACAACTGTGGCCTCATTATACGTGCCTGCCAGGCTGGCTTTTCAAACACGGTCACCTGTCCTGATTTCACCTCCCTCTCCTCCCCAAAGTCCAATCGTACTCCTGGCCCCAAGCAGATGGGACCCAGGGCGCTCGCTTCTTGCAGGTGTGAACACGTGCATCCCGACTCACCTGACTCTTCCGTAAACGGAACGCTCTCTGGGTTTTCGCAGGGGACACGCAGTCAAGGCAGATGTCATTGCTTCTGCTGGCCATGGCTTCCTTCACATTTTCCAGCTGGACTGTCAAAGAGCTGGGTTTGTAAGCAGTCCTTTGGCGACTGATGAAGGCGGTCCTGTGTTTAAACATGATCTGGATCGAGGGGAAGTACGGTAGATGCGTGGCAAACAAAACATAAACTTGATTATGAAACCTCCAGGAACACGCTCCGCCCCTTATCTCAGTCAGCTTCAGAAGTCCTGGGGCTCAGATGGGCCGACCTTACGTGGCTTACACGTTTCAGTTCTGCACTGAAGATGCTTATGGTGTAAACTTTCAATCACATCTCCCTTCTGAGACACGGAGTCCCAGCTGTCCAGGCCCCAGCTGTTCCTGGTGATGTGTGGGTCAGGGCTGGCCCTGAAGGGAGGTTAGGACAAGTTAGCTCCAGATGAAAGGTTACCCTGGACTTTCTGCGAGAAAGGTTACCCTGGACTTTCTGCAAAAAAAGCTTAGAAGTCTACCTCAAAATAATCAAGCTGACTTCAGTACTGCATGTTGGACCAAAGTTCAGCATTCCTGTGGCAATATATCATCAGATGACATTAAAATCACAATGTTGGCATTTAACCAAAATACCAGTTACGCAAAAAGCGTGAAAATAAAACTCATAACCAGGAGAAAACTCCATTAATGGAAATATACCCAGAAATGACGTTATGAAATTAGTGGATAAGGACATTAAAACAGCACACCACACACACACACATACACACACACATGAAGTTGAAGATATAATAATAGAAGCCAAACAAAATAAAGCACAAAAGCAGACAGAGAAAAGGAACAGAACATTAGAACTTTTGAGAGAATTTCCAGTGGTCTGGAACACGTGTAATTTGAGTCCTATACACAGAGAACAAAGAGAACACAGAATATTATTTGAAGAAATAACAGCTGAAAAAATGCAATTTTCTGAAAATGATAAACTCATAGATTCAAGAAGCTTAACAAACATCTTGCAGAGGAAGCAAAGAAAGCGCAGCAGCTCAGCTCACACACTGAACAGGCTGAAAAGAAAGAAAACCTTAAAAGCAGCTTATATAAGAGAAGCATAAATACATATTACATAATTACATCAGACACACGAAGCTAAGAATAACATACTTTACATCAGAAATAACATGAGCGAGGAGAAACTGGAGACACTTCAAAACACTGAAAGGAAGTTACCCTCACCTGGAAGTTTGATGCCCGGTGAAAACATCTTTCCTAAGTGAGGGTGGACTCTGGGTTCTCAGTAAGATAGTGTCCGCCTTCAGGAGGCAACTATAATTCGCATGACACCAAAAGGCTCAATGTGACTGCGCTGCAAAGTGAGCAGAAGTACACAGACGAGGGGGAGAACCCGCCTAAGGAGGAGAGTCGGGGAGTCACCCAAGTTCACGTCCATCTCCGCGGCTCTCCCTGTGCTAAGCGCAGCCGACACAGGCTCCGGGGCGGCACAAACCCCGTGGGTGAGCCTGCCATCTCGCTTCTCTCGGGAGCCAGAGAGCCGGGCTGAGGAATTACAGACTGCAGGGAGAGGGGGACTGTTGGAGGGCAGAGTGGAGGAGGACCGCCCCCCCGCCCCCCGTCTACTCCATCTCTGATGGACCCCGAAATACTCATGTGTGGAGCACACCCCCATGTAGCTCAGCCTAAGGAAAACTTCATGAGCTGAACTGACCCCTGAGAGAGAGAGTTTGCTGTTCAAACCCAGCCAAGGAAATCGACCTGCTAATAAAAGGAAATGATGGTTTCCAGATAATAACGAATTCTGGAGTGTCAGCATCTGAACAGTTTCCAAAATACAATCCAAAGTTACATGACGTATGAAAAAACCAAGAAAATGGAATACATGCTCAAGAGATAAGGGAGGACAAGTAATTTGATGAGAATCTGGCACGAGCATGATGTCAAAACTATATTTTAAGAGGTTATCATAATTGTCCTAAATAAAATAGAATGAAACAATTTTATTTTTATTTATTCTTTCTCTAGTGTTCTTTCTTTATGTAAGGCTTGCATATCTAGCCTATATCATTTTTATTCTCTATGAAGTTTTGATATTTTCTGCAAGGCAGCTCTCAGTTCAGTTCAGTCGCTCAGTCATGTCCGACTCTTTGTGATCCATGGGCTGCAGCACGCCAGGCTTCCCTGTCCATCACCAACTCCCAGAGCTTGCTCAAACTCATGTCCATTGAGTTGGTGATGCCATCCAACCATCTTATCCTCTGTCATCCCCTTCTCCTCCCACATTCAATCTTTCCCAGGATCAGGGTTTTTTCCAAAGGGTTAGTTCTTCACATCATGTGGCCAAAGTATTGGAGTTTCAGCTTCAGCATCAGTCCTTCCAAAGAATAGTTGAGACTGGTTTCCTTTAGGATGGACTGGTTGGATCTCCTTGCAGTCCAAGGGACTCTCAAGAGTCTTCTCCAGCACCACAGTTCAAAAGCATCAATTCTTCAGTGCTCAGCTTTCTTTGTGGTCCAACTTCTCACATCCATACATGACCACTGGAAAAACCATATTTGCCCTGTTCAAAAAACAAAAACATATTTGCCTTTGTTTGCTTGCTTTCTGGCCAAGGCTACAGACCTCTTCAAGTAGAGGTGTATGTACAGCGGATCTGACAGCACGGGAGGGTGAGGTCAATCCGTGTGCCAAGAAATTCAGAGACTCTGTTGCAGCTGTGACCCAGGCCTTTTTCAGAAGTAGCCCAACTTTGATGATTCACTGGACAATAGCCACCTCAGAAGTCTCCTTGAAGGGATCGAGTTGCAGGAATCCTGGCAGCAAATAATCTCATTTTTTGGTTTGTTTGTCTTAGAAGACTTTATTTCTCCTTCACTTATGAAGGAAATTTCACTGGATATGGAGTTCTAGGTTGATAATTTTGTTTTTTTTTTTTCAATGTGAAATATTTCCCTCCACTCTCTTCTTGGCTTCTGAAGGAAAATTCAATGTAACTATTATCCTTGTTCCTTTACAGGTGGGGTGTCCTTTCCCACCCCACCCCACCCTGACTCCTTAAACTTCTGAAGTTTGAATATGACATTCCACAGTGTATACAATATAGTAACTTGGATACTTATCATGGTTGGTGTCCCCAGAGATTCTTGAAACTGTTCCTTGGTGCCTGCCATTGATTTTGGAAAATTTCCAGCCATTCTTACTTCAAATATGTTTTCTTTCTTCCTTCTCATTCAGGAGCCCTCATTATAAAATGCTATGCTTTCTGTAATTATCTCACAGTTACGTTCTGTTTCACACTTTTCATTCTTAGTTATATTTGTTTTACAGCTTTAGAAGTTTCTAGTCACATATCTTCAAACTCACTGATATTTTTTTCTTGGCTATGCAGGCTGACGAGTCCATCAGAGATAGTCTCCATTTCTATTTTGTTATTTTTATTTGTAGCATTTCCTTTTGGTGATTTCTTAGCGTTTATGCCCTCCTGCTTACATTGCCCCTCTGATCTGGTATGCTGTTCACTTTTTCTATTAGAACCCTTACCACGTAAACAGTAGTTATGTTAGATTTCTGGTCTGATCCTTCCAGAATCTCTGTCACGCCAAGGCAGGTTCTGAGGCTGGGTTTGTCTCTCCAGTCTGTGTTTTTCACCTTTCAGCATGCCTGCTGTTGTTTCTGGAAAGCCAGGCATGATGTCTCGGATGGAGGAAGTGGAGGGAGATGTGCATTAGGGTGAGGTTTTGTGTTTGTCTGGCAAGGAGGCAGACTGTATGTACCGACTTTTTTCTTTCTTTATTTTATTTATTTTAATTGGAGGCTAATTACTTTACAATATTGTATCGGTTTTGCCATACATCAACGTGAATCCGCCACAGGTGTACATATGTTCCCATCCTGAACCCCCCTCCCACCTCCCTCCCCATACCATCCCTCTGGGTCGTCCCAGTGCACCAGCCGCGAGCATCCTGTATCCTGCATCGAACCTGGTCTGGCAATTCATTTCATATATAATACTATACATGTTTCAGTGCCATTCTCTCAAATCATCCCACCCTCGCCCTCTCGCAGTTCAGTTCAGTTCAGTCGCTCAGTCATGTCCGACTCTTTGCGACCCCATGAATCACAGCACGCCAGGCCTCCCTGTCCTTCACCATCTCCCGGAGTTCACTCAGACTCACGTCCATTGAGTCCGTGATGCCATCCAGCCATCTCATCCTCTGTCGTCCCCTTCTCCTCCTGCCCCCAATCCCTCCCAGCATCAGAGTCTTTTCCAGTGAGTCAACTCTTCACATGAGGTGGCCAAAGTACTGGAGTTTCAGCTTTAGCATCATTCCTTCCAAAGAACACCCAGGGTTGATCTTCAGAATGGACTGATTGGATCTCCTTGCATCCAAGGGACTCTCAAGAGTCTTCTCCAACACCACAGTTCAAA